>CM031239.1:82649103-83249103 GCA_018340775.1 Taxus wallichiana var. yunnanensis
ATTGGTGTTATTAGAGAGGTGAAATCCTTCCACCAATACTTTTTGGCTTCCTACTAGAGAGATGACCATTATTTTAGAGGATGTTCATCGTATTACAAGATTACCAGTTCATGGACATGTGATTGATTGTATTACTTAGGGTAAGACACTAGATACTATGCAAAGACTATATGGAGAGCACACTCAATATGTGAGATATTATTCTAGGTAATTTTATTACTAGGCATTATATAAGCATGTAATGGTTGTTTGTTCACAAATGACCATGATGATGATAGTTATTTCATGTTTTTCTTTGCCATATTTAGGAGGTGGTCATTTTCCTTGGATGATGACCAATCTTGTTGCAGAGATGATGGAAAAACGTACAATGTTTGAGTGGGCACCTACTTTGTTGGCATAGACATTTAGAGAGTTGTGGGCTTGGATGACCCACAAGCATTATGGTATTGACATTGGATTCTTGTTGCAGTGTTGGGTGCACAAGCACATTTCCATTGCTCATCCATTAGGCCAACCTTGTGGTATTGAGGTGAGACATCCCTGGATTTATGAGATAGAGCTAGAATATGGGTCATGTGAGGAATTCCTAGAGGCCTGGTTATTACAGTGACTTGGTGTCAAGATTATAGGTGGGTGATGTCATGTGGAGGCCATACCTAGACTTCCATGATTGTCCCGAGTTCCCTCGAGGACTTGCTAGGCTTACGGTAGGACATTTAGATACAAGGTCACATGGTTGGAGAGGATGCGATTCGCATTGTAGTCATGTTAGGAGGTAGTTTTATCGACACATGGTATACCCGAGAATCGAGTACATTATATGTGGGAGGATGGGGATACAAAGACCCCAAGGGTTGTTGTGATGAGGCTTTTGCATATTAATGAGAAAAAGGGGGATATCGGTCCTAATGATGATGACTAGATTGTTATGATTGATGATGTGGTGATAAATCTAGATTTTACCGCATGGTGGGGCGATCACTAAGGTGTTTTGATTAGAGTTGGGAAGTAGATAGGAAACATAGATGGTCAAACAAGTACATGCTCTAGTGGAGGGAGGAGCACAAGTTCTAGAGGACAAGGAGGGTGAGGGTGATGATGTCATAGCTACAACTATTGTAGTAGTGACATCCAAGAAGGCCATAGTGGAGGGAGATAGAGACTTGGTTTAGAGAGACGGAGATGATTTGATTAGTGTTTGAGAAATCCTCATTAGAGAGAGAGATTGATTGATAGTAGAGAGGGATGGAATTAGGGTGGAGCAAGATAGTCTCCATGCATATCTTGTATAGGTTTCTATTGATAGAGATAGGTATAAGGGGCAATGGTGGATTCATTGAGGAGGGCCTTATGGATCAAAGGCCTTATATATTAGGCAAGAGATGTCAAGCAATGGCTCATTCTAGTAGGTAGAGGGGAGCATCTGTGCAGAGAACCTCCTCCTCCTAGAATGATTTTAGTAGTACATTACAATGTTGTGTGGGTGGAACAGATTACTATGTTGATTTGGTCATCAAGAACTACATGGATGCCATGTTTTATATTGATTACGTATCGCCAAAGGGGTTACTATAGTAGTAACAAACCTAGTGCTAGTGCAATGAGCGTGGGGCAGCCATCTAGGAGGCTAAAGAGAGTGGAGGGTGGAGATGGAGGATCCAAAAGAGAGGTCATCATCATGAGTGTTCCGAGAGGGGGTAGAGACACGAGATGTTGTTGGATGCACAACTACTCCTAGAGAAGAGGGCGGTGCTAGTACTATTATTGGAGATGTGGATTTTACTACTTGATTGTATATGGTGTCATAAGCTCATAAAAGCCCATTTTGATATTGATTTTTTGGACATTGGTTATGATGTATAGCAAAATTTGATATATATGCACGATGATGATGGTATTTATGGCCTATATTGTACCTTTAATTTTCATGTGTTATATGTTGTATATTTTTATTTGAAAATGTGTTAACATTTTAGATGGGTTTTAGTGAATGTGATATGGTATATGTTTTATATGTGATTAAATGCTTGATTGATTTAATCAAACGTGCCAAATAAAAAATGTAGAAAAATAAAATGAGGTAAAACTAGAATGATTGCCCCGCTATGAATTTGATATATATACATGATGGGTTTCAAAAAACACTTGCATTTGTGGCCTTTTCAATTTCTAAATAAGATTATCAATGGGTAGTTTACACAAAATCATGATAATTATGTGGGTTTGAAAAAAAATATTTTTCTATGATGCCGTAAGGGATTTTGTGTATGTAGGTTGATGTGGGAGAAAGGGATCTCATTTTCAAAAGTTTCAAAGGGATGATGCCCCATATTTTTATTTTGAAGCAAAATGATCAATGCGGGAAGCATTCTATGATGGGAAATTTGATCAATGCGAGAAGATTTCTTAGATGCTTTTTATATTTGATGTATTTTTAAAGGATGACCAATGTGGGAAACCTTTTCACATGAGTATCCATCCTTTGACAGTATGGTCTATTTTTTTTATTTTTAATAAGATGTTTTTCCTTCAAGGGATCGGACCATAATTTTGAATGGTAGCCATCCTTCGAGGGAGCAGTATAATTTTTCATATTTTGATAATGATTTAGATTTTTTGAATAGCTTTCTGTTAAGGGATCAGTGTATTATATTTTATTTTGATAAGAGGTTCATCCAAAGTATATATTTTTATATTTTTGAGGTGAGGAAAAACCTTAATAAACCTTTTCAAGAAGGGGATAAAATGAGAATCCAACCTACACCTACATGCCCCATTTCATATTTTTATTGGTATGGGATGGATGTGTGTAGTGATTTTAAGGGGTTCCTACAAAGGAATGAGTCATTGCAATGATATGATAGGGTGATAGGATTTGAATGGAACTACTGTCATGATGATCAATCATTTAATAGTAGAAAGGCTACAAGTGTGAAGCATTTAAAGGTTCCCTTTTAGGTTCCCCATCAAGAGAAGTGAGATGATACACTCTTGACCCATACTTATGAGTGATAATGTATGGACCAATCCAATTAGGGGAAAAATTTCCATGTTTACTCCATTATAATGTAGTGACATTTTGATTTTCTTTGAGTACAAGATCACCAATTTTAAAGTCATGTTATTTAACATGTTTGTTATATGATCTACTAATACCTTCTTGATAAACTTAATGATGTTTGAGGGCTACTAGATGCTTTTCATCTAACAATTCAAGTTGTGTTAAGTGGTCTTGGCAATATTCTTCGTTAGGGATGAAATATTTGAGAGACACACAAAGTGATGGAATTTGAATTTCAAGAGGTAAAATGGCTTCAGAGCCATAAACAAGTGAATAGGGTGTAGCTCCCATGAGTGTACGGATGTTAGTTTGATAAGCCTAGAGAGAAAACAAAATTTGGAGATGTAAGTTCTTACTTGCATCATTTGCTATTTTCATAAGGATTTTGTTAAGTGTTTTTTATAGGCCTTAGCTTATCTATTTTCTTAAGGATAATATGGTGATGAAAAACTAAGTTTGATGTTAAATGTATCACAAATATTTTTAACTTCCTTATTTTTGAAGTATTTTCCATTATCTCGTGATAAGTTTACGGGATAAAAATGACATATGATATATTGATATATAAAGTTGATAATTGGTCCATATTTTTTTGAGGTCAAAGGGATATATTCAACCCATTTAGTGAATTAATCAGTTGTTGTGATTATGGAATGATTTATTTGAGATGATTTTGGATTGATTGCACCAATGACGCCTAACCCCCATTGAGAAAAATGCCATAAGTCATGAGTAGGCTATAATGATTGACTAGGGACATGAATAATATTTGAATGGAATTGGAATTTGACACATTTATTTACTTATGCACAATAGTATTTGGTGATGGTAGGACAATAATACCCTAGTCGTATGATGTTTTTAGTGATGAAATTTCCACTTAAGTGACGACCACAGATGCCATCATGGAATTCTTTGATTTATTTGATTGATTCATGTAATGTAAGAAACGTAATAATATCATGTCAAAGCGATGTTTATAAAGGATACCACCTATGATGAAAAAGTGAGTGACACGTTAAAGAAATGATCGTTTAGCTCCATGTGATAAATCGATGGAATTTTACATTCGGCGAGATAATCGTATATCTGAGTATACCATAGATCTGGTGGATTTTTGTCAACGATATTAATGGAAGGTAACTCATTTCGATTTGAATTATGGTCTAAGCATTGAAAAATTAAGGTCATCTTAGTGTTATCCTTAGATTTTTCCATTTCGATTGGGATGAGGGATCCAAGAGATGTCATAGTGTCTACAAACCTACTAAAAGATCGTGGGATAGTTTGAATGGAATAATGATTGAAGCCGTAGAGGAGAAAATCAATAGTGACTTTATATATTTGGAGTATTTTATTTTTACATTGATATTGTCCTTTTCCTTGATTGATGACAAGTTGTGAATCTATATAGATTTCCAAGATGTGAACACCTAAGAAAATGGTGGTATTTAGACCCATGGTTAAATATTTGTATTCTCGTGATGTAATTAGTACATTCAAAGTTAATTTTGAATGATAGTGAGAGTGGGATGTTCCAAGGAGGTATAATAATGACTCGAATCCTCCCTTCTTGGAACTTAGCATTTTCAAAGAATAGGGTCATTGTAATAGGGTGAAATCAGATTCATCGATGTTGTTGATGGATTCATCAAGAAAGTATTCATGAGGTGGTTTATTATCTGGAAGGGGTGCATAAACGAATTGATATGCAATGGCTTGACCTCTAATAGATTTTAAAGATATGATTTCAAGGTCAAATTCAATCATGAGCATAAGCCATCGACTTATGTGATCATTATGATAAGGTTTATCATGCATGGCTTTAAGTGGATTAAAGTTGGTGATGACATACGTCTTGTGATTGAGGAGATAATGTTCAAATTTAGAGGTGGAGAAGTATAACACACAAAAAAAAAATTTGGCTTCAATGTAGCGTGTTTCATACTCATGGAGTGTATGACTAATGTAATATACGTCTTGTTCATGACCTTGATTATCATGATGGGTGAGCATAGCTCCTAGAGCATTCTCTAAAATGGATATGTATAGATAAAATTTCTGCCACTCACGCGGAAGAGTAAACATAGGTAGTATTAAAAGATACTATTTGATTTGGTTGAAGGATTTCTAGAAATTAGAATCCCAATAAAAATATACATCCTTGTGGATAAAATGGTAAAACGCTTGATAATGGTCGAAATCTGTGATAAGAAATGTCGAATGGACTGCAATTTACCCTAGAGGCTACACAGTTGTTTGAAATTATATGGTGGAGGAATTTTAATGATTTCCATAACCTTTTCTAGGTCCACTTTAATACCTCAGATAGATATGATGAATCCTAAAATTTTTGTAGTGAGAACACCAAAAACACACTTTGCAGGATTAAGATGAAGATAAAACTAGATGATATGAGTGAAGATTTACTCGAGGATGACACGATGGTTCTTTCATGATTTGGACTTTCATAAAAGGTCATCAATGTAGTCTTCAATGAGTTTTTGGATGAGGTCATGAAAAATGTATTTTGTGATGCATTGATAGGTAGCCCCTGCATTTTTAGGACCAAATGGCATGACATGGTAGTAGAAGGTTCCCTAAGGGATGATGAAAGAGGTTTTGTGTTGATCATTGGGGGCGACGAGGATTTTATTATAACCTGGAAAATCCATCCATATGAGAAATAATTTTGTGGCTGTAATTTAGGTTGACAAGTTGATTTATGTTTGGAAGAGGGAAATCATCTTTAGGATAGGTAATATTGAGATCTCGAAATCATGCATGATGTGTATCTTACTTGACACTTTAGTTATAGGGAGGATGTTGGAGACCCATTGTGCATAATCAATTGGTATGATGAAGTTTGTAGATAAAACGTGTTACAACTCTTCCTTAATAATGAGAAATATGTGGGGATGTATTTTACAAAGTTTTTGTTTAACTGGTTTAGCATCAAGATACGTGACTAGGTTGCATTCAAAAATGTTAGGATCAATTCTGAGGCATATCATTGTATGACCAGGAGAATATTTGGTGATACTTGGTTAAGAATGAAGTGAAATCATCTAGTTCTTGTGGGTTTAAGGATTGACCAAATTTAACTATGTGAGGATCCTATGGGTGCCTCATTTAATGTCGAGAGTGGATTTGTTAAGGAGATTTGGTGTATCAGATGGTAGGGATTTTAGAAGGAATCAATCTTCATATCCCATACGTGAAAGGGTATCTGGTCATCTTAATCCTGGAGGATATCTATGGTAGGTGAATCTTCATCAACCATTTTTTCCAAACAAGGGGTAATGATTTGGTGGATTGATTGTATTGATAAGTGAGTGGCCCTAAAGATATAAAATTGATTAAAAAAAGTTAGGTGGGATGGGTATAACATTTTCTATGTCCATGGGATTTCCAGGGTTTGCTAGTGATGACGGTTCTAGTTTGGAAATAGTTATAGATGTGGAAAATTCAAATGTAGTGCACATTCCATAGGTGAACCTTTTATAACCTAAACCAATTTTCTCATAGTTTTTAAGAGAATGATGGGTTGATCATGGGTTCCTTGTTCATAAGAGTGGGGCCAAAACCTCTCCACACACATCGATGAAGATACATGTAGGAGAATTTTGGATTGTCAAGGGATTTAAAATTTAATGTGAATGGTATGGCATGGTGTGAATTGATAGCATGGGATGGAGGATTATCAAGTCCCCCATATACAAGGTTGGTTTTGAGATAAGCTAGACCATAAGAGATAACATCTCCTACGTTTGGGTCATACATGGGTTGTTTATTAGGGAAATCATATATTTTGGGTGAAGGGATGGAGTTAAGCATGAGGAGACAATATTCCCCAAGCGTAATACATTTTACTATTTCACCGAGAAAGGAATCATCAAGTAACTTGGAAGAAGTGATGGATGTGCTAGTATATGCTCCATCAGATGACTTAGGTGTGGATTTGGGTAGTTGAATGTCATTTAGGTAGTACATCATGTAAATCGGTGAATGGATTTGGATTAGTGGGGACAGTTAAAGTCTAACCCTCATGTTCATACTCAAGACATCGATGGAGGATGGAGAGAATTAAATGCATGGTGCATATACAAGGGTGTCCTAACAACATGTTATATTAAAACTCTCCTTCTATAATGTATAAGAGATCTGATAGGGTTTTGACACCAAATTTAAGTGGAAGTATGATACTGCCTAACATGGGTGTGATGGTGTCATTGAAGGATCATAATAATACTGGTGTTTGAGTGATAAAAGTGTTAGGTAGCTTAAGTTGGTCACAAACAAGGGATGATATGATGTTGATGGAAACACCACTATCAATCATAACCCTTTTAATGGATATGTCCTTGATTTGAGTAGTAATGAAGAGAGGTAGGTCATGTTCCTCTGGTCTGAGAGAGGTAATTTTGGATGGTTCGATTGATATAGCACCCAAAAAGTTTGTGAAGGGAACCATATCATATGCCGAGACTATTATGGATTGGAGGGTTTCTATCATAACTTGTTTATAGAAAGGTGATGTTTGAGCTAGCTCATAAAGCAACATCCTGATAGGAGATTGGTGTAATTTATTGATAAAACCTTCTAGAAAAAAGTAAAAGGGGGTTTCACTACTTGTATTGAAATTTTGTCTTTTAATGATGGAGTTTTATTGGAATCCTCCAGAGCTAAGGAAATGGATACCTTAGGTTTGTTAGATGAGCTGATAATTCAAGAGGTGGTGGTATAGCGATGAAATTTTTACTTTTCTTAACTCATATGGTTATTTTTCATAATTTTTTGAGTGCGTAGTGATGTGTACAATGTTAAATCAATGAAAAGACGTTATGGGGATGAATTTTTCAGATTTTGATGATGATAATATAGATGTTGGCATTTTGTTTGATTTAGAAGGGAAGAAAAGTTGAATTCCAATTTTTGAACCTTTAGGTGAACAACCCTACAATCCTCTATGGAATGGCATCACATTTTGTGGTAATCACCAAAAATATTGAAGTCATATCAGGTCGGTTTCCATCCGTGATGATCAGATGACTTAGGATGTGGTAATGTAATAAGTGACCACTGAAGGATGTCATCTAAGATAGTAGTGTAATGCCCTTTAGGTGTAGATATGGATGGTAGAAAAGTTTTATCCATATTTTCCTCATAAGGAATTAAAACTTTAACTATAGGTTTTTTTTTGTAGGTCATGGAGATTTTCTAGGTGTTGTGATGGATGGAGGACGAGGACCCCGTATGGTGATTGTTAGTGAGGATAGTTGGACTATGTGATAGGAGAGGGACAAGGACCCAGTATGGATGCCTCTTGTGGAAAGGTAGGTGTAGAATATTTGGAATGTGTGAATGATGTAGAATATGGATTGAATGTAGGGTTTGGTAAATATATTTTGACCCTAAAATAATAGGGTGATTGATAGGTGTAAGGGAGAGAGGTCTATGAAAGGAGTTTTGATCTGGAAAAACATATTGAGGGATTTTAAAATCTTGGACAACACCTTGTTTATGAGGTATAATTATTATTTTGGATGGACCTGAGTGTATTTGACGAGGATGGGATAGAGTTATATTTCTCTGAGGTAGAAGGTGATTTGGTTTGTTTGTTGGATGTGACTTTGGGTGTAGTTTTGGGAGGCACAAAGAATACATGTATGGATTCAATAATGGCATTGGACGATGATGTAGGAATAGTTTTAGTAGTACTCTCAACAGTGAAGATTCATCGAGTTTAATTTTGGGCTCGTTGGATATCGGTGTTAATTCCACATGTTTTTATTTGATAAGAAACAAGGTTGGTCTAGGGATAGGTTGTATTTTGGTTATTGTATTGATGGTGAGAACGACATTTATTTGTGGTTTATCTAAGGATGAGTAATTGTTTGGAAAAGGTTTCTTAAATATGTCAAGATTTTGATTCGAAGGTGCATTTGGATTATCTAAGTGGAGTTCACCCTTGTCGATCAAATCTTGAAGTACATTACAGAATGTGTGACACCTTTTGATGTCATGTCTATTAACCTTGTGGTATTTACAATAGTCATTATATCAGTACCAAATAGGTTTAGATACTGACATGTCGATGGGTCGAATAGGTGGGAGAGATATCACATTGGTGGTAAGAAGTTTGTCAAAAATTGCACTATAGGTCTCTCATATAGGTGTATAGCTATGTTGTTGATGGGAGCACTCATTAATGGGATTTTACTTGGGAGAATATTTAACTACAATAGCATTTTCAGATGTTTTGGACTTATTGGTACTAGATGTTGACTTAAATGGAAACTCAACTTTTGGTTTCTGAGGACATAGTTTAACCTGACCATCTTCTAAGGCTTGCAATTCCAATTTATAGGCCATGGTGAAAGCCTTACTAAAAGTTTGAAATGATTATATCTGCAATGTGGATGAAATATTTTTAGCACATGCATGGAAGAAGAATTTGATTGATTTTGTTTTGGTAATGAAAAGGATAATTGATTGACTACACCTCTCCATCGGTGATGAAATTAGAAATAGATTCATGTTTGAATTGTTTGATGGCATACATGTCATTGATGGTGAATTTGTGGGCTATGTTTATGGAAAAGTGTTCTAAGAAGAGATGATAAATTTATGTAAAGGAGAATAAGGAATGTTGCAGAATATTATTGTACCAATCCAAGGCAGGACCGAAAAGGGACATGGGAAAGGTCCTCAACATGGGGTCTTGATCATGAGCTCTAAGATAAAAAGCATGAAGAAAGTCATGGATATGTTGTTGGGGATATTATTTTTGTAAAACTTAATAAAATTTGGAATTTACTAGTGAGGTGGATAGGATTTGTATGGTACTGATGGGTGAATGGGCTCATTGCAAATCTGGTCATAGGAGAGTACATTCTAGGATGAAGATGAAGCCGCTTGAAAATTGGATATGTGATTCAGAAGGGATTGGAGAGGATCGGGTTGATTTTGTTATTGTGAAGATGATCTAGGTTGGAATAGAGGATAGATAGGTTGTGAGTATGCCTAATACTACTTAGGAATGCCTTGCTGGTAGGGAATGTTTTGTTGATACAAAATATTTTTTTTGGCTAATTTTTGTTGAGGAAAATTATGTTGGTAAGGATATATTGCGAGGATGTTGTGAGACGTTATACTATGGAATGTTTTATTAAGGAACATATTATTGAGCTATATGATATTGTGAGACATTTTTGTGGTATACTACGATGGTAAGGGATATTTTGTAGTGAAATATTTTGATGAGATGGAAAATTTTGTTGGGAAGCTAAAGGTTGTTAGGGTTTTATGTACTAATACTACAATGACATGGATGTATAAGTAAGTAGTTGTGAATATGTAAGTGACTACTGGAAGGATATAATAGAGGCATCAGAGGATGGTGCTTGGTGTAGAATGGTTTGTTATAGTATATTGTGTTGTGGAATGTTTTGAAGAGGTGTAGATTGTGGCATAGAAATGAGTGGTTGGGATGGTTATGGTATGTATTGTGAAACAGGTGAGTACTAGAAATAACACTAGTATTGACTAGTGGTGTAGTTGTAGGAATAGACATGGTTATGTTTTTAATGGGGCTATTAACCGGTTGTGAATTCACAACAACAAATAAGGCCATGGTACCGGATGAAGGTGTTTGTACCTATGAAGAGACTAGGGGTATAGGTGAGGAAGTTGTGGTATTTCTTAGGGGAGGTGTAGAACCAACATAAGGGCTTGGTGAAGATGTAGATTGTTGGGAAGATGTGTTTTGTGATGAAATCATGTGAAGGTCGTAAATAGGGATTGAAGAGGCCTCAAATGTCTCGGGTTGACTAGTAGATGATTGACCATTCAATTTTTAGATTGGTCAATAGGAACAATGATGTTGACATTTGATGTTTTGGGTTGATTTGTTGTAGTGTATGGGTATAATTTATGGATAACTAGTTCTTAATTTTGATCGATAAGATGTGCAATAACAGATGAAGGATTGTAAGTGTGTGCAATGGGTTGGGATGTAAATGGTTTCATTTGAACATTTCTAGCTGCTAGATAAGCATTGAGAGAAATAAGGTTTGAATATAACATTTCTTTAAAGATAGGGTCTCCTTGTTATAGAAAGGAGGTTTGGATGCTTCTAGTTGAGGACTAGGTGAAAGGAGATGTTGTTTCTTATAGTCAAGGTGTGTGAAGGATTTGAGTATGATATTAATGTGGGGAGTTGAAAAGTGGTTGTCTCATTTCTTCATTATAGTTGACCCATAATTCATTTCAAGTCTCTTGGGTGTCAGAAAGTGGATTGGATGTAACTATTTGATAATATGGGATTTGTTGTTGTGTTGGTGTCGAAAGTGTTGTGGGAAATGATGTAGTGTAAAATGGCACATGTTGTTGAAATATAGGTGGTGGAGTGGACATGTTTTTAGAAGTTTGGTTACAATATTTTTATCTAGTAAGTACCATGATAAATAAACACACAAACACTTAAAAATGAAGAATGACTAATTGGGTTGATTTACAAAAGCAAGAAAAAGATAGAAAAATGTTGTTTTTATATTTATCTTGATTAATTATGAAAAATTGGAATATGTAAGATGGTTAACGAGGGTCCTAGGGAATGTTATTCTATGGCTAGTTTATGGAATTTTAAGGGTGGATTCCTCAATATACTTGAAGGTAAGTGAGGCCAAACTCGGTACTACTACCAAGACAGGCATGGTATTCGGGCTTACCCCCTCATTTCATGGTCCAATTATGATAAGGGATTTGGGTGCTAAGCCAATATATAGCGAAAGACAAGAGATTATACTTGACTAGAAAACGAGTCGATTTCCTGTTGGGTGATGAAATGTCAATCAGTTTCACTGGATGGGAGTTGTTTGAATGCATTTTTATTTTGAAATGATTTGGTTGTGTGAGGGAAAGATAAGTGAATGCAACCAGTTAACTTCCCTATTTAAAGTTAGATGATCAAGAAGTATGAAATGGTTTGTTTTAAGACCCAAAACAAAATGTTGAGTTGATGAGAAAAAAGAACAAAAATGAAAAAATGAAAAGAAAAAGGAAGGTTTTAGGACTTACCATGAGAGCGCTCCTTTTTTAGATTTTAACAATTATTTGAAGCAAAGCAATCTAGAAACCCAATGAACATGATTTATAGTAAAATGCCCCTACAAACGAGTTAGGAAAATAGAAAACAAAATGGAAGAAGTGAAAAGAAAACTATGAAACTATATATAAGAAAAACACATAGTGAAATCGTTGGTGATTTGTGCAATCACATAGGATTGGCCTAATCACAAGAAATTATCACATAGTGAATTTAGAAAAAAAATACTATTTTGTTGATGAAATTAAGAAGCAAAGATAATAAAGGGAGAATATCCCAGGGTGTGCCAAAATGTTGATGAAATTTTCACCTTGTAGCTTAGTTTATAATATAAAGGATAAAACTGGATCAAACTTGATCATGGCATGGTTTCCAAAATACCCACTGACGACGATTTGATGGACATTGATTGTGCACTACATGAAGAAAAAAATTAAGCTCCTCTTTCCTATAATTAAAATCTATAAATAAAAACACTCCAAAAATGGAATTAGTAAAATGGGTAGGATGGTTTCTAGCAAAGACAAGTTCCCATAAGCCAAAGGACTTCCTTACATGGACATCAACCCACTTTTAAAATAGTCAAGTTTTTATTTATGATAAAGGGATACAATATGTGATGTATAAAAATGTGACCAAATGTATGTTACTTATTTATTTTATTCCATATATTAACTAATAATAATGATATGAAAAAGAAATGAGTATAGAATCGAAGTCAAAATCTAGGTCAAGTAACAAAGTTCATAGAAAAGTTAGAGCCTACTTGAATAGGCTACATCATCATCCTTTGTAAAGTATTAGGTAGGTTCTTTAATGTAATCATTCATGAATAAATCATAAATCTCTTCCTCCAAGTCATAAAGATGAGCAAAGTTGGAATCAAAATCCACAAGACTAACTTCACTTTCAACTTTAGATTCAGATGTGATGTGTGTGTCTTCGGGGATGTCTAATCCTACTTCGCATTAGTACTCGAACTATGCCATATCAGATTAGATTCAATGTACTCCATAGTAGGCTTCTCATAACTCTTCAATGGCTTCATGGATATTCTGGGTTGATGCAAAAATAGTCTCTAGTTGATCAATGGGGGATGCATGAATGACACAGCTCAAGGTCATGCAGTAAGTCATATTGCTCCCAGTGCAAAGGGTTTTTGATTATCAGAAGTGATTTGATATTGGTGATGGGATGGTTAGATCCTATTATAGCCATCTATGAGATCCATTATTGACAAGATGCTAGTAACAAAAAAACAAAACAATAGATGGAATTTGATTATTAAGTAGATGAAAACACAAGAATCGTAGGCGATTAGGCTAATCACCAATGATTTTGAGAAATACTAACAGTGGCTAAAATAAATGATTTTACTGTCTAATAAGAAGCTATGATATTTTTAAATGAAAAAATGAGTCTAGAGATGATTAAACAGATAAGATTTAAGGTGAAATAGTGAAATCAAAGAATAAGACAGACCTTTGAATGATGATACATGATGTGAGATTGCCTTGGATGGTATTTGGACAATTAATAAGCATGAACGTCTGCTAGATGTATAATGAACGAGAACATGTTGTGGGTAAATGGAAAATGGTGTTGACACAAAATGGTAATGCTTGAGAAAACTTATTGATGATCCTAACTCATCTAGATGGTCGTGAATGGTCTCGAAGAGAGGTATAAAAACTAGTATTTATAGATCGATCGATCGGGAATCACCGGTGATTTTGGTGAATTCGAGTTAGGGGATGACAAGGGTGATTTTATTTCTATTTTGAACTTAGGTATATGGGATTTAGGGGGATTAAAACTTAATGATTTAGAAATATTGAGTGTGAGGTTTGGAGGTAGATATAGGTAGTTAGGATAGATGGAGGATAATTAGAAGGTTTCCTAATTTAAACTAGTCATAACTAGTGAGAAGTGGGGACTTGTTATAGGGATAAGTTAGAGGTTGTTAGGGTAATATTCTTAGAAGGTTCACTTAAACTACTCGTAACTAGTGAGTTAGGATGAGTGAGGTGTAGGGGTGAACATGTTAATTAATTAATTGATTAGTTAATTAGCTGTGAAAGGGGGGATATGATGTGGGATAAATGATTTAATTAATCAAAGGGGTGTAATGTCTTAGGTTTAGGGATAATGTGATGATGAGTTTAGATGAGGTAAAAGGTTGTGAGTGGTAAGGTGTGTTTATTCAATTACTTGCATGGGAGCGGGCGTGCAAATTTTTGGTGTCTACAGAGGCTTAGCAAGATGACCCCTTTATTTTCCATCTTTTGTATTTTTATTATTATTTATTTCATGTGAAGAAACAGAAGGCTCTGACCATCTTGAAGAAGTTTTGGCTTTGCTTCCAAAGCATGCCATTAATATAAATATCATTGATATATGTCGTGTATTCTTCAATGAAGAATTGGCAGAGAAATAAATTCCTTCCAATACCTATGAAATGTATGTTGATGATCCTGTAGAAGATATTTCATCAATTTCCTAGAAAACAATCATGACCAAGTAAATAATTTCTTGTTTTGAGAAATAACTCATCAAATCCTCTTTTGGGAATGATCCTTAAGTGCTCTTGCTTTCCTCAAGGATGTGTAGATAGGGCGTACCAAATCCAACCTATACAAGTCATACCATATTTGTAGATGAACATGAATCTATCCATATGGCACCAACCGACATCCCTAGATCATCTTCAACTTGAAAATTTGATACTCGGTAGGGTATTAAGGCTTACCGAAATGATGGTCCAACTATCTTCAATGGGTATCCTCTTATAGGAGAAAATTGGATTTGATCAAAATATTAGAAGTTTCTAAGGCAGACATTACAAAACTCATGGGAATGGGCATGTCTCGTGACTTTTTAGGAGATATCCAGTATGTTTATGGGGCCCAAGATTGTAAATAATTTGAGTTTAGGAAGAAGAAGATGCTTGAATAGGATTTCTACCTTTGCAGAGGAATGTGTAACCATTAATTGAAAATGTTTTGCTTTTTGAAAGAAACTTCATTTTTCATATGTACATACTATAAGTTATGTTAATTTCAAGGGCTAAGGCTCCTATATAATCCTCATTTTGTTCTCAGTATATACATATGCTTATTTTTACTTCATTTGTTAACTCAACACTTAATTCTTATAACTGAATTTACCTTTGGATAGTACAACAATTATCTTTGAATTCATGTTGTATGATTTGGACATTCATGGTAAGGGCACGACATAATATGTTTTTATTCTAAGTCTCCCATGGATTTCAGGATCCACATAGTATGGACCCTTGTGATAAATTGTGCCACAAATTTTACTTGCACTTTCCTTTTATCCAAAGTTTTCTAGTTATCTTTGAGGTTCTACAACTATGTGGCAGAATTTTGTAGTTTCTCACCAAATTTTTTAGAATCTATGGAGTATTGACTTCCCTAATAAACCTATGGAACATGTAAACTAATGTACCATGGTTTTTCATACAACTACATTCTATTATCTCTTCTGACTTGTCTTCCACGGTATATTTTCCTACCTCATATTGCTACATTGAATAAATTTGGGTGGTTACTAATTATTCTAGAATACCATCATGATCACGATATTCATTTGTCAAACATTTTGGATCAATCCATGGAATATTAAGTTCTTTATTCCACAAAATTACAAGTTAATGCATTGCACATTTCTTAGACTTGGATAGTCATGTCCATCCTTTAATTTGGTGCTTTTTATGGGAAGGGATTATCACTAGGAATCAGAAATCTCTAGTGATAAGCTGATATATATAATTTTGGGTCCTTATATGGTACATGGTATTCTTTTGGAAAACTCAATTAGGAAGGGCTCAAAATGAGCATCAACAAAAATGATGGAACTTGTCAATGAGTTGAGAGATGAATCACCAAATATACTGTATTTCACCTTTTAATCCTCTTAAGCTGGCACAAATTATGAGGAAAAATATCCATGATTGCTTTGACTTTTATAGGGTCCACTTTGATTCCCCTTTGTGAGATGATAAATTCTATAAGTTTACCGAAGTGACTCCAAAGACACACTTTTTAAGATAAAGTCGAACCCTATATTACCTTAATCATTCAAAAATATGTAGGAGAACTAGATGATTAACTCTAGTTTTTGACTTAGCAAGGATTTTGTCAATATAGTCCTCCATTATGTTGTGAAGAAGGACATGAAAAATAATATTCATGGCACGTTGGTAGGTTATGCTAGCATTCTTAAGTCCAAAAGGCATGACCTTATAACAAAATATCCTATTATCCATTTTTGCACCCATGTAAAATGGAAAACTTGAGTTAGAGTAATGATAGTTGATGGGAAAACAAATTATTTGTAATCTTCGTGGTAGCTCGTGTTTTGGCTTAGTCGAGTTGGTATATGGAAAATGGTAGGATTATCAATCAAAATCATCTTAACATTGGTATAATTTGAGGAAAAGTCATGGGGTTGGTCAGCTAGGTGGATTTTTGGGATGAACACATATGTTGGACACCTAGGATGGACACATAGGATAGACACTTGGGATGGAAACATAGGTCGGACACATGGGGTTTGGTCTGCGCTAGGTTGGACGCCTAGGGGTTGGTTGGCTAGCTTGGTCATAGGTTAGATGGTTGGGTTGATGGAAGAGGAGGATAAATAGAGCAACGAGGTGGGCTCGGTGTTCAAGGTTGTAATAGATGATGGGGCCGAGAATATGTCCGATTAATGTATAATATATGATCTCATATTACTCTCCTTTTTATTAAGTTTGATTGCATTTTGTGACTTTTAGTTAATCTGATATGAGTTAGAATGTAATTTTTGTCTTTTGATTGATTGTGATTCTAATGCTTAAAATCTCTAAAATTCCTGACGAAGTGTGTGTTGAAATTCAGTTTTGTAATAAAATAGGTCTAATCAGTCAAGGAAATGAAGTAGGTGGCATTTAGTATGTTTTTGATAGCATCTGTTCCTACACAGCTTAGTTCCAGAACTTCCAAGCTAGTTTCGAGAACTCCATCACATAGTCATCATTTAGTTCCGGAACTTTCAAACTTAGTTTCGAAATCCATTATTTAGTTCCAAAATTTTCAAACTTAGTTCAGAACTCCTGGGTATAGCTCCGGAACTCTCACGGTGTTGATCCTTAATGATTTCCTATGGTTCTAGAACTTCTCTGAAGTTCCGAACCGATGGGAGTTATCTTTCTAACCACATCTCGGAGATTTTACATCTACGACCCTTTCAATTAGGAAAGGATGAGAAGATTTTGAACACAAGTCCAGGGATGTTTATCCTATAGCTATCTGATCAACCACAATATGACTCAACATATATTCTGGGCATGATTTGATTTCATCATAATTTTTGAGACAATTTTGATTGTAAAATGTATATAAAAGCAGCCCTATAATAGATAGATATATATAGAATCTAATATAAGATAGATATAGAATAGAGAAGATAAATAGACTAAGTATTCCAATCTAGTATGTTTGTAATACCGAATGTTTTATCAATAAAATAGCCATTCTTGTTTGAGATAATTCTAAGTTGTTAAATCTTGATTCGAGGAGAGCAAGGCCCACTCCCCAAGGACCAGGATATTCATTTATTTGGTATTTATATTTCTTCAACAAATAGCTTAGATCTGTTAATTATGTATTGTTTTAATTCTTTCAGTTAAACTCTATTGTATACTTGTTCCTACAGGTGTTTAGATAGATTCTTATATTTCTTGCAATTTTTTCAAGAATTCTAAATTGAGTGTGTTTATTTCCAACAACAAGTGTGTTTACTTTCAGAAGCAAGTGTGTTTCCATTCTACACAGTGTGTTTCCTTTCAGCAAAGCTTTCAGTGTGTTTACTTTTAGCAAGTTTTCATAGTTTGATTTAAATAAGGTTTTACCAAGAAGTCCTTAAGACATTGAAGAGATCCCCTAAAAAATACAAAAATAACTACATTCAACTACTAGATTGATTAGATTACTCTTGTTGCATATAGCTTTAGACACACCCTGGTTTGATATGAAATCAACAAGAAGTTTATTAAATGAAGGGAATAATGACTCCCATCATTTTTGGCACCATTGTCAAGGATCACTAGTTGGAACTTTCTAATTAAGTATTAGTAAGAGAAATAAAACATACATCTAGTACTTGAAGGATCTTCCCTGCTATATCATAAAATATATGAGTAGACCAAGAGACTCACAGGTAGATTCCTTCCAAAAACATCTTCACAAGAATTCATAATATCCTCTAGTCAAAGTAAGGAAATTGATCAAGAATTGGAAGCACCACCATCCCTTGTTAGACAAGAAACAAAATTGCCATTTTTGGAATTCTTAGATCAGTCACCTGAAGGAAGTGGAACTTTTAGGAGAAGGCTTATTACTCAAGATCCATTTAGGGCAAGTTTCGATTCTCAATTGAGTAGTCAACCTCCTACTCCTAATTTTTCACCTTCCCAAGGCATATCACTTACCACATTGATTGGGAGGAAAATTTAGAAAATATTTTTAAAATGGCACAAGAAGCTGAGAGAGAACCTGATAGGACCTTTACCTATCCAATCCAATTGGGAGATGATGATACATCAATGAAAAATATCTCACCTACACATTTACCCACATTTAGAGGGATGTCATTTGAAGATCTTGACCAATTTTTGTTTGAGTTCAAGGTACTATGTCAAACCTATGATTATAAAACAAATAATCAAAAACTCAAGTTGTTTTCCATCCACTTTGAAGGATGCAAAGCAATGAGGTGGTTCATGGGATTACCATCCAACTCTATTAGCACTTGGGCACAAATGGAGATTGCCTTCCTAGATAAATACTAGGATTATTGTAGAGGGAGAAATAGGAAGGAAGAATTCTTCAAAATCAAGTAGGAGGATGATGAAAACATAGAAGACTATTTAGATAGATTCCTCTTTGTTAGCAAAAGATGTGGATTTGTGCTTTTAAGGAGTTAAGTAAAACCATTTTTCTTAAAGGTTTGGATGACGAATCTAGAGAAGCCCTTAACTTGATAGGAGGTGGAGACATTGATCAGATAAGAATGAATGGAATTAAAGAGATTTTTAGAAGCTATTCCAGAATGAGAGGTGGACCTAGAAAAGGAAAATCAGTGAAAATTCTGAATCCAGATATGAACAAACTAATGGATGAGTTAGAAAACTTTAAAACATAAATTTTAGTGCAATTAACCTCTACTATGGATGGATTACAAGCTAAAGCAAATTCCAAAACTGAACCATTGGCTATGTATTGTCCTAGATGTAGGAAGAAGCATGCATTAAGAGACTATCCTTTGGATAAAATAGAAATGTGTCTTATCTGTGAATCTAAAGAACATGATACTGATGTTTGTTCTTTACTTCTTGTTATTAAGAATCAACTTAAACAAACCAGTGCCTCATCTACAATAGAAGAATTGAATTTTGTTCAGAGACAACCTAACCAAGGGTAGTTTATGCCAAGATCAGCTCCTAATCCATGGATGATGCCATGGGCTACTCAGTCAATACCACAAAATTGGGGACAACCACCTTGGGTACCTCAACCAACTTGGAACCCTCAAGATTGGGAAAATCAAGCTTGGTATGCTTAGGGACATCAACAACCATGGGCTGGTCAAGGAAATCCTTATGCTTGGTCACAACCTAGATGGAACCCTAGTAATTATGTAACACCCTCGAACTATTGTTACTTCCTCCTAAGCATACAAGTGTTGATATGTGATTTATCTTGTAAAAAGGATGAGTTCCTTTGATTGAGAAGTCATGCTTGATATGGAATGTATCTTTTTTTTGAGATTGCAGATTCATGACTGAGTCAGAATATGATTGGACTCTTTTATTTCTTTCATTTTACGTCTGAGTTTAATCTGATCTCGGAATGAATTATAGAGTTACCCATATATAAGACCTAGCCTTGGATCAGTGGTATTGATCCAAGTGATGCTTTAAGTTTATTCGTGATGAATTAAAATTATAGACCTTACGCAGGTTGCAAGGTCTGGATGCATTGAATAAGCTAGTCCGGAGTATAACTCAGGCTGATCATGTTAAATGAATTGGTTCCCGATATCGTAATATCAGGAAGGTCTTGATCGTGGACCAGGTAATAATTCAGTTACATATAATTCAATAGCCTATTGGCAGTACAGGAGTGAACCCTGTTCGTGAATGTATGTTGTAGGTTCTTTTTCTGAGCATTTGAAATATTAGACCTAAACTGGATTTATTAAGGTTAGTAACCTAAAACTAAACTATAACCTAGGGGTTAGATTAGTGTTAATCTAACCTAGGCCTAGGCTATAAGCTAATGTTCTAAGTTAGTATCATGTCATGTGCTATGAGGTTAGACTAAGTGTTATCTTAAATTCTAACCTAAGTTACTAACCTAACTAATGAAAAGGAAGAAAGGGGACCTATGGAAGGGTGCAAACCATGGGTGGTAGTTTCTATGGCATTAAATGGAGGATAAGTATGAAGGACGGGTAATTTGGTATAAGTTTTTAAACGGCTAGCTAGAGCCGAGCGTGGTAGGTCGCCAAAGTTGGAAATGGTCTTTGAAGTGGTTTTATCCATCGCCAACTATGGCGGTTGGTGGCAATGGAAATTTAGCGGGAAATTTGGATTAAATTCCATTTATGAACTCGGTCTTCGAGCTCGGGTTTCACGGGAAGGCATGCAAAATGGAAAGTTAGTAGTTTGTTTCATTTTTCATGCGCTCAGTTTTCCCTCTGTCGATCATTGGTTCTTTTTTGATCTTCTTGGTGTTGCATGGCAAGTATGAGCGTAACTAGCTCTTTTCTCTGGCAAGGAAAATTTATAAGTCATGGAAATAACAAATTTTTGTTGGTGAATCTAACTTGGAAAAAGAGAAGAAGGCTCGAGCTCTTTCAGTGGTCTTCTTCGGATTTTTAAGCAAATAACCAGGCATGTTAGGCCCTAACCTTTAAAAATCTTGCTTTCTTTCAATTGATTTCATTAGAACAACTCTGTTCAGATGATTTATGGATTTAGATGGTTATTATGGTAGCTTTGTGTGATTTTGTTACTGTATCTTCTTCTAGTTCGATTTTCAATTTAACCCTTGACGGGTGTGCATTGTGTTTCGAGCTATTGCTCTATTTTGTTGTGTTTTGCATTCCAGCTTAGGTTTGTGAAATGTATGCAAGAAATAATATTAGACCTGCTCTGTGAGAGCCCATGCATTGTTCCCTTGTTGGGTTCAGGCTACAGTTGATACTTGTTGATTGATGCTTGTTGATGATACATGTTGATTGATGCTTGTTGTTGATACTTGTCGGAAAGGATACTGATGGACTTTTGTTTGAATGTTCAATTTTATTGGACTTCTTTGTAAGTTACTTCGTGTTTAGTATAGGTGGTGGTTCTTGAAATTTTTTGGGTTTTATTTATGATACTTTGGTTATGTTGAACGGATAACTGGTTGTGTATCAGTATTTGATGCGACCCTGTAGAAGTTGTTTTTCCCTCCTTGTGTTGCAATTACGGGGTTTAACCCATTGATGGTTTGCATTATATTTATTTTTACTTACAAGATGACTTTGTGGAGTCCTTGGATTGCTTCGTATATTGGACTCTCGTATAAGTTATGTGTGTGTATCTTGGTAGCATGATTAGTCGAGTCTGGAGGGTAGCGGTATCGACTTGTTATCTTGTAATGGATACCTTCATTTAAGTAATGGATTTTGAGTACAGACTCAATTGGTATACTTTTGATGTTCCAATCTGTGTAAGCTTTAGCGAATAATGTTGTAGAGGCTCGGTTGGATTCCTTGTTACAAAATCAGTATTTAACTTACGTAATGCTTTGATTTTGATTATTTACCATTGTTGCACGGTTGAAATCTTTAAATTATGTTTATGTGGTATATCAGCTTCGTAGAAGATTTATCATGTATACTATTGTTGATTCAGTTGAAATCCTTGATAGATAACCAGTGTATCTGCTTTTATAAAAGCCTGATTGGGAACACTTATTGTTTTTGGCTCTGTTGGGTTCCTTAAGTAATGATAGATATCTTGTATCTTGGTCTCTATAAAAGTAGGTTGTGATTACCATATTTTTCAAACTCGGAATGAGTTCAGATGTGAATACGATATGTTATGTTTCCTTTCTGAATAATTACAGTTAATTAAGGTTGTGCATGTTGAGTGGATTTCGTGTGAATATCTCGCATAGTCTTAGGGGAAACATCTTGTGCTTTAATGTTAACGAGTCTCTTGTTGGCTGAGATAAAAAGGAGAAGTTCTTTTGATTTCGACCTTGGATCTAAAACCATACTGTGTTTAGTAGGGATTACAATAAGTTGTATGTTGCTGTGAGGAATAGTTGTCATGTTTAAACATGATTATGTCTTCTGTTGCATGTATATCTAGTCTTGATCTTGGTGAACTAAGGAACTGTCGACTTCACCATGACAGATGATGGCATTGAATATCTTCTTGTTTGTCGCTTCGTGTGGAAGGTCATGTGTAATCTGTTGGTTGACATTCATCTGTTTTGGCATAAGAGCTACTGTACTGATAATATGCTACGGGAGTTTTGTTATATTTGATTTTAACAAAGCGTGGTTCTTTTTGTGGCTCGAGACTTATTACTGTATGCATATAAGGTGAATGCTTTCCTTTCGAGGAGGCAGTACAATCATGATCTTGTGTGAAGGAAATATGAATGACTTTTTTCTTTCTCTTGTTTGTAAAGTATATGTTGATATTTTTATCTAATTGTTGGAACTATTTTTAACATATTGATGGAATCATGATTTGTTATGATATTCCTTTTACTGTTGAATGTAATGATCTATCTGATGTTTGCTAATCTTGGGATTCAGATGGATAGTTGTTTTGGATACTTTCGTTCTTCTTGATCCCTAATATTTTGATGAAATATTTGAGAAGTATCTAGGACTATTCTGTAACGATAATTTGTGTTACACGTTTATAGTCATGTTGTATTACAAAAGTATAGTCTGAAATATGTTTACTTGTTTGGTGAAATGATCTCATTTAAACAGGTTGTTTAATGGAAACAGTTGGTGGATTGCAATTGTTTTAAGAGTTAGTGCTTATCATGATCAGTTCATCAAACTGACCCATGTTGACAATTTTTGTAGATGGTTGCCGTAAGTGGTAAAAGCACGCAGATCTTATAGGATGTTCAGATTGTTTAATTTGGTTTATGATGAATTACAATTTGATTCTCTAAATGTACTATCTGAGGAAAGATGTTCTTTTTCCGTTGAGTATTGTATCAAGTATGTTGAATGCATAAAATGTATGTGTTTGGTTCAGAAGGGAATGGAATTAGATATTTGATACTTATATGTTTGTATTCTTATCTGGATAGTTTGACCTTCTTCGGATCAAATGATCTTGAGAGCGTGTTATTATTGTATAATATGGAGACTTTTGTGATTATCAATGTAAGCTTGCAAGAATATGTGACTGAATATTTATGATTGTTTAGCAGTTCTTGTATGTTCTATCTAAAGCTAAATTGAAATATAGATCACTGTCTTTCTGGAAGCTAGGGTAAAAATAAACCTAAGCAAGACGCTAAACAAGCTGGATTAAATTATTAATTCCTAGTCTTGATTAAGCCAGGACAACGTTTAATTGGATTCCTAATCTTTATATCTCGATATTAATAAGTAAGACATAAATTCAGTTATAAGAACTGAAATAAACCTAAAAAGGGTTCGGTTGGCAATCACATGTGAAGATTATGGGTTATTGTCCAATTTTGTTGATTTAGAATTATGTAAATTCTATGAACTCCTTGATGGGACCCTCTAGTCTTAATAATTTCTCTTGTGTAATGGGTTTTATTAAGAAAGGTCATTCTATGGTGAGGAACCCAGGGATCGGGAAAGGCTAACCTTAGGGGAACGTCTTTTATTATAATTTTAACTCAACGTGCGTAACGCTTATTATAAGTAGATCTTTTCGAGGTGGATTTAAAGGTTGACGGCACAAGTCAACTGCAGGGTTGTACCTTCGAGAAGATTGGGATCTTCTCGAAGTTACAACAATGCAGGTGACTTATGACGACACCCTTTGCATTGATCGTTAAGATTTACACCTTTAACTCGAACAAGTTACTCTAGAACCGATTAGGAATGTGGTCACATTATAAGGCTGCCTAGGAGACTTGGGGTATCTTGACACACTGGTTTAACTAGGGTTGACCCAGTATGTCATCGTATCCCTAGTCCTCGGGAGCATCCATATAACATTGTCACCTTACTAATCCGTTTCCGAGTGAATAACTTGGGATAGGAGGGACTGACAGAAGTCGGTATAAGACATTCTACATAACATAAGAATGGGGTGAAGGACATATTCTAGATTGACGAGTATGCCATTAAGGAATACAAGACATAAGCAGTATGTTTCAAATCTTTGGCCAAAGTATCACAAGCTGCTGATTGCATTGTCCTGAGTCACCTAGTCTAAGGGATGAGATGCCGATGAATAATGGTAACAATTATTCAAGTTAGGTTCCTTGGACAAAGCATTCTGAATCCCAGAATAGGGAAGAGAACCACAAGAGTGAAGTGTTGAATAAAAACTCCAACTCTTATTATTACTCATGACTAGATCGGTAGATTATCGAGTCATGGAATGAATAGATCGGAGGTACTCAGAGTCATTACTGTTGCATATGGTTATCTGTTATAAGAATTATTATTTGATTTGTGAGTTCTAAATTATGTATTTAGAACAAGGAAGCATTTATCAAAAAAAAAAATTAACTTGTTCTAATGTATAGAATTGAGGATGTTACATTAGAACAAGTCAATTTTTTTTTTTGATAAATGCTTCCGGTTCTAAATACATAATTTAGAACTCACAAATCAAATAACCATTCTTATAACAGATAACAATATGCAATCTGTAATGACTCTGAGTACCTCCGATCTATTCATTCCATGACTCGTAATCTCACCGATCTATTCATGAGTAATAAAAATTGGAGTTTTTATTCAACACTTCACTCTTGCTGGTTCTCTTCCTATTCAAGGATTGTAATGCTCTATCAAGGAACCTAACTTGAATAATTGTTACCATTATTCATCGGCATTTCATCCTTAGACTAGGTGACTTCAGACAACGCAATCGGCGAAACTTGCTGATACTTTGGCCAAAGATTTGAAACATATGCTTATGTCTCGTATTCCTTAACGGCATACTCGTCAATCTAGAATACGTCCTTCACCCCATTCTTATGTTATGTACAATGTCTTATACCGACTTCTGTCAGTCCCTCCTATCCCAAGTTATTCACTCGGAAATGGATTAGTAAGGTGACAACGTTATATGGATGCTCCCGAGGACTAGGGATACGATGACATACTGGGTCAACCCTAGTTAAACTAGTGTGTCAAGATACCCCGAGTCTCCTAGGAAGCCTTATAATGTGACCACATTCCTAATCGGTTCCAGAGTAACTTGTTCGAGTTAAAGGTGTAAATCTTAACGATCAATGCAAAGGGTGTCGTCATAAGTCACCTGCATTGTTGTAACTTCGAGAAGATCCCAATCTTCTCGAAGGTACAACCCTGCAGTTGACTTGTGCCGTCAACCTTTAAATCCGCCTCGAAAAGATCTACTTAATAATAAGCGTTACGCACGTTGAGTTAAAATTATAATAAAAGACGTTCCCCTAAGGTTAGCCTTTCCCGATCCCTGGGTTCCTCACTATAGAATGACCTTTCTTAATAAAACCCATTACACAAGAGAAATTATTAAGACTAGAGGGTCCCATCAAGGAGTTCATAGAATTTACATAATTCTAAATCAACGAAATTGGACAATAACCCATAATCTTCACATGTGATTGTCAACCGAACCCTTTTTAGGTTTATTTCAGTTCTTATAACTGAATTTATGTCTTACTTATTAGTATCGAGATATAAAGATTAGGAATCCAATTAAACGTTGTCCTGGCTTAATCAAGACTAGGAATTAATAATTTAATCCAACTTGTTTAGCATCTTGCTTAGGTTTATTTTTACCCTAGCTTCGTAAATACAAATGATCTATATTTCAATTTAGCTTTAGATAGAACATACAAGAACCGCTAAACAATCATAAATATTTAGTCACATATTCTCGCAAGCTTACATTAATAATCACAAAAGTCTCCATATTATACAATAATAACACGCTCTCAAGATCATTTGATTTGAATAAGGTCAAACTATCTAGATAAGAATACAAACATATAAGTATCAAATATCTAATTCCATTCCCTTCTGAACCAAACACATACATTTTATGCATTCAACATACTTGATACAATACTCAACGGAAAAAGAACATCTTTCCTCGAATAGTACATTTAGAGAATCATCTTGTAATTCATCATAAACCAAATTAAACAATCTGAACATCCTATAAGATCTCTGTGCGTGCTTTTACCACTACGGCAACCATCTACAAAAATTGTCAACATGGGTTAGTTCGATGAACTAAGCATGATAAGCACTAACTCTTAAAAGAATTACAATCCACCAACTGTTTCCATTAAACAACCTATTTAAATGAGATCATTTCACCAAACAAGTAAAAATATTTCAGACTATACTTTTGTAATACAACATGACTATAAACGCGTAACACAAATTTTCGTTACAGAATAGTCCTAGATACTTCTCAAATATTTCATCAAAATATTAGGGATCAAGAAGAACGAAAGTATCCAAAACAACTATCCATCTAAATCCCAAGATCAGCAAACATCAGACAGATCATTACATTCAACAGTAAAAGGAATATCATAACAAATCATGATTCCATCAATATGTTAAAAACAGTTCCAACGGTTAGATAAAAATATCAACATATACTTTACAACAGAAGAGAAAGAAAACAAGTCATTCATATTTCCCTTCACACAAGCTCATGACTGTACCGTCTCCTCGAAAGGAAAGCATTCACCTTATATGCATACGAATAAGTCTGACGAGCCACAAAAAGAACCACAGTTTTGTTAAAATCAAATATAACAAAACTCCTGTAGCATATTAGCAGTACAGTAGCTCTTACGCCAAAACAGATGAATGTCAACCAACAGATTACACATGACCTTCCACACGAAGCAAAAAACAAGAAGATATTCAATGCCATCATCTGTCGAGGTGAAGTCGACAGTTCCTTAGTTCAGTCAAGCTCAAGACTAGATACCCATGCAATAGAAGACGTAATCATGCTCAAACATGACAACTATTCCTCACAGCAACATACAACTTATTCTAATCCCTACTAAACACAGTATGGTTTTAGATCCAAGGTCAAAATCAAAAGAACTTCTCCTTTTTATCTCAGCCAACAAGAGACTCGTTAACATTAAAGCACAAGATGTTTCCCCTAAGACTATGCAGAGATATTCACACGAAATCCACTCAACATGCACAACCTTAATTAACTGTAATTATTCAGAAAGGAAAAATAACATATCGTATTCACATCTGAACTCATTCCGAGTTTGAAAAATATGGTAATCACAACCTACTTTTACAGAGACCAAGATACAAGATATCTATCAATACTTAAGGAACCCAACAGAGCCAAAAACAATAAGTGTTCCCAATCAGGCTTTTATAAAAGCAGATACACTGGTTATCTATCAAGGATTTCAACTGAATCCGAACAATAGTATACACGATAAATCTTCTACAGAAGCCGATATACCAGATAAACATAAGTTAAAGATTTCAACCATGCCAACAATGGTAAATAATCAAAATCAGGCTATTACAGAAGTTAAATACTGATTTTGTAACAAGGAATCCAACTGAGCCTCTACAACATTATTCACTCAAGCTTACATAGATTGGAACATCGAAAGTATACCAACCGAGTCTGTACCAAAAATCCATTACTTAAACGAAGGTATACATTACAAGATAACAGAAGTCATATTACCAGTTACCCCTCCAGGACTCCGACGGAATCATGCTACCAGTATACACATACATAACTTATACAGTAGTCCAATATACGAAGCAATCCAAGGACTCCACAAAGTCATCTTGTAAGTAAAATAAATATAATGCAAACCATCAATGGGTTAAACCCCGTAATTGCAACACAAGGAGGGAAAAACAACTTCTACAGGGTCGCATCAAATACTGAAACACAGCCAGTTATCCGTTCAACATAACCAAAGTATCATAGCGAAACCCAACAAAATTTCAGTAACCACCACCTATACTAAACACGACGGAACTTACAAAGAAGTCCAATAAAACTAAACATTCAAACAAAAGTCCATCAGTATCCTTTCTGACAA
Organism: Taxus wallichiana var. yunnanensis; assembly: GCA_018340775.1. Classification (NCBI taxonomy): domain Eukaryota; kingdom Viridiplantae; phylum Streptophyta; class Pinopsida; order Cupressales; family Taxaceae; genus Taxus; species Taxus wallichiana. The sequence goes on from CM031239.1 coordinate 82,677,629, forward strand.
GTATCAACAACAAGCATCAATCAACAAGTATCAACTGTAGCCTGAACCCAACAAGGGAACAATGCATGGGCTCTCACAGAGCAGGTCTAATATTCTTTCTTGCATACATTTCACAAACCTAAGCCGGAATGCAAAACACAACAAAATAGAGCAATAGCTCGAAACACAATGCACACCCGTCAAGGGTTAAATTGAAAATCGAACCAGAAGAAGATACAGTAACAAAATCACACAAAGCTACCATAATAACCATCTAAACCCATAAATCATCTGAACAGAGTTGTTCTAATGAAATCAATTGAAAGAAAGCAATATTTTTAAAGGTTAGGGCCTAACATGCCTGGTTATTTGCTTAAAAATCCGAAGAAGACCACTGAAAGAGCTTGAGCCTTCTTCTCTTTTTCCAAGTTAGATTCACCAACAAAAATTTGTTATTTCCATGACTTATAAATTTTCCTTGCCAGAGAAAAGAGCTAGTTACACTCATACTTTCCATGCAACACCAAGAAGACTGGTGTGAAGAACCAGTGATCAGATAGAGGGAAAACCGGAGCACATGAAAAACCAAACAAACTACTAACTTTCCATTTTGCATGCCTTCCCGTGAAACCCGAGCTCGAAGACCAAGTTCATAAATGGCATTTACTCCAAATTTCCCGCTAACTTTCCATTGCCACCGACCGCCATAGTTGGTGATGGATAATACCAGTTGAAAGACCATTTCCAACTTTGGCGACCTACCACATTGGCTCTAGATATCCATTTAAAAACTTCTACCAAATTACCCGTCCTTCATACTTATCCCTCCATTTAATGCCATAGAAACTGCCGCCCATGGTTCGCACCCTTCCATAGGTCCCCTTTCTTCCTTGTTCATTAGTTAGGTTAGTAACTTAGGTTAGAATTTAAGATAACACTTAGTCTAACCTCATAGCACATAGATACTAACTTAGAACATTATCTTTTAGCCTAGGCCTAGGTTAGATTAACACTAATCTAACTCCTAGGTTATAGTTTAGTTTTAGGTTACTAACCTTAATAAATCCAGTTTAGGTCTAATATTTCAAATGCTCAGAAAAAGAACCTACAGCATACATTCACGAAAAGGGTTCACTCTGTCATCGCCAATAGGATATTGAATTATATGTAATCGAATTATTACGGTCCATGATAAAGACCTTCCTGATATTACGATATTGGGAACCAATTCATTTAACACGATCAGCCTGAGTTATACTCCGAACTAGCTTATTCAATGCATCCAGACCTTGCAACCTGCGTAAGGTCTATAATTTTAATTCATCACGAATAAACTTAAAGCATCACTTGGATCAATACCACTGATCCAAGGCTAGGTCTTATAGATGGATAACTCCATAATTCATTCCGAGATCAGATTAAACTCAGGCGTAAAATGAAAGAAATAAAAGAGTCCAATCATATTCTGACTCAGTCACGAATCTGCAATCTCAAAAAAAAAAGATACAGTCCATATCAAGCATGACTTCTCAATCAAAGGAACACATCCTTTTTACAAGAGAAATCACATATCAACACTTGTATGCTCAGGAGGAAGTAACAACAGTTCAGGGTGTTACATGCTTCCCTCCTAAAAGATTCATCGTCCCGATGATTACATATTCGATTAACCTTCAGGTCAACCCATTTATTAGTTCACAAAACAATGCGACTATTTTCCAACTTAAATAGTTCCAGAAATCAATGTCACAACACATTTTATTCAGCCTGAATAATGTTTGTCTTCATCTGGCTTTCATAAATACTTAAAAAAATAAGTTCATACAAGAAATGTTTTTGTCAACAGATTTCATTCTGTTGAAAAAGAGAAGGAAAAGCAATTTTCATCTCTTCCAGATTTTCCCAAGTTGCACTTTCTTCGCTAAACTGGTCCCACTGGACCTTACATTGCTGTATTTCATGATTTCTCAAATGCAATTGGCGAGTTTCCAGCACTCGTGTGGGTTTAACCACGATTATTCCTGGGTCTTGGACCTGCAAGGAATTCCAATTTAAAACATGTGACAGATCTGAAACATATTTCTTAAGCAAATAAATATGGAAAACATCATGCATGTGAGATAAAGCAGGTGGTAATGCTAAACGATAAGCTATAGGATTGATTATTTTGACAATTTTGAAAGGTCCCACGAATGAGGTGACAACTTGGCAGCCTTGCCAAAAGTTATAGAACTCTTTCTGGGTTTAACACGAAGAAAAACCTTCTCACCAAGCTCAAACCTTTGATCAACCCGCTTAAGGTCAGCATAGCTCTTCTGTCTATCCGCTGCTTTCTTTAATCGTTCACGAATCAGCTTAACTTGCTGTTCCATTTCTGTGAGAATTTCTGGTCCAATTACCACTCTATCCTCAACACTATCCCAGCTAACAGGAGTTCTACACTTTCTTCCATAAAGTGCTTCAAATGGTGCCATTTTGAGAGATGAATGATAAGTGTTGTTGTATGTGAATTCAACTAATGGAAGATACTCTTCCCATTTATACTGTTGATCCATGCAATACATTCGCAACATGTCCTCCAACACTTGATTTACCCTCTCAGTTTTCCCATCCGTTTCCGGATGATATGTAGAAGCGTAGTTTAGTTTCGTTCCAAGAGTTGTATTAAGCGTTTGCCAAAACCTTGACGTCATTCTTGGATCCTGTCGATATAATCATTACGGTACACCATGCAATCTAAAAATTTCGTGTACGAATCTTTTGGCCAGCACTGGTGAATCATCCTTTAGATTTCCAGCAATGAAATGAGCTACCTTAGTTAGTTTATCTATAACTACCAGGATAACATCATGTTTATTCCTGGACATGGGTAATCCTTGTACAAAATCCATGGTTATTACTTGCCATTTGTACTGCGGTATGCTATGAGGATATAACAGTCCAGCTGGGTGCATATGTTCTGCCTTAACCCGCTGACACTCCAAACAATGAGTCACAAAATTTATGACATCCTTTTTCATACCTTTCCAAAAGTATTGTTGTTTCAGATCAGCAAGCATTTTTGTGATACCCGGGTGTCCAGAGAAAGGTGAATTATGAAATTCAACTAACAACTTCTTTCTCAAATCATTCAGCATAGGTACATATACTCTGTTTTCATAACGCAAGATTCCTTCATTATCAAAATGAAAACCTTTATACCTTTCATCATTAGGTTCTGCAGCAAGCGTTGCTTTTACTTGTTGAAAGTAAATATCAGATTCTGAGGCACTCTTTACCTCATCCTTGAACTGAGTTCTTAATGTTATAAGAGTAGAAATGTGCCTCCTACGACTTAGAGCATCAGCTACTCTATTCTCCTTCCCTTTGATATAACTAATATCAAAATCATATTGTGATAAAAATTCTAACCACCTTCTCTGTCTAGCATTAAGATTAGGCTGAGTGAAAATATATTTCAGCCCTAAGTGATCGGTTTTCAACTCAAAAGGTTTCCTAAGTAAATAGTGTCTCCAGACTTGAAGTGCATGAACAATGGCAGCAAGCTCTAAATCATGAGGATCATAATTTAGCTCATGTAACTTGAGTTTTATACTTTCATATGCAATGACTTGATCATTTTGTAGCAAAACACCTCCAAGGCCTTCCCGAGAAGCATCCATTACACGGTAAAACTCTCATTAGGGTCTGGTACCACTAATATAGGTGTAGAAGTCAACTGGCCTTTCAGACTTTTGAAAGCTGCTTCACACTTATCATTCCATATGAATTTCTTATCCTTCTTCTGCAATGAAGTTATTGGTGCAACTACTTTAGAAAAATCCTTTACAAATTTTCTATAGTAACCAGCAAGACCCATGAAGCTTCTTACTTCGTGCACATTCTTTGGTGTAGGCCACTCAGTTATTGCCACTATTTTTGAAGGATCTACAGCAATTCCTTCTTTGCTAATGACATGACCCAAATAGTGAACTTCTGAATCAAAGAAAGAACATTTGGATAACTTACCATACAACTTTATTTTTCTCAAAATTCCCAAAACTATCTTCAAATGCTCATTGTGCTCCTCAACGCTTTTAGAATAAATGAGAATATCATCCAAGAATACAAGTACAAACTTGTCCAGATATTCTTGAAAAATATTGTTCATTAAGTTCATAAAGTTGCGGGTGCATTAGTTAATCAAAGGGTAGAACCATGAATTCATAATGTCCGTACCTTGTTCGGAAGGCTGTTTTATGAATATCTTCCTCTCTAATCCTTAACTGATGATAACCAGATCAAAGATCTATCTTAGAATAAACCACTGCTCCACGCATCTGATCAAACAGATCATCGATCCTTGGAAGTGGATATCTGTTCTTGATTGTTGCTTTGTTCAACATCCGATAATCAATACACAGCCTAAGTGTTCCATCCTTCTTTTTCACAAATATTACGGGTGCACCCCAAGGTGAAACACTTGGTCTAATCAAACCTTTAGACAAAAGTTCTTGCAACTGTGCCTTAAGCTCGACTAACTCTGTAGTAGTCATCCGATAAGGTGCTTTGGAAATAGGTTCTGTTCCTGGTTTGATTTCGATGGTGAAGTCAAATTCCCTCTTAGGTGGTAACCCTGGTAATTCCTCAGGAAAAACATCCCTGAAACTTTGTAATAGAGGAAATCGCTTCATGTAATCACCATCTTCTTCTGAAAATTTAGATATCTTTACTACATAAAGGGTACATCCTTTATTTTTAGCCTTTTAAGTGCATGCATAGTGACGTTTTCTAACTGAAATTTCCCGTTTCACACCTTGAATCTCTGTTGTTTCCAGCTGATCATCTAAACATTTTATGTTATTTTCATAGTAGTCTACATTTGCTTTATGGTCAGCTAACCAATTGACACCGATAACAATGTCATACGATCCCAAAGGTGTAACATAGAGGTCAACTTCCGTGGAGAAATTAGGTAAGTCAAGGACTGGCCCAAAAAGACACATACTAACTATATGAACAGAGTTATTACCATACTGTACAGTCCAAGTTTTATCCATTTTTCCAGTTTTCTCTTAAGTTTAGAAGCAAGTTTATTAGAAATGAAACATTTAGTAGCTCCTGTATCAAAAATAATAGTGACAGGTATGCCAAATAACTTACCGGAACTTCTATAGGTGTCACTTGCTTTTCAGCTTGCTTGTCTACTACTGCAGCATGTATCTTATCTTTGCGACACGATCATCCTTCTTCAAAGGGCACTGATTTGCATAGTGGTCTTTGCCACAATTGTAGCAGCCTCCTATAGGTCCCTTTTAGGCTCAAAATTGCCTCCGGCACTTGTAATTGTCACGTTGTCCTCCATGGGCTTCGCCCATTGTTATAATTTTTGGAAAAATTATCCCTTACATTTCCAGCAGGTTTATTTACTACTGCTTTCTTACTGTTATCCCCTGGAAACTTATTTTTGTTTCCAAACTTTTTCCATGGTCCCTTTCTGGGTGCAAGAGAGGTTGAAGAAGGGTTTGCGGTCTTCTTCCGCACTTCCTCTTTATGAGCAGAAATAGCCTTTAATTTTTGTTCTTGCCTTATGGCCTTTTCAACAACTCCTTCCATAGTGGATGGACTGTGAACATCGACCTCTCCCCCTATCACGGGATTCAATCCCATGATGAATTTCCGTATTTTGAACTTCTCGTCAGTTTGATATTGCGTGGTACATACTTGAGGAGTTTTGTAAACCGCTCCCGTAATTCATTACCGTTAGCTTCCCTTGAGCTAAGTTCTGGAATTCTGTCATTTTCTTATCATAGAAAAGTTGTGGCAGCCAACGTTGCCTAAAATAGCCTTTAAATTGATCCTAAGTAATATTGGTCTCATCAATATTTAGTTCAGCTTTACGGCTATCCCACAACGAAGATGCTTCGTGGGAAAGCTGATAGTCTCCCCAAATAGCTTTGGTTTCCTCTGAGAAGTTTCTTATTGCAAAGTACTTCTCCATTTCACCGAGCAGTTCTCGGCTCCATCTCCTAATGTGGTGCCATCATACTTAGGTGGACTTATCCTTTTATATCATTAGTCGAGTTTCTGCCCAACCTAGCCTTTTTATTTTACGGTTGGGACAGTGCATTCCAGCATTAACATCAACACCCATATCGGGGTTGTCCTCGGGAGGTGGCGGATTGTCATTACCGGCTTCTTCATCCTCCTCATTTCCCATCATCTGCTGTTCAAGTACAAATGCTAAACGATCTCTTGTGTCCAACAGGTAGCAAGGATCTCATCAAGTTTCGGGTTGTTTCGCCCCTCCTTCAGGTGGAGCATTATTCACAATGTTTCCCCTTGTTCTAACCATTTTACATTACAAGAAAATTCAGGTTCTCATCGGATTATGGACACAATAGGCCCAAGAGCCGCATGACCTTGGCTTTGATACCAAGATGTAACATCCTCAATTCTATACATTAGAACAAGTTTTTTTTTTTTTGATAAATGCTTCTTGGTTCTAAATACATAATTTAGAACTCACAAATCAAATAACCATTCTTATAACAGATAACCATATGCAGCTGTAATGACTCGGAGTACCTCTGATCTATTCATTCCATGACTCGGTAATCTACCGATCTATTCATGAGTAATAAGAGTTGGAGTTTTTATTCAACACTTCACTCTTATGGTTCTCTTCCTATTGCAGGATTGAGAATGCTCTGTCCAAGGAACCTAACTTGAATAATTGTTACCATTATTCATCGGCATCTCATCCCTTAGACTAGGTGACTTAGGACAACGTAATCAGCAGCTTGCGATACTTTGGCCAAAGATTTGAAACATACTGCTTATGTCTCGTATTCCTTAACGACATACTCGTCAATCTGGAATACGTCCTTCACCCCATTCTTATGTTATGTAGAATGTCTTATACCGACTTCTGTCAGTCCCTCCTATCCCAAGTTATTCACTCGGAAACGGATTAGTAAGGTGACAACGTTATATGGATGCTCCCGAGGACTAGGGATACGATGACATACTGGGTCAACCCTAGTTAAACCAGTGTGTCAAGATACCCGAGTCTCCTAGGAAGCCTTATAATGTGACCACATTCCTAATCGGTTCCAGAAGTAACTTGTTCGAGTTAAAGGTGTAAATCTTAACGATCAATGCAAAGGGTGTCATCATAAGTCACCTACATTGTTGTAACTTCGAGAAGATCCCAATCTTCTCGAAGGTACAACCCTGCAGTTGACTTGTGCCGTCAACCTTTAAATCTGCCTCGAAAAGATCTACTTAATAATAAGCGTTACGCACGTTGAGTTAAAATTATAATAAAAGACGTTCCCCTAAGGTTAGCCTTTCCCGATCCCTGGGTTCCTCACCATAGAATGACCTTTTATTAATAAAACCCATTACACAAGAGAAATTATTAAGACTAGAGGGTCCCATCAAGGAGTTCATAGAATTTAAATAATTCTAAATCAACAAAATTGGACAATAACCCATAATCTTCACATGTGATTATCAACCGAACCCTTTTTAGGTTTATTTCAGTTCTTATAACTGAATTTATGTCTTACTTATTAATATCGAGCTATAAAAATTAGGAATCCAATTAAACGTTGTCCTGGCTTAATCAAGACTAGGAATTAATAATTTAATCTAGCTTGTTTAGCGTCTTGCTTAGGTTTATTTTTAACCTAGCTTCCAGAAATACAGTGATCTATATTTCAATTTAGCTTTAGATAGAACATACAAGAACTGCTAAACAATCATAAATATTCAGTCACATATTCTTGCAAGCTTACATTGATAATCACAAAAGTCTCCATATTATACAATAATAACACGCTCTCAAGATCATTTGATCCAAAGAAGTTCAAACTATCCAGATAAGAATACAAACATATAAGTATCAAATATCTAATTCCATTCCCTTCTGAACCAAACACATACATTTTATGCATTCAGCATACTTGATACAATACTCAACGGAAAAAGAACATCTTTCCTCAGATAGTACATTTAGAGAATCAAACTGTAATTCATCATAAACCAAATTAAACAATCTGAACATCCTATCAGATCTGCGTGCTTTTACCACTTACGGCAACCATCTGCAAAAATTGTCAACATGGGTCAGTTCGATGAACTGAGCATGATAAGCACTAACTCTTAAAACAATTGCAATCCACCAACTGTTTCCATTAAACAACCTGTTTAAATGAGATCATTTCACCAAACAAGTAAACATATTTCAGACTATACTTTTGTAATACAACATGACTATAAACGCGTAACACAAATTATCGTTACAGAATAGTCCTAGATACTTCTCAATTATTTCATCAAAATATTAGGGATCAAGAAGAACGAAAGTATCCAAAACAACTATCCATCTGAATCCGAAGATTAGCAAACATCAGACAGATCATTACATTCAACAGTAAAAGGAATATCATAACAAATCATGATTCCATCAATATGTTAAAAACAGTTCCAACGGTTAGATAAAAATATCAACATATACTTTACAACAGAAGAGAAAGAAAACAAGTCATTCATATTTCCCTTCACACAAGCTCATGACTGTACCGTCTCCTCGAAAGGAAATAATTCACCTTATATGCATACAAATAAGTCTAACGAGCCACAAAAAGAACCACAGTTTTGTTAAAATCAAATATAACAAAACTCCTGTAGCATATTAGCAGTACAGTAGCTCTTACGCCAAAACAGATGAATGTCAACCAACAGATTACACATGACCTTCCACACGAAGTGACAAACAAGAAGATATTCAATGCCATCGTCTGTCGAGGTGAAGTCGACAGTTCCTTAGTTCAGTCAAGCTCAAGACTAGATACCCATGCAACAGAAGACGTAATCATGCTCAAACACGACAACAATTCCTCACAGCAACATACAACTTATTCTAATCCCTACTAAACACTGTAAGGTTTTAGATCCAAGGTTGAAATCAAAAGAACTTCTCCTTTTTATCTCAGCCAACAAGAGACTCGTTAACATTAAAGCACAAGATGTTTCCCCTAAGACTATGCAGAGATATTCGCACGAAATCCACTCAACATGCACAGCCTTAATTAACTGTAATTATTCAGAAAGGAAACATAACATATCGTATTCACATCTGAACTCATTCAGAGTTTGAAAAGTATGGTAATCACAACCTACTTTTACAGAGACCAAGATACAAGATATCTATCAATACTTAAGGAACCCAACAGAGCCAAAAACAATAAGTGTTCCCAATCAGGCTTTTATAGAAGCCAATACACTGGTTATCTATCAAGGATTTCAACTAAATCTGAACAATAGTATACACAATAAATCTTCTACAGAATCGATATACCAGATAAACATAAGTTAAAGATTTCAACCGTGCCAACAATGGTAAATAATCAAAATCAGGCTATTACAGAAGTTAAATACTGATTTTGTAACAAGGAATCCAACTGAGCCTCTACAACATTATTCGCTCAAGCTTACACAGATTGGAACATCAAAAGTATACCAACCGAGTCTGTACCAAAAATCCATTACTTAAATGAAGGTATACATTACAAGATAACATAAGTCGTATTACCAGTTACCCCTCCAGGACTCCGACGGAATCATGCTACCAGTATACACATACATAACTTATACAGTATTCCAATATACGAAGCAATCCAAGGACTCCACAAAGTCATCTTGTAAGTAAAATAAATATAATGCAAACCATCAATGGGTTAAACCCCGTAATTGCAACACAAGGAGGGAAAAACAACTTCTACAGGGTCGCATCAAATACTGAAACACAGCCAGTTATCCGTTCAACATAACCAAAGTATCATAGCGAAACCCAACAAAATTTCAGTAACCACCACCTATACTAAACACGACGGAACTTACAAAGAAGTCCAATAAAACTGAACATTCAAACAAAATTCCATCAGTATCCTTTCCGACAAGTATCAACAACAAGCATCAATCAACAAGTATCAACTGTAGCCTGAACCCAACAAGGGAACAATGCATGGGCTCTCACAGAGCAGGTCTAATATTCTTTCTTGCATACATTTCACAAACCTAAGCCGGAATGTTAAACACAACAAAATAGAGTAATAGCTCGAAACAAAATGCACACCCGTCAAGGGTTAAATTGAAAAATCGAACCAAAAGAAGATACTGATAACAAAATCACACAAAGCTACCATAATAACTATCTAAATCCATAAATCATCGAACAGAGTTGTTCTAATGAAATCAATTGAAAGAAAGCAAGTTTTTTAAAGGTTAGGGCCTAACATGCCTAGTTATTTGCTTAAAAATCTGAAGAAGACCACTGAAAGATCTCGAGCCTTCTTCTCTTTTTCCAAGTTAGATTCACCAACAAAAATTTGTTATTTCCATGACTTATAAATTTTCCTTGCCAGAGAAAAGAGCTAGTTACGCTCATACTTGCCATGCAACACCAAGAAGACTAGTGCAAAGAACCAGTGATCAGATAGAGGGAAAACCGGAGCGCATGAAAAACCAAACAAACTACTAACTTTCCATTTTGCATGCCTTCCCGTGAAACCCGAGCTCGAAGACCGAGTTCATAAATGGCATTTACTCCAAATTTCCCACTAACTTTCCATTGCCACCGACCGCCATAGTTGGCGATGGATAAAACCAGTTCAAAGACCATTTCCAACTTTGGCGACCTGCCACGTCGGCTCTAGCTAGCCATTTAAAAACTTCTACCAAATTACCTGTCCTTCATACTTATCCCTCCATTTAATGCCATAGAAACTGCCACCCATGGTTCGCACCCTTCCATAGGTCCCCTTTCTTCCTTGTTCATTAGTTAGGTTAGTAACTTAGGTTAGAATTTAAGATAACACTTAGTCTAACCTCATAGCACATAGATACTAACTTAGAACATTAGCTTATAGCCTAGGCCTAGGTTAGATTAACACTAATCTAACCCCTAGGTTATAGTTTAGTTTTAGGTTACTAACCTTAATAAATCCAGTTTAGGTCTAATATTTCAAATGCTCAGAAAAAGAACCTACAACATACATTCACGAACAGGGTTCACTCCTGTACTGCCAATAGGCTATTGAATTATATGTAACTGAATTATTACCTGGTCCACGATCAAGACCTTCCTGATATTACGATATCGGGAACCAATTCATTTAACACGATCAGCCTGAGTTATACTCCGGACTAGCTTATTCAATGCATCCAGACCTTGCAACCTGCGTAAGGTCTATAATTTTAATTCATCACGAATAAACTTAAAGCATCACTTGGATCAATACCACTGATCCAAGGCTAGGTATTATAGATGGGTAACTCCATAATTCATTCGAGATTAGATTAAACTCAGGCATAAAATGAAAGAAATAAAAGAGTCCAATCATATTCTGACTCAGTCACGAATCTACAATCTCAAAAAAAAGATACAGTCCATATCAAGCATGACTTCTCAATCAAAGGAACTCATCCCTTTTACAATAGAAGAATTGAATTTTGTTCAGAGACAACCTAACCAAGGGTAGTTTATGCCAAGATCATCTCCTAATCCATGGATGATGCCATGGGCTACTCAGTCAGTACCACAAAATTAGGGACAACCACCTTGGGTACCTCAACCAACTTGGAACCCTCAAGATTGGGAAAATCAAGCTTGGTATGCTTAGGGACATCAACAACCATGGGTTGGTCAAGGAAATCCTTATGCTTGGTCACAACCTAGATGGAACCCTAGTAATTATGCTCAAGGAAGAGCATATCCAAATCAGAATCAATAGGCCATCATGGAGAATTCACAACCTTAGAATGTAGTCCAAACACAAATGCCAGCACAACTAGTAGAAAATCCAAGAAACAAACAAACAACTCCTATTTATGGAACAAAACTAGAAAAATCAGTTGATTTACATGCTATGGATTGCAATGATATTCAAACTAGATCAGTGAAAATCATTAACAACCCACCCCTTATAGTCACTTTGAAATTACAGAAGAAAATGAAATCCCTAAATCTTGTTGTTCCAAAAGAGGATATAGAAAGAAAAGAAAAGGAGTCAGATAACAACACTACTAAGACTCCATTTCCAGAAAGATTCAAAGAAGCTATTGAAATAAAGGAGTCTGAATTGGTATAGGAATTAAGGAAATTAAATATTGAAATACCACTATTACAAGTAATTAAGGAAATTTCAGAATTGAACAAATTAATCAAAATATTATGTCTGAAAAATCCTGGAAGGAAGAAATAGTACCCTAATACTATCAAAGTAGATGGGAAACTTGTTGATTTAATAGCAGGAAAACTTTTACTTCCCAAATACGAAGATCTTGGAAGTCCTGTTATTTCTGTCTCTATAGGAAATAAGGATGTACATAATGTTTTGATAGATTTGGGAGCTGCTATCAATGTAATGATAGTGGATACTCTAAAAAAATTACCATTAATGGGTATACAACCTACTAATACCATATTACAGATGGAAGACCAGTCTGTAGCAAACCCAAAAGGGATTATTGAAGACGTGGTAGTTATGGTGGAGTCATGGGAATATCTAGTTGAATTCCTTATACTACAGCCAAAAGGTAAAACATTAGGTTATCCCATTATTTTGGGTAGACCATGGTTAGCTATAGTTGCTACTTTAATAGATTATAGGTCAGGTGATATGACAATCTTGAATTGTAAGAACTCTAAACAAATTTCCTTATATCCTCTTGCATAACCTTTTCTTTGATAATCATGAACAATTATGGGTTGATTCTCCTGAAACTAATAAGAAAAATTTGTCTTCTTTGGCTATGATCACATTACAGGATCATGTAAGAGAAGTAGAAGAGATGATTAATCCACCATTGGATGAGAACCTGTTGTCCTTGAAGCAATCATAAATAGTTCCAGAACCCGCGAACTTAGTTCCAGAACCCACGAACTTAGTTCCAAACACTGTGGCTATTATTTGAAACCACTTCATTTAGTTCGGAACCACATTAACAACAATTCTCTTTGATTAAAAATGATTTCACTATGGAGGAGTGAGATTTCTCATGGGGAGAGGATGAATCAATAGATTTAGTTTCAAGTACATCAGAAGTGGTGAAGAATTTTAGGAAAGTAGCAGTGATGAATAATTTGGCCTGCAAAGAGATAAGTATCATAATTCTCATTACTGTCCTTTTTCTAGTATTTTGTCTCAAGGAAATTTTAAAGATGTTGCTACATACCATATGTTGTTACCACATGCATGTCCATTAAATAATTTAAAAAGCCTTCCCAAAAATTAGGTCATCACATATTGGAACCAAGCATGTTGAATTCAACCAGTAAAACTTTAAACATTATTAGCTAGTTGAAGGAGGATAAAGAAGCTAAATTGTTTGATGTTCTAAAAAATCATACTAAAGCTTTTTCTTAGGATTACAAAGACATGAAGGGGATTCATCCAAGTATCTGCACTCATCACATCTATACTGAAAACATTAAACTAGTTAGGCAGCCTCAAAGAAGGATTGACCCGGTGTGATATAGTCAAACAAGAAATTTAAAAACTATTACAAGTAGGTTTCATCTACCCTATCTCAGATAGCCAGTGGGTATCTCCTCTTTTAATTGTTCCCAAAAATAATGGAAAATGGAGAATATGTTTTGACTATAGGGAACTGAACAGAGCCACAATGAGAGATTATTTTCCCTTACCATTCATAGATCAAGTCCTAGATAACCTTTCGGAGTAAACTGTAATTTTCTTTCTTGGATGGCTTTAGTGGGTATAATCAGATCATAGTTGTTACTGAAGATCAAGAAAAAACTACATTTACATGTCCATGGGGAACCTTTTCCTATAGGGTGTTACCATTTGGTTTATGCAATGCTCTAAAATTTTTCGAGAGAGTTGTACTTGAAATATTTGCTGATCTAACAAATGATTGTGTTGAGGTATATATGGATGACTTCACTTTGTATATGGAGATACATTTGAAGATGCTTTAAGAAATATGGACAGAGTGTTAACAATATGTGAACAACACAACTTTGTCTCTTATTGATGAAAAGTGTTTAATGATGGTGGATGAGGGGATTTGATTAGGACACTTTGTATTTCAAAAAGAGGAATTCGGGTGGATCAAAAAAATTAGGATCATTTTAGATTTACCTATTCCTCATACCCCCAAAGATATCAAATCAATTCTAGGGCATGTTGGGTACTATAAGTGCTTTATAAAATATTTCAGGAAAATCACTTCCCCATGTTTAATTTGCTAAGGATTTGTGAATTTATTTGGGATGAAAAGTGTCGCATGCCTTTGAAGAAATTAAGGTAAAATAAATCGGTGCCCCAATATTGAGAGGACCTAATTGGGAAAATTCATTTCCTATCCAAATAGATGCCTCAAATTATTCCATTAGTGAAGTATTGGGACAGAAATATGAAGAAGGAAAGATGTATGCCATTTATTATCTTAGCAAGAATCTTACTCCCACTGAAACTAATTACACCACCATTAGAAAGGAATTTCTTACTGTGATTTATGCAATCAATGAATTCAGACATTACATTATAGGGTACAAAATATTTGTACACAAATATCATTCAACAATTAAGTATTTAATGAAAAAACCATTGGTTGGAGGAAGAATAATTAGATGGTTATTACTTTTGCAAGAATTTGATATTTCCATTGTGGACAATCTAGGTAAATCTAATGTGGTAGCTGATTTTTTGTCAAGACTAACCACCACAGGGGAATAAGATCCAGTCAAAGATAACTTTCTAGATGAACAACTGTTTGCAATCTCAACAAGTACACCATGGTTTGCTAATATGGAAAATTATCTTGTAATAGGGAAGTTTCCTCCTTTCACTAAGAAACAAATAAAGAAGTTAATTAAAACTAGTGCACAATTCAAATGGTTAAATGGAATGCTATTTAAATGTGGTCCTGATTTTGTCTTATGCAGGTGTGTAAGAGAGGATGAAATATTTGACATCCTCAGAGCATGTCATGATGAACCAAGTGGAGGACACTATTCAGTGAAAATAACATCTCATAAGATACTTAGCACTGGTTATTATTGGCCATCTCTGTAAAAGTATGTGAAGAGATATATCAAGAGGTGTGATCCTTGTCAAAGGATGGGACAACCAACTTTCACCAATGAAATGCCTCTTCAGCCTCAAGTTGTGGTTGAACCATATAAGAGATGGGGATTATATTTTTTTGGTCCCTTTAATCCTCTTTCACAAGGAAAGGAATATATTCTTGTGTGTACTTGACTATGTGATAAAATGGGTAGAAGTGCGAGGCATTGAAAAATGCCTTGAAGAAGCGATTGTTGATTTCCTTTAGAACAAAATTATGATAAATTTTGGAGCACCAAGAAGCATAGTTTCGGATCGGGGACCATAATTCATGTCTAATATGATCCAAGATTTCACAAGGTATTACAAAATCAATCATATGAATTCATCTCCTTACCACCCATAGTCAAATGGGAAATTTGAAGTAATAAACAGAGAATTGGAGAACATCCTTACCAAAAAAGTTGAAGTTGGGAGAAAAGATTGGGTAAAGAGATTACTGAAGAAGGCATGCGGGCTTTTAATACAACTTGGAAAACTACGGTAGGGTTTTCACCATATGAATTATTCTATGGGAAAAATCCCTTGTTGCCTATAGATTTTGAACTTCAGAAATTGAGGACAACAATAAAGGTGGGAATTGAGTTGAATGCAGCTCAAAAAGAAAGAATCCTTTAACTCAATGAGTTGGATAAATTAAGGTTGGAAGCACTTCAACGAGAAAAAGATAATTCAAGAGCAAAAGAAATAATGACATGGCACACATATCAATAAAATTCAATTTAAAGTAGGAGACTGGGCATTGTTGTTTGATTCTAAGTACCAATAATTCAAGGGAAAATTGAGAACCAGATGGTTGGGACCCTATCAGTTGAGAGAGATATATGACAATGATTCTATTCGATTACTTCCCATTGATGGCAACAACAGAACACTCTTAGTCAATGGACATAGGTTGAAACTCTATAGGAAGCCTCCCACTAAGGATGAATTATTAAGGAAGATTGAAGCGAGAAAAATAATTTTATCATATGGAATAACCCATTTCTTCCAAAATGATCAAATAACCAGATGATAGATCCAAAATAAAGGGAAAAAGTTGAAAAACTATCAAATGGTGTTTTCTTCCTATATATATATATATATATATATATATATATATAATTCTCTTAAAGGTCTTATTGTCAAAAACCAACAAATGGTGGTTGACCTCTTTTTGGCTAGTTCAAATAAGGGAATTATTTTGAATTCCAGCTATCTTATCTAATCATGTTTTGTTCCACTTGTAGGAATGACGAGTCATCATAGCAAAAGGATTACATCATCAAGGATGGTAATTATATCTTTTAACTTATTTAGGGTTGATTAAATGTTTGCATGTGTGATTTAACTTAATTTTAAAAGTAGGTATGATGATTCATCTATTTATACATTATGATTACAAGTGTGTAATCATGAAGTTGATTTGGATGGAATAAGTGGTGGCATGGTTATCATTAGTAATCATTATTGTAAAAATCAAGTGAAATAATTTATAGAGATATTTTGAGGAAGGAGCATCGAATTAAGTTTGTGTTCCATAGCAAAGAATAGAGAATTCAGAAGTTCTATAGCTAAGAACTAAGGTTCCGTAGCTATGAACAAAGATTCTGCAACCAAAGTTGTTAGTTCCACAGCTAAGAAAAAGGGCATGCAACCAATTTACACAAAATCAAAAGAGACAGAACTCAAGCTGATATGGGGATTAAGAAGAAATCAGAACCAGAGGATGATTCCCAGCTACTCATAGATGAAGAAGTGGCATCTATCTTTGAGCATGCGAGGATGGCTAGAGTTCCTGAAGAAATTTTCAAGACATAATGACGAATTGGTAAGAGAATTTTTCATAAACCTAGAACAATCTAGGAAAAAGGTGAGAAATATCTTTATTCCTTTTTCTATAAATACTGTAAGTAATGTGTCTGGAGTGCCAATTGTGCATGTCCCACAACCTACCAAGGGGAATTTGAAAGAACTGGTTGAAGTCTTACTGCAAGAAGAAGAAACTAAACCCCAGTACATCTATAATACAAATAAAATCATAAAAGGGGTCAGAAGGGCCAGTTTTCCCAAACCCTTTGATAGGGTAGCATTTTGGGTAGTGAAATATTTAACCTGTGATGGTTTGTTTGGAGTGCAGTGGAAAAGAAGTCTTAAAATGCTCATATATTTGAAGTATGGACCCACAAAACTGAGTATATAATAAAACTTCTAGGGTTTCTTTTTGACTCTATCCATACCATGGCTCAGAGGTATTCCTAGGTTGTTGGGACAATCAGGCATCATGTTCTAATTGATTTAATATGCTAGCACTATTTTCTATCAATGAAGAATGGAGAAGAAATTTGGGACAAGTTTCTTGGCAAGTTCAATAAAAACCTTAATATTATCAGAAGGATAATTTTAGCCCCATTCTCTCCTTCAACTAATCTGGAAATTGATGCCCCTACAGAAGAATAGAGGGAAATAGAAAGAGAAAATATACCAAAAAGAAGAAGGTAGGTAATAAATATCAAAACAGTAGAGATTTCTATACCTGTGAAGGAAATTCCTTCTTCTACAGTAGCTTCAGGGGAGCCAATATCTATCTCTGATGGTGATAGCTCACCCATGCAAGAGCAAGAAAGAATAATAAGAAAAATCTCTAGAAAGAAATCCACTGTTGGGCATGTTGAACTTCCCCAGAGAAGAAAAATTCATAAGAGGTCAAGGGAAACCCTAGAGGGAAGGAGTGAGTAGGAAAGGATGGAAAAGGAAGCTGCTGAAATTTTGGGTAGCATGGCCATGAATCCACCTGAGCCAAGTCAAGTTGAAATGGATAGAGGAGAGGAGAGACTTGAAGACCAAGATTTTAAGGAATTAGCTGAACCGTCAGCATTGCCACATGAAGAAGAAGATTTGGCATCCTAGAGAAGAAAAGGAAAATTTCCTTCGATAGAGAAAGAATTCCTAACTCCTCAAGTAATTTCAAAGGAAGAAGAAAGACATCAAGCTAAATAGGCTATGTTCTTGTCTAGAGCAGAGCTCATTGCTAGAGAAAAAGATGAGGAATTGGATTTCCTTAAACTCAAATTAGAACAAAGGGAAATTCTCATTGGAGAGCTGATAACTCATCTTGCAGCCAGGATTGAGGAATTATCAGCAACCAAGAAACAACTAATAGAAAAAGAGGAAGAATTTTAGACTTCCAGAAAATAGAGTGTTGTGTCCACAGTCTTTGTACAGACTGAGTTAACCTATTTTCCACTCAAACAACTATGGAATGACACTTGCAGGGAGCTCATAGAAGCAAAAACATCAAATAAATAATTGAAGACAAAGATGGAAGAAGAGATGAAGGAAAGAAAATAATGGGAAGAAAATTTTTACAAGGAGGAAGGAAATAAATATAAATGTTTTGAAAAAATTCATATGGTCTGTATTATGCATGAGAAATTGCTTGCCTATATGAGGACCTCTCCTGCATATAGTGTGTTTTTAGAACAGCAGCTCATTCACTGAAAGCTATCAAGAATTATATGTGGGCTTCCACATGAACTAAAAGATGAATATAAATTCATGGCAGCTTACTCTCTATCCAGCCCTGAATAGAAAAATCTCCTGTGTGAATTTTATCTTTGTAATTTTATGCTAGAGAAAAACACAGGATTTATGATCAACTTGTATGTGGGGGAGAGCCAGCTCAATGCATTTGTCTCTATTTTGTAAAACCAAATTGCATGGAAGGAAAGGGAATCTGAGTTTTTAGTAAAAGCTAGCTCAACTAGTCTTTGTATGAGAGCTCACTATGGTAAACCTTCTGCCTTCCTCATGCATTTTAGAACTCATGCCTTTGATATGAGATTCAAGACACATTACCTTGCCATTTTGTAAAAGAGTATTGATGCCTTCACCTCCTATGAGGAGGAAAAATTTGAAGATATTTATGAAGGATGCTCAAAGAGGTGGGAACTCCTTACTATTTCTTTGAAAAGAAGGGAAGTAATTTCCCCTACAAATCTGATCTAGAGTTTAGAAAGGGAAAAAGTGTTATGCACAATAATTCCCCAAGTCAATGAACCCTAAAAATCTGATCTAGAGTTTAGAAAGGGAAAAAGTGTTATGCACAATAATTCCCCAAGTCAATGAAACCTACGGGAAAATATGGATGGGAATGCGAACAAGGCCCCCTCTACTTCTCACCCCCATGTCTCCTTGGCAAAATAGAGAACCTCAAGATCTGCTGAATTTGAAAAGTGGGAGAGGAAAATAGAAGTAGGAGCTGGGTACAGTACATCTGAGCTTAAGCATTGGGAAATCCAGTTTCAGCCATTTGATCTGAGCAATCAAATGGAATGTAGAACATATGACCCCACTTTTGAAGAATGAATTTTATAAAGGGACTTACAAATAAGTAAGTTTGGGGGAAATGATGAGGCCAGAATATGTTTGATTAATGTATAATATATGATCTCATCTTACTCTCCTTTTTATTAAGTTTGATTGCATTTTGTGACTTTTAGTTAATTTGATATGAGTTAGAATGTAATTTTCGTATTTTGATTGATTGTGATTCTAATGCTTAAAAGCTCTGAAATTCTTGATGAAGTGTGTGTTGAAATTTAGTTTTGTAATAAAGTAGGTCTAATCAGTCGAGGAAATGAAGTAGGTGGTGTTCAATATGTTTTTGAT
The DNA here is from genome assembly GCA_018340775.1 of Taxus wallichiana var. yunnanensis. Lineage (NCBI taxonomy): Eukaryota > Viridiplantae > Streptophyta > Pinopsida > Cupressales > Taxaceae > Taxus > Taxus wallichiana. Next base: position 82,697,398 of record CM031239.1, read on the forward strand.
AGCATCTATTCCTACACAACTTAGTTCGAACTTCCAAGCTAGTTTCGAACTCCATCACACAGTCATCATTTAGTTCTAGAACTTTCAGACTTAGTTGAAACTCTAGTATGTAGTTCAAGAATTTTTGGACTTAGTTTGAGCTCTGGGTATAGCTCCGGAACTCTCATGGTGTTGATCCTTAACGATTTCCTATGGTTATGGAACTTCTCTAAATTTTCGAAACCGATGGGAGTTATCTTTCTAACCACATCCAGAGATTTTTCATCTATGACCCTTTCAATCAGAAAAATATGAGAAGATTTATGAATGCAGATCTAGGGATATTTATCCTACAGCTATCTAATCAACTGCAATCGACTCGAGTATCTATTCTAGGCATGATTCCATTTCATCATAATCGTTGAGACAAGCTGTGATTTTAAAATGTATATAAAAGTAGCCCTACGAGTAGATATATATAGAATCTGATATAAGATACATATGGAACATAGAAGAGAAATAGACTAAGTACTCAGATCCAGTATGTTTGTAATACCAAGTGTTTTATCAATAAAATTTCCATTCTTATTTGAGAGAATTTTGAGTTGTTAAATCCTGATTCGAGGAGGAGAAAGGGTCCACTCCCCCAAGGACTAGGATATTTTTTTATTTGGTATTTATATTTCTTCAGCAAATATCTTAGATATGTTAATTCGAATTGTTTTAATTCTTTCATTCAAACTCTGTTGTATACTTGTTCCTGCAGGTGTTTAGATAGATTCTTATATTTCTTGCAATTGTTTTCAAGCATTCTAAATTGAGTGTGTTTATTTCCAATAGCAAGTGTGTTTACTTTTAGAAGAAAGTGTGTTTCCATTCTGCATAGTGTGTTTCCTTTCAGCAAAGCTTTCAGTGTGTTTACTTTCAAGTTTTCATAGTTTGATTTAAATAAGGTTTTACCAAGAAGTCCTTAAGACATTGAAGAGATCCCCTAGAAAATACAAAAATAACTACAGTCAACTACTAGATTGATTAGATTACTCTTGTTGCATATAGCTTTAGACACACCCTTGGTTTGATATGACATCAACAAGAAGTTGATTAAATGAAGGGAATAATGACACCCATAAATAGATAGCTGTCAAACTAGGTTGTATGGCTTAAGGTCGATGACCATCTAACCCCCCAGGTTGGATGGTAGAGCAAGACAACCATCTAACCTTCTTGGTTGGATGGCTAGGTTAGACGGGTCCTAGGTTGAGCTATCATCTAATCCCTTGTATGAAAAATAGATGGACAAACATCAAACCCCCTTAGTTGTAAGAACCATGTAGGATGTACGACCAATGAATTGATGGCCTGTCTAACCTAGGTTGTATGAGGCGTATGAATAGGAAGTTATATGTGCAGGGCATGTTAGACATTTGAGTAGGTTAGGACGTGTGACATGGATAGATGGATCATTCAGCGACAAGGGTATAAGATCATAGGTTGGATGAATGGTCACCGATGCATCCATACTGAGACAAAATATAGATGGCCATCCAACCCCACTGAGTTAGATGAGTCATAAGACAAGTAGTTTTAGGTGGATCACTTTTCGGGTGTATGACCTAGTGTGGTTAGGACGACATCAACCCAACTTGTTCGAGACGGCTCATAGTCTCGAAAACAAAGTAGCTCATTTAGATGGTGCATGTATCACATGTAAAGTAATACATAAAAAGAAATCTTTGCAACTTTGTTAGAACATTTAATGTTACTGTAAGAATATTTAATGCTTAATATCGAGCATTTAAGCATAACAATAAAGCTCAATAACCAAGGTTATAAAAAGGGCATTAATTTTGGTAGGTGAGGTTAGTCAACCACTGTCAAGCATTTAATGTGAAACATAGGGAAAATTTAGGGCACAATAGCTATAAAAAGGACTCAACCCCCTCATTTTTAAGGGATATTTTTGGAGAATTTGTAGAGCAACTCTACTGAATTTTTCCATAATTTTTTTTTGTGAGCTATAAGCCTCAAATATGGGAATTTTGTGAAGGATTATTTCCTCCTGCTTGCATTGTAATGGATTGTGCACCATTTTAATCAATAAAATTGATGTTTTGTGGCCTTTTTCACCCTTTCTTCAGTTATATTGTATTCTTTTTCTTTTCCATTATATTTGTAGGTATCTTGTGCATGTTTTATTCTTTACAAGGCCTCGGATCTGTTGTGTTTTATGAAAATGGATACTTGAGCATGGTTTTAGACTATGATACCTCTTTCATCCCTATATCTCTTCATTTTTTCCCTATTTTCACTCACTAGGAAACTTCTCCACCCCTTTTCATGCATCACCTTCCCTTAGAGTAGGTTTACTTTTATGTATTTTCTATCCTTGTCTCCTTGGAAAGCATTATGGTAGGATTAGATCAGTTTTCCATTCTCTACATTTTGGAGAAGTTAGCAATAGGTTAGGAGAGAAACTAGTATTCTATAGAGGTTTTTCCCATTCACGTGGGTCCCACACCTTGAGACAAGCCCATGCTAGTCAAAAGTAGGGTTTTGTAATGCACAAATCCTATGGTGCTACTTTTATGAACTAACACTTTTAGCACTCCCGAGTTGGACATAATTCATCTTTTAGGTGTTCTTGCATAGCATCGATAAGAATATTTCATTCATTGCAATAAGAATGGTGTGCTCTTATTGTGATTTTTAGCCTTTGGAGGTTTTGTGAAGCACAATTGGTGACTTTGGGAATAAGAACTTTGTGGTGTAGTAGCCTAAGTTCCTCAAGCATATGAGAAGGATCTAGACTCAGTTAAGGATGAAAGAGGAAGGCGTCTTTGATTATTTGCATCAATCTTGAGGAAGAACTAGAAGAGGAAGATGGGTCTAGAGGTCTCCATATTCACCAAAAAGGATCCCATGTACATCCACCTAGTAGGCCATTTCTCTAATCAACTATGAGCCTTAGGCTAATCAGGATGGAAAATGAACAACAAATACCACCAGAAAATCCATTTGTTCATTTTACAGGAAGAATTCCACTTTCGCTTAATACACAGAAAACTATTCTTGTTGCAACACTGAAGAGAAATCCCTACTTCACTGGGGAGAATCATACAACTCTTATTGATCATATTTAGGACATTGCAAATATTTGCGCCATTCACAAGATAAACAAGATGGATGTTGTAATCAGGATCCTTACTTCTTCTCTCAAAGGTAAGGTGATGTAGTGGTTTAGGATCTTAACAACACGGTCTATTATAGACTGGGATGCATTGTGTTTAGCCCTCTACAACTAGTTTGGAGAAAGGGCAGACAACTTGTCACTTTTGGAGCAGCTGACTACAATCAAGAGAGCCCCTAATGAGTAGATGGCCAATTTCAAATTTAGATTTCAAAGGACATGGGATAGGATCCCAATGGCTATGAGACCAGCAATGGAAGGGGCATTCCTCTACTACTTGAAAGATTTAAATTCAGATATATCTGTGATGATTCATTCTATGGGAGGAGTGAGTCTACGGAGCATATGAAAATGTAATTAGAGCCGAGAAATATTTGATCCAAGCCAAAAATATTACACGAGGCCACCTATTCCCCTCTATCTAGATAAGGGGAATCCTTCTACCATCATGCACACGAGTTTAATTAAATTCTAGATCATAGAATTAGGAGAAATGGTGAGAAATCCATTTCTCCTAGCACTTCCAAGGAGCTCCAAGAGGTCATGAAAAAATACAGAATTTGGGGAATGAAATGGTGACCATAAAGAGGAAAAAGGCTCGAATTAAAGACTATGCTAGCCTTAGTTTCAGCCAAATAGGCCTCTGTATCAGTCAAACATGCCTCCAGCTCAAGTTGTAGTTCAAAATAAAAATCCAGGACAACCTCAAGCTACTAAGCCATTTCAACCATATAATCCTAATATAGCTTCAACATCAAGGGATTTGGTTCTAGTACAAAAAAATACCTAGCAACATGATTCAATGGTGCTCTGAATCAATCCTTAATGGTACATAAAAATTGTGTCTCGAGAAACAAGTGAAGATGAAAATTTGTTGCAAGTGATTTTGCAAGAAGCATTTAGGATGAAACTACTATAGTAAACTGGCGGCAAGTAGAGGAATTTTGCGGGGTTGATCATCCTCCTCTTCAAGGTGTAACAACCAATACAAGATCAAATAAAAGGAATATATATGAGGGTAAGTCATCACACACAGGTAATTCTAAGCCTACCTTCACACAATAGGGAGTCAATAATGCAAGAACAGCTCAAATGTGCAAATTCAGCCCAAGGCACCTTATGTAGCATCTCATGTTCCTAATAAAACTACATCAAGCAAGGGACAAAAACAGGATAATCTACCTCCATTCAATGTCATTGATCAAATGAAGAAGAAGAACGTGATATTTTCTATCTGGGAGTCACTTTGGCTATTCCAGGGAGATGCGAAACATGTTGCAAGTAGCCATAGAAAATTGGTCACCTCAAACAAGTCATCTAAAAATCAGGAGAAGGTTCTCACCAATACAATGCAACAAGAGGGAGGTAAATCAAACAAAAATTTGAATCCTCCACCATTTTATGTGTCTTTAATTGTAGGGGATAACCTTGTGCATAATTGCATGATCAATTCAGGGGAAAGTAACTCAGTAATGCCAAAGCAGATTATAGATCAGTGGGCTGAAGTATGAATTGGTCTCCAAAGGAGTGGTGTAGTTAGATGGGAAAGTAGTATGGATAGTGGGAATCATAAGGGATTTTAATATAACACTATATGCATGTCCTAATGTCGTGGTCTTGCTAGATGTGTTGGTTATTGATTTACAACCACTCTTCATCCTTTTCCTCTAAGGGATTTCACATCTAAGATTAGAAGCTATTTGTTAGTAGATTGGTATCACATTATTTAGGAAGAGATATGGAGCCAAAGATATAACAATATTAGAACCAATTTACGAATTCCACATTGAGCCTCATGTGCCGAATTCAATCAAAGTCAACTACTCATCTTTTTAGCCAAGAGGATTGTCCAGGCATCCCAAAAATAGGTACTAAAGTTATAAGCATTCTAGATTTGACATTGGATGAATGGGAACACAAGAGGCATGATTTTGATCCATACAGGGAAATGGAGGAGGTAGAGCTAGGTGTATACTACTTGCATGAATAAAATGTGCCTCTTCCTAGCATCCCAAAGATAGACAACAAGGATGATAAATGAGGTTTGAGAGTTGTTTTTTTATAGTTCAAGGAGAAGGCAAGGTGCAAGAGTGGGTGCCATGTTGGTATCACCATAGGGAATCAAATACTACTTAGCCTCCCATTTTCAATTTTCTTTCTCAAACAATGCAAGTAGAGTATGAAGCATTAATTCATAAACTGCATTGGGTGAGAAGAAGGGATATCAGGAGTTTACAAGTTTTTGGAGACATCAATTAGATTATGAATCAAGTCAGAGGATAAAGTGCTCAAAAGAATGATCTTCTCAAGAGTTATAAGAATAGGGTATGAGATCTAATTGAATATTTCAAATTATTTAATATTATTTCCATACTAAGAAAAAATAATGATGCTACGAGATATACTTACAGCAATTGGGGTGACATTTGATGTTGTTGACAACATTAAGAGAGACAAAACACAACCCCATATCAAGGTGGTTGTGAGGCCTGCAGTCCTAGATAATAACACAAGTTGGTAGGTGTTTGAGAATGATCAACAGATCATCAATTTTCTATAGGAAGAAGTTAAGTTCTCTACCAAGAATCAAGACAAGCTAGAGAACAAAAGTACATGGATTAGATAATATAGTTGTGGATGAAAAATTCCCTAAAGGCTTGGTGACTTTGGAGTCAATTTTCAACCCAAATGACTAGTTTAGAAAAGAAAATGCAAACATTTAGGTCAAAAGAGAAGACTCGGAGCCTATTTCAGTTGGAGAAGGTAAATTCCTCCAAATTGGTAGGGTGAGTACTAAACAGAGAAATTTGATTTCGTGTAGCTTTTCCGGGAATTCCTGAATGTCTTTTCTTAGAGCTATGAAGACTTGAGAGGGTTTAATCCAAAGGTAACACCACACATAATTGAGTTGGATCGAAGGACAAGCCCACGGGAAGAAGCAAAGTCCATTCAACCCTCATATAACACCTCTCATGAAGGAGTTGAAAAATCTCATTGAGGCAAGAATCATATTCCCAATCAAACATTCAAGTTGGGTAGCAAATATGGTACCTATTAGGAAAAATAATGGAGAAATCAGGTTGTGTGTTGAATTTTGGCACATAAACAAGGCATCTCTCAAAGATCACTATCCATTTCCTTCTATGGAGCAAATATTGTAGGTGGTAGCTAGTTCGGAGAGATTCTCTCTTGGATGGGTATTCGGGCTATAATCAGGTCATGGTAAAAGAGGAAGACCAATTCAAAATGACCTTCACTACAAAATGGGGCACTTACACCTATAGAAAGATTCCATTCGGGTTTTCAAACACCAGAGAAAAATTTCAGAGGGCTATGGATGTGGCATTCAAAGGATTGTTGAACAAGATAGTTCTTGTGTATTTGGATGACATCATTGTATTCTCCAAAAATGCAGCAGACCATCTCTTTCACCTCAAGCAAGTATTCCAAAGATGCAAGAGATTCAGAGTGTCCTTGAACCCAAAGAAATGCATATTTTTGGCTCATGAAGGAAAGTTTCTAGGTCACATTGTGTCTAAGGAAGGTTTGATGATCGATATAGAGAGGGTAGAAGCCATTCGAGCATTTCCACTACCAAGTCACAAGAAGGCTCTCCAAAGCTTCTTGGGAAGGATCAACTTCGTTCAAAGATTTGTGCCAGATTTTTCCACCCTCATCAAGTTGATAACTATGATGTTGAAGAAGAACCTAGAATTTAGGTGGAAATAAGAGGGAAAGATAAGTTTTGAAGCTATCAAGAATGCCATATCTCAAGCCCTAACGCTCATAAATCCATAATTCTCAAGGAAGTCATGCTCTACACATTTAGAGGTTTAAAACCATCTCCACAATTGCAGGTGCAAAGTAAAATAAAGAAGGATTTGATTAGTTGGTTTCCTTATTCAGTCAAACCATGGAATACTATGAGGTAAGATACTCCTTTATTGAAAAACATGTTCTTGCTGTTATAAGGAGTTTGAAAAAGTTCAAGCATCTGGTCTCAAATAACATAATTCAACTACTAGTATCCCATGCGGGAGTCAAGGATTTCCTCTTAAATAAGTATTTGAATGAAAAATGGGTAGGTTGGATCACCCGCATAATGGAATATGACATAGAGATAAAGGTCACTAAATTGGTACGTGGGAGGGGATTGTGTGAACAACTATCTTCCAGCCAACATGCTAAGTCAAATCATGGCAAAGAAGTTGTTTTGGTGTTGTAGGAAGGCCAAGAATAGGCTCTAGAAAATATACTATCCCCTTATTAGAATTGAGATATGGTGCATTTACTTCAAACATATCTATCTCCTCCTGAGTTGGGTAAATCAAAGAAGAGATATTCAGGACTTGGGCTATTCCATATGTGCTTATTGATGGTGTTCTATTCAACTGGGATATAAATGGAGTCTTATTAAGGTTCGTTGGAATAGACCAGATTGAAAAGATGCTACATGAGTTTCATGATGGAAAGGTTGGAGGTCTTTTTGGCCCATGGGTAATGGATTTCAAAATAATGAAGGTGGGATACTATTGGCCCACATTATTTAGTGACTGCTACACTTAGATCAAAAAGTCTAAAAAGTGTGTATTCTTCAAAGGTATGGAGAAGCTAGTAGCACTTCCATTACATCTTGTATCAATCAAACAACCTTTCATGCAATGGTGGTTGGAATTCATTAGGGTCATTAATCCACATTCAAGCTAAGGTTATAAATGGATCCTAACTATGAAAAATTATTATTTCACCAAGTGGACCGAGGTGGTAGCACTCAAGGAGGTGAACGAGTCTAGCATACTGGACTTCTAAGAAGGAATAGTGACAAGATTCAAAGTTTCAAAAAATATTATATTAGATAATGCTTTGGTTTTTTGGGATTGAAGATCAAATAATGGGTTGATAGGAATGAGATTTATTTGAGTAGCTCTTCAAACTATTACCCTCAGGGTAACGGGAAGGTAAAATCCACAAATAATAATTTTTGAATTTCATCAGGAGAACTCTAGATGAAAATCAAAGGATGTGGTATATGAAGCTCAAATCAGCCTTGTGGGTTGACATGATAATGCCAAAGAGGTCAACAGGCAGCTCACCTTACAAGCTGGTCTACGTGAGAGAGAAGCAATGCTACCCATCTCGTTAGAGATGTCAACATTGGAGCTCTTGAAGCAGCTAGAGTTGTCCGAGTTCAAGCCCATGGAAGCTAGGTATGCTAAACTTATGGAATTGGAAGAGAATAATAGGAAATGCAATGCAAACCTTGGAAAAGGATCAGGCCTTAATCAAGAGTTCATTTTATAGAAAGGAAAAAAAAGAACCTTTAAAGAGGGAAACTTAGTTCTAAAGTGAGATGTAGATTGGGGAAATCATTCCAAATTTGATGTCATATGGAGTGGCCCCTACATATTCACAGGATGTAAAATTACTTGTCTAAGTTAGATGGTGAATAACTAAAAATTCCAGTTAATGGAGTCTACCTCAAGCATTGTTATTGAAGGAAATTCTCACCCTTGTACATAGTAGTTTAGAATTTGTAATTCCTCCAAGTGTTGTGGCACATTGCACTATTGTAGTTTAGGGTTTATTTTCTAATAAGTGCTTGTTCACTCTCTGCATGTTCCATTTGGGATGTGTATGAATTTTTTGTTTGTGCATAGCTAAGCTTTTTGTTGCTATTGCACTTTCTAGTTTCAGGAAAGGTATCTTGATGGAACATCCAGTCTCCAACATGAGGATTTTTAGAAATGACATGCCCCAATAGTGTTCTAGGAGCTTATAGGTTGAATTCCCAAGTGTCATAATTGTGTATAAATTAGTATGACTCCATGCCCAATGGATCCTCTAAGGTCACTAGTATTTCAGATCTAGTAGGAAGATCATCTTCGAGTCACCAATTATTATCCATTTTTGCACCCATGCAAAATGGACAACTTAATAAAGTTGAAGTACTAGTAGTTGATGGGGAAAACAAATGATTAACAATCTTTAGGTTAGATCATGTTTTGGCTTGTTTTATTTGGTCTTAACTCACGATGAGTAGGAATTCCATAGTGAATGGTATAATTGGTGATCAATCTCATCTTAAAATTGGTTGAATTTGAGGAAAAGTCACGGGGTTGGTTTGGCTAGGTTGGACACTTAGGATGAATGCACGGGTTGAATGCTTAGGGGTTGGTCGGCTAGGTTAGTAAGAGGTTGGATGATTGGGTTGATGGAAGAGGTGGATAAATGGAGTGGTGAGGTGACTTGGTGGCCTTGTTGATTAAGGTGACAGAAGATAGCCATCCAACTAGGTTGGACAACATAAGGTCGAGACAACCTTCCAACCCCCAAGTTGAACGACTAGGTTGAAAGGGTCCGAGGTTGGGCTATCGTGTAATCCTTTGTATGGTAAATATATGGAAAACCAAATAACCCCTTGTTTAGATGTCCCACATAGGATGTACAAATGATGAAGGGATGGCCATCCAACTTAGGTTGAATGGGTTGTATGAATAGGAAGTTAGACGTCCGAGTAGGTTAGACTTCCCGAGTGGGTTAGATGGGTGACATGGATAGATAGATCATTTATTGATGTGGGAATATGGTCATAGGTTTGAAAAATTGTCACCGATGCATCCGTGTAGATAGAAGATAGACGACCATCCAACCCCACAGTTAGATGAGTCACAAGACAAGTAGTCATTTGGTGAATTACTTTTTAACGGGTGTACGGCCCGGTGCAGTTAGATGACATCCAACCCAACTTGGTTAGACAAATCATGGTATCAAAAATAGAGAAGATCAATTGGAAAATCACGGATCATGGGAAAAGGAAGACATGAAAAGACAACTCAACTACTTGTTAGAACATTTAATGCTACCTATCAAAATATTTAATGCTTCTTGTTGAGCATTTAAGCATGATAAGAAATATCAACAACCAAATATATTAAAAGGAATTAAGCTGTGGTAGGGGAGGATGGTCAACCACTGTCAAGAATTTAATGAAAAAATTAGGGCACAATGACTATAAAAAGGACTCATCCCCCTCATTTTTAGGGAGATTTTGGAGAATTTGTAGAGTAACTCCAATTTTTTTCTATAAGTTGTAAGACTCAAATTGGGGCATTTTATGAAGGATTTTTGTATCTTTCTTGCATTGTAATGGATTATACACCATTTTAATCAATAAAATTGATGTTTTGGGGCCTTTTCCCCCCTTCTTGATTATATTGTATGTATTTCCTTTTCCATTATATTTGTAGGTATCTTATGCATGCCTTATTCTTTTCAGGGACCGGATCTATTTTTTTTTAAGAAAATGGAGGCTTGAGTGTGGTCTTAGACTATGGAACCTCTGTCATCCCTCTCTCACCTCATTTCTTCCTTGTTTTCACTCGCTAGGAAATTTCTTCATCCCCTTCTTGGTACATCACCTTCCCTTATAGTAGATTTACTTTTATGTATTTTCTATCCCTGTCTCCTTGGAAAGTATTAGTGTAGGATTAGAATATTTTTTCATTCTATATACTTTAAAGAAGTTGGAACTAGGTTACGAGAGGAACCAACCTTCTTTGGAGGCTTGTCTCGATCACCGAGTCCCACACCTTTAGATATGCCCATGTTAGTCAAAAGTAGGGTTTTGTAATGAGCGTATCCTAGGGTGCTACTTTTTTGCACTAACATGTCCCCCATAGGGTTGTGAAATGTTTCTTGTGTTGGTCTTCTTCAATAATTTGAATTTGATTGTATCCTGAAAATCCATCTGCAAAAGATACCATCTCGTGGCCTGTAGTAGAATTAATAATCATGTTGATGTTGGGTAGAGGGAAGTCATCCTTGGAACATGACTTATTGATGTCATGAAATTCCATACAAATGTGAATTCTAGGGGTCTTATTTGTAACTGGTACCATGTTTGATATCCACTCTGCATAGTCAATGGACCATATAAATCTTGCATCTAGTAGTTTTTAGACTTCGATGTTGACAAGTAATGCTTCCTTGGGATGCATCTTATACAAATTTTTCTTTACTGGGCTTGGCATTTGGGCAAACCATAAGGTGATGAACCAAACTTGAAGGATAAAGGCTGTCATATATTTATAATACCAAACAAATATATCTTGAAAATTGAGTAGAAGCGTTGTGAATGATTGATTTTAGTTTATGAGAGACTAGCATTGAGTTGCATCAATTTAGGTTTGTATTTTGTGCCGATGTTGATAGTTGTTTCTTCCACCAAAAACTTAGAAGTTTCATTTTATTTAAATTATGTTGTATGTTTATGTAGGTTGTTGGATATTTCTGGATTTGAATCTCTTCTCACTAAGCACCTTTGAAAGCTTTTCAGGTAGAAGATGTATCCTTTTATTTCTTTTTCTTTTTCAATTTTTTTCTCGCATAATGCCTCGTAGAAAGTTTCTCACCATGTAAGATATGATTTTTATTTTTTCTATTTTTGAATTATTTTACTTTTAGATTGGATTTTTCAAGTTGCTCACTAATGTAAGTAGTAGTGTTAAGGTTTATATTGAAACAATTCTTATGATGGGAAAAGGAAAAAGGGTATCGAGCCCTAAAGAACTCCTGGATGGCATCATAATTTTGAAATAGGTCCATAGAAATATGAAAATTCTGGTCCCAATCAATAAGGTAAGGGTGAACAATGTCAAGGGTTCATATGGATAGGTATTCGAGAAAGAGTGTAGTTTCTGTAAGGTTTTTAAAGAGGCTATGTGTGGAACTAGTCTCAACTTCTGAGTTTGAGTCCACATTGCTAGTTATTACATTGAATAAAAATGGAATTTTCTCAAGGGTTTCATATCTTAGACAATGTGTGTAGAGATTATATTTGATTTCAATAGGTTTGAGAGTGTTGTGTATTTGTTGACTAAGTCCTCTTCCTTTCCAATTCATATTTTTCATCATTTTATGTGTCTTGGTATAATCAGTGGATTCGTAACATTCAACCATCTGATCCTCATATAGCCAAGAGTTTTCAAATCCTTGAATGTGTTCATCTTCTAAATATCCATATCATCTCTAAGGAGTAGTTCCTAGATAGTAAACTAGAGTTTCTCATAGGTGGGGAGCTTTATGACATCCATAGGTGTGAGGCATTAATGGGAGTTGGCCAACAAAAAAATTATTTTCAAGTGTTTACTTTCCAATACCTTTATGAGATAATTTAATCTTAGGTGATGGTTTGGACGTAAATTATTTAGAAGAATACATAGAGGCATGAGAGCGCAAATTTTTTTGGGATTGACGTGGTTATTAAAACAATAATTATGCAATATTTGGCTATCCGATCAGCGGATGTGCAATAATTAGATGCATTATACCTTTATTTTAGAATTGTATAGTACTTGAAAGGCTTATCATCGTAATCAAGGTGAACTCTTTGACATTGTGTGGGAACTTTATACATTGATGGAAGGTGGAAGGCATGAATTGCATTGCATATATCCAAGGTCTATTTAAAAGGAGGTTATATAATGTTTCGACACCCACGAAATGACAAAGGGTGTCCAAAATTTGGGGACCGACTTGTATAGGAAGGGTGATAGTACCAAAGGACTGGAACTTAGTATTGTCATAACCATGAATGGTAATAACATTAAAATATAAGTCATCCATTGTATGTCCAAGACAGAGTAGCATTTTCAAAGAGAAAATGTTAAGAGCTACTTCATTGTCTATAATAACTATTTTAATCTTATGGTTCATTATATAAGCTTTGATACATAAAGTTTTTTTATTTTGAAGATTAGGGTTCAACATATCTTGAGGGCCAAAAGATAAGATAAAAATTTAAGATGAAAGGTTTAAAAAATATCTAGAAATTGTTGAACATTAAAGGTTGGAGGAACATGTGCTTCATGAAGATAATGAGTGATTATGTCTTGTAATTTAGGTGACTCTTTTAATATCTCCATTAGAGATATATGTGTAGGCATGATCACTAACTATTTTATAAGGTCATACTGACCAGAAGTAGAAGATTTAGCATTGGATGCTGACTTCTGATTTGAAAGAGCCATCAATTTGGAAGTTTGAGGCTCTATAAAAGACTTAGATGATTGGCTTTCCATGGGAACCCATATATTATTTCAACACGTGGCTATAACATTAGTAATAGTTTTGAATTTTATGGTGGTAACTATAGGATGCACTTCCTTAAATTGATTTGAATTCAACATTATTGGAGAACTGCCCTTTATCAACATTCTTGTTATCAACACCATGTTTTTAGAATGGGTTTGAGAACACATTGAGATTATCATTTTTATTTTTATTCGATGAAGGTTTGTCAATGGTAATATCCTTTTTATCAATGAGGTCTTAGACAAAGTGACGTAAATGGACACATCAATTCGTTATGTGACCATCAATGCGATGAAACTCATAATACGTCTCGATTTTTACCAAGCTGGTTTAGGTTTCCCTTCAACCTAAGGTCTTATAATAGGATAGGTTACCATTTTTGCATTAAGAAGTTTTCATAGGAATTTTGAGAGATGTTCTCCTAAACAATTGAAGTGACATTGTTTGGATTCGCGAGAAGTGAAAACCTCTTTACTTGAAATAACAAGAGGTTATTTGGATTTTTTAGAAGCTTAGCTTGAGTGCTCTAAAATTTATGGATGTTTTGGTTGTTCATAACAATGTTGTAATTTCTAGTTAAGATTTTTTGATTTGTCTTGGTGAGAGCTATTGTTATTTTTATTATGGTGCCCATTATATTTTGAGTGAGGCTTGATCAAAAAAATTTGTGAGAAATGATGTCTTATATTTTTTATATTTTGAGTGAGGAATTATAGAATGGTATTACCAAGGATAATTATTAGCATTCACATCCTAGATAGAATATCTAATGAGATTGTGTGGGATTACATGGATAAGAAAGATGGCACATATGAGAGAACTTATACTAATTAGCACCATAAACACTCGCATGCTTCTCATATTTCCAGTTGAATTCTTAATAACTGGTATAGGAAAAACAAAAATAACATTTTCATGGGTGGTTTGCAGTAGAGTAATCATGGAAATAGTAGAGGAAGAAATATGGGGGGAGCTTCGTGCCGATTAGAAACAAGCTACGATCCTTCTTGGAAGGATAATTACGAGCTATGGAATTATATTCAAATGGGGGTATCTCCAACTTTATTGATAAAATTCAAGGTCATAATTAGCACATTTCAATGCATTTTGCCACAGTTGGAAGGACAGGAAGGTTAAATATGGAGGGAAAAGGGTGTTGATGAATGAGGAGATAAGCTGCGAGAAGTTATAGCAATGGCTTTGGATGGCATCGGTTCTTGACAAGAGGGTTGACAATAATTTTGAAGAAAAGAAATTTACCAATGTAGGGAAGAGATCATCTTTGTTATGGCCAACATTCAGGTAAGTTCCATTCCGGAACCTTTCGATGAAATTACTAAAATGATGGTGTGGTTTATATCCCTTGAAGGTCGCTACATTACTGTTCCCACCAAACACTTGGTTTTCCTTAATCACTTTAGGAGAAATCTTGTTTTTTCTTCCCTGCACTATCTCTTGAATTCTTTGGAATAATCCATTCTTGATTTTCAAAAACATACTAGGGCCATCCCCCTTCACCAAGGGCTCATCTTTCTCCTTCACAAGCATTGCCTCATCAATTTCCCCACCATTCCTATTTCCCCTAGCATTCAGCCCACTCCCTCTCATAGCACACCCACTCCCAACCCAACCAATTCATCCAATTATAGGAATGTCAAGGCTAAGAACCTTGCACCCCATAAAGTGACCCCACCTACCTCTAGTCGTGTCCTCGAAGTAACAAGGATATGGAAATGGTTCACAATCTCTTACATATCAGTAATGTAGGGCAGGAAAAAGCTTCCTAGTAGGAGAGGGATAATATTCTCCTTAGAATGGAAACACTGGAAAAAGAGGTATATAATATCAAGAAAGAGATACATCAGCTAAACAAGCAAAATGGAAAAAGAAAGATAAATGATGATGTGGGTTTTGGTACAGATCAGATTGAAGAAATTTATAGAAAATTGAATTCACTGGATAATAGATTGGGAAGAAATAAGGATAGACATAACCTTAATATTTCCATATTTAAAGAAATTAGTGTGTTTCTTGAACAACATGTCAGAAGCATCACATTGTTGAGTGGAGTCCCTGAGGATATTTGGGGCACTAAAAAGGAGAGAAATTAGGTCATCTCGTAGTTAAACATTAATGACCCAACACATGTCACCACTCTGGCACTTTTTACCTCCTTGTAGATGATCAATTCAAGGATTGAAAGGGCCTCAAAGAAATAATACCTTCTGGGTAGGCTGGAGGAGTTCAAGTTGTTGTTTTGTTTCTGATAGTTTGTTGTTTAGTCACCGCATTGTAACTATTTTGATTTTTATTAGTAGTTTCTTTTTTAACTACTGTTGAACTTATCATAATATCTGGATTCAGATCCTATTTTGATGTTTTTCATGTTGATCTGGTTGTTGAGCCTTTGTTGTAACAGGGTATAGTCCCTTCAAAACTATTTTCCTTTAATAAAAAAATAACTTCCACAAAAGTATTGAGGTGATGCATTTTCATATGAAAGTATAGCTTTTTGTTAAGATGGGCATAAACATGCTCACAAGATGTTTTTGGGAATTAATAATGGGAAGTGACTAAAATATCCCACGCCATATTTGTAGGAATTATGAAAAGGTTTTGTTGGAGTGTTTTTGGCATTGCAAAATCCATCATTGTGATTTCATAGTTTATATTGAGCGAGAAAATTTTAACGAACTTCTCTTATAGGTCCGTGAAAGTATGAATATAACTTTTGGGGATTTGTAGGAACTAGTCTAAGGATTTTCCCCTAAACCGCATGGAAAAGATGTAATAATTAGATGTCACTATAGGCCACTTCTTCGCAAGCCATATAGAACTCCTTGATGTGCTCTCTTTGATCGTTCTTGCCCTTGTACTTGTCAAACTTGGGAATTTCAAAGGATTTGGGAAAGGGTACACATAAGATATCCTTATCAAATGGATAAGGATACAATTCATAAAATTTGAATTTTTTTGTTGATGTTGCATACCCGAGATGGTGTATTTCTTCATTTTCCATTCTTGTGAAAATGGTGAATTTTTTTGTGAGATAGAGAATGAATCAACATTCTTAGGATCGTTGTTCTCTTTTTTGGGAAAAGTCTAAATCTTGGATGGATCGTCACAAGTTTTCTTTGTTAAATATTTGTTAGAACGTTTAGTAGTGACTTTATAATTTAAGATAGTGAGTTCTTTATCCATCTCATTGATTTGATCCATGAGGAATTTAGTGGGATCAGTGGCCAAATAGGTAGGTTTTCCTTTGTTCCCAGTGTCTTTTATGTTTTTGTTTGATTCATCGTCATTTTTATTATTCGAGGTGGATTTTCCTCTATCATCATTATTTGTGTTTTTGGGTCAGATCCGTTTTCATTGTTATTAAACATGAATGGGTTACCTTTTTGGTTTTAGGCTTGCTAAGTAATCTCCTTACAACATCCTTGTTGAATACTAAGGGTAATAGTTCTCTCATCTCAAGGAGAAAAATAATACATATTATTCCTTGTAACTAACATGATCTAAAGAACTATGTTGCAAAAGAATAGATGCTACTACCACTTTGGTGGTCTAGATAACATGTCGGCAACCTTGTTTTGAATACCTTTTTTATACCTGATTACAAGATGAAATTGTTGCAAAAATCCCATCCACTGAAATGTCTAGTCTCTGCAATTTGGTTTGTGTTTATAAGTACTTAAGTGGTTCACTGGTCAATATGTATAATTGTTTCTTTTCCCATTAAATAATTCTTCCACTTATTAACACTTTGAACCAAAGACTACAACTCTTTATCATAAGTTGGATAGTTTATTACTGCACTTGTAAAGGTTTATGAATGGTAACACACTGGTCATTTTTTCTGCATCAAAACTGCCCCCATTGCATAGTCACTAGCATCTATCTCAATCTCGAATGAATGCTACAAATTTATAAGTGCCAAGATCATAGAAGTACTTATCTTCTCTTTCAGTGTATTAAAGGCTTTTTGTTGCTTTCCTCCCCACTGAAAGACTTGTTTAATACTTGTCAAAGCATGCAAAGGAGATGCAATATATGAGAAGTTAGCAATAAATTTTCTCTAGTACTAAACTACACCTAGAAAACTCCTAACTTCCATCACATTAGTGGGTCTAGGACATTTCACAATAACCTCTATGTTTGTAGGATCAATTTTCAATTCACCATTTCCTACAATATAACCCAAGTAAATTAAAGATGTTTTTTCAAATTTACATTTTGACATATTCAAATACAATTTCTCTTTCCTTAGTGCATATAAGACTTTCGGATGTGTTTAACATGTTCATCCCATGATTTGCTGAAAATAAGAATATAATATAATTAGACAATAATGAAATTATCAATGAATGGTCTAAATATATCATTCATAACTCTCATGAATGTTTCGTAAAGTGCATTTCACAATAAAAAAGCCATCACTAACCATTCAAATAATCCTTGTTTCATTTTTAAAGCGATTTTCCAAACATCACCTTCTATAATTCTTACTTGGTGATAACCACTTCTTAAGTCTAACTTAGTGAAATAAATTGCATTCTTTAGTTGATCCAGTAAATCATCTATTCTAGGAAGAGGGTAATGATTCTTTATAGTAATCTTGTTTACAGTAACGAAAATCAACACACATTCTCCAAGTGCCATCCTTCGAGGAACCAAAATAATTGGTGAACCACAAAGGGATGTACTTGGATGAATTATACTTTGAGCCAAAAGTTCCATTACCTATCTCTTGATTTCCTCATTCTCTACTAATGACAACCTGTACATTTTGATATTGGGAAGAGATGTATCCTAAACCAATGTATCTCATGTTGAACCCATCTTTTGGGAGGTAGACCTTGTGGATCTTGAAAAACATCATCAAAATTAGAAACAATTTTTACCAATTCATCCTTATGTTTCATATCACAAGTCTCAAAATCCATCTCATGTTCTTTCTCTTTGGATTTGACCACCATGAGCAAAAAACTTTTTCTTAAATTTACTAGCCTTTTCATTTGACATGCGATTACCAAGGATAGATTATTCTTTTCACGATGATCTCTAACAATAAACTCAATTGCATCCTTTACAAGAAATTATTTATTTTCTTCACTATAGAATATTTCTTTACGATCATACAAATAAGGACTTCCCAAAACCACCCCACAGATATCCAAAGGAACTACATCCAATTAAACCTCATCTATAAACTTGTCTGTAATGGAAAATCTAAAAGTACAAGTTTTAGTTACCTGTAGTTTTACATCATCACAAACCCATCCCAAAGGATAAGGCTTAGGATGTGGATTACTTTTGAGTCCTAATTTCTTTACAACCTCCTTAGAAATCATATTAGCTTGAGATCCACTATCAAAAAGAGTATCAATTTTCGTATGTTTTGAAATCACTCTAATGTGGAAAAGCTCATTCCTTTTCTTATCATCATGTATCATTTGTTTACTAGAATAAGATGTAAAATTTGTAGTACTAATGTTAGAAATTGAAATTTTGATTTACCTTGAAAACTCATATTTTGTGATCTTGGTTTCATCACCAAAATTTGACCCAAGATCATGAAGCGTAGTGTTTTTTATTTTCCTTTCCTTTCTTAACCATCCATTTAGGTTTCAATTCAAGATGTAATTTCCAAAATTTAGACTCATCATGGTTATTTTTACAATGATTACAAAATGGTTTTTCATATTCCTTCTTAACAAGAGAGTTTTTCTTATGCTTACCCTTTCCTTTTCCTTGTTCTTTCGAACCTTTTCCTTGATTGCTTGTTCTTTTGTTTAAAAGAAGAGAAAGAGGACTCCTTTTTCATTTTCCCTCATGCTTCCAAATGGGTTGCTTGAACACATATTGCATCAAGATTAGTAGGACCTAAAACAAGTATCATATGCCTTAGATAACTATGCAATCTGCCAATATATTTAAGTAGTGTTTCTTCTATGTTTACGGAAATTTCTAGAATTAGAGCCATTTTCCTAAATTCTTGTGTGTATTCTTGAACAATTTGTCCCTTAATTTTTCTTAATGTTTACCAATCCATCATAGCTTTTGCTTATAACCAAGAGGATAAAATTGTTCCCTCAAATTTGAAACAAATTTAGACCAAGAAGTGATTTCTATACCTTTGGTTTCTTCCACTTCCTGAAGCTTACTCTCCCACCAAATGAGTGTTGTTCCGCCCATCTGAAGAGTTTCCAAATGAATATTTTATTAATCATCAACAATTATCTAAACCCTATAATATACTTCTATTTGCTTGACCCAATTATCCAACTTCTCTGCATTTAGCTCTCCAGTATACATAGGCAATTCAAACTTGATATCTAACTTTAATGAAGGAAAATCAGATTTTAAAGGGTCTCTTTTAAGATTATCAGAACTAGAGGTTTCTTATTTCTTACCTTCTCTAGTTCCCTTTTCCCTTTGTCTATCTTGGTACATTTCTTCCACCATTTCCTTTATTTGTCGGAATGATTGATTTGAAAGTTTTCTTCCTCTCGATCTGCCATTGTAGGAATTTGAGATCGTGCGGTACCAATTTTGGATCTCCTTCTATTAGTTCTCCTTCACCCTTCTTAGATCAATACCTTGTTAACATCTAACACACAACTTGAAATCCAAGTTTTTTTAATCTGAACCAAAAATAAGTCAAAAGCAGCTCTGATACCAGTGATATAAAAATCAATTTTAACTAGCAATTGTGCACACACTTAACTTTGCTTTGTATTGATTTTTGATATAAAAATTGACTATTATATACTTTTGTATTGTTAAGAAAATAATTAAAACTGAAATTACTGTGTAAAAACAAAAAATAAAGAGATGAATCACCAGCAATTTGACACAAGAATTGATAACGGAGTTTGGCACTTGTGGCCTACGTCTCTAGGTCCGGTTAAATGGGACCAATCTATTAAAATATTGAAAATAAATCTTGAAAATATTTATACAAGAATATTAACTTCTCATCACATTACTTTTCCAAAATAATAGGAGTCACTTTTACTTCATCTCAAAATTCCTTCTCTAGCTCAAGTTATGAGCAAATCAATATTTCACACAGTCCCTGATGCGTGTACATATACAAAATAGCTCATTTTATAATGTTTCTTCTCCTATGGTGTGGTGGTCAAGGCATATATTTTTGGTGGAAGGGATCATGGTTCAAATCCCACCTCCTATGATACCTCCCATGGGATTTATCCCACATTCCTAGCATTGTGGATATATAGGTGCTTTATATGGTAAGGTTTAGGCACATTTGCGGTGTAAGGTGGCTTTTAAGGGATAAGGCTTATTTAAATATGGAGGAAACATAGTATATAATGTGTGGAAATTAGGAGATAGTATATAATATAAATTTGGTAATTTTTATAAATTATATATGTGTAAATTTAATGGGATTTGGTATTATCCCTTAACAAATTCAAATATAAATAATCCCACATGTATCCTGTATTTGCAAACTGAAGCAAATATATATATAAAATTTGCAATATAGATGTGAAGTAAAGAAGGCTAAGACTATTCCAAAAGACACCTTTTTCTCTATCACCCATATTGTCCACATGGTGAATGTTGATTGGTCCACGTGTGCATGCACCATCTTTACACATTGTATTGAATCCACCGATTGCCTAAAAATTTCTGCAGGATATAAATTTTGCAAATGAGCTCCATTTCCTGCAAACAAGATATCGATGGAATTGTATAATTTTTCTTCATGATTTAAAAATTACTACAATTTATTATAAGAAGATCTTAGATGAGTTTTTCTCATTGAGGATCCTATGGATCATCCAGAGTAACAAGGATATGGAAATGGTTCATAATCTCTTGCATATATAATAATGAGGGAAGGACAAAGATTCCCAGTAGGAGAGGGATAATATTCTCCTTACAATGGAAATTATATAAAACTAAGTAGATAATATCAATAAAGAGATACATCAGCTAAACTAGGAAAAGAGGAAAAGGAATATAAATGATGTTACCGAGTTTTAGCACAAATCTGACTGAAGAAATTTACAGAAAATTGAATTCACTGGATAATAGATTAGGGAGAAATAAGGATAGAAATTACCATAATATTGCCATCTTTAAAGCAATCAATGTGTTTCTTGAACAACATGTCAAAAGCATCACATTTTTTAGTGGAGTCCCTGATGATATTTGGGGCACTGAAAAGGAGAGAAAATCGGGTCATCTCGTAGTTGAACATTAATGACCCAACACATGTCACCACTCTAGCACTTTGTATCTCCTTGTAGATGATCAATTCAAGGATTGAAAGGGCCTCAGATAACTAATACCTTATGGGCAGGTTGGAGGAGATCAAGTTGTTGTTTTGTTTTTGATAGTTTGTTGTTTAGTCCTTGGTTTGTCCCCTTTTTCTTTTATTAGTAGTTTCTTTTTAACTACTATTGAGCTTATCATAATATCTGGATTCAAATCCTATTTTGATGTTTTTTCATGTTGATTTTCTTGGAGACTTTGTTGTAACAGGTATAGCCCATTCAAAACTATTTTCCTTTAATAAAAAAATAACTTTCGTAAAAGTATTGAGGTGATGCATTTTCATATGAAAGTATAGTTTTATGTTAAGATTGGGCATAAACATGCTCACGAGATGTTTTTAGGAATTAATAATGGTAAGTGACTAAAAATCCCATGCTATATTTGTAGGAATTATGAAAATATTTTGTTGGATTGTTTTTGGCATTGCAAAAATCCATCATTGTGATTTCATAGTCTATATTGAACAAGAAATTTTTAACGAAATTCTCTTATAGGTCCGCAAAAGTATGGATATAACTTTTGGGGATCTGTAGAAACTAGTGTAAGGATTTTCCCCTAAACTACATGGAAAAAGATGTAATAATGATATGTCACCATAGGCCACCTCTTGAAAGCCATATATAACTCTTTGATGTGCTCTCTTAGATCGTTCTTGCCCTTTTACTTTTTAAACATGGGAATTTCAAAGGATTTGGGACAGGTACACATAAGGTATCCTTATCAAAGGGATAATGATACAATTCATAAAATTCAAATTTCTTTTGTTGATGTTGCATACCCGAGATGGTGTATTTCTTCATTTTCTATTCTTTTGAAAATGGTGAATTTTTTTGTAAGATAGAGAATGAATCAATATTCTTAGGATCATTGTTCTCTTTTTTGGGCACTGATCGGCTCTTGGATGGATCATCACAAGTTTTATTTGTTAAATCTTTGTTATAAGGTTCAGTAGTGACTTTATAATTTAAGATAGTGAGCTCTTTAGCCATCTCATTGATTTTATCCATGAGGAATTTAGTGGGGTCAGTGACCAAATAGGTAGGTTTTCATTTGTTCCCAATGTTTTTTTTTTGTTTGATTCATCATCATTTTTATTATTCAAGGTGGATTTTCCACTATCCTCATTGTTTGTGTTTTTGGGTCAGATCCATCATCATTTTTATTTAACATGAATGGGTTACTTGTTTGGTTTTAGGCTTGCTCAAGTAATGTCCTTACAACATCCTTGTTGAATACTAAGGGTAATTTTTCTCTCCTCTCAAGTAGATGAAGAAAAAAATGGTCTTTTTCATATGTAATACATTTTCAACATGGTCTTATTATTAAGAAGAAACATAATTTTTAAGTTTCTCCTCATTTTGGTCATCTTCACTATTAGTGTGATTTCCAAAAGGATTTATGACTCTTTTAATTCTTCCAAAAGGAATTTAGTATTTTTACTGTGTTCCCACCATTTTTAAAAGAGGGGGAACAATAAGAGACATGAAAGATAAGTCAACCCTTAACAAGGTGAATGCTAAGCTAGAAGAGAGGTTTTGTGATTAAGTTTGTAGACAATTTGTCCCTTAACAAAGTGAATGTTAAGATGGACAAGGTGTTTTAAATATTTGGATGATGCAATCCTTAACAAAATAAATGTGAAGGTAGAAGCATGTGAAAGTTACAATAAACTCAACCCTTGGAAAAGTGAATTCCAAGATGGAAGATGGGTCCAATATGTTTGAATGTAAATCTTCCTCTAGAAAAGTGAATACTACATGGAAGGAGGATTATAGTGATGAAATTTTCTCAACCTCTAGAAAAGGGAATGATAGAATGGAGGAGTGAGGATAGAAAAAAATTACGAATGTACTCTACTTATAGCAAAGTGAATGCTAGATGAGGAGAGTATTATAGCGATGAAGAGATTTGATTTTTCTCAACCTCTAGAAACATGAATGCTAGAATGGAATAGGGTTTGAAAAATAAGTCAAATTGTATGTGATGTGCTCAACCCTTAATAAGAAATAGTTAATAAGGAAGAGGTTTTAGTAATGAAAATATAAGACTCAAATATCAACAACGTAAATGTTGGGAAAATAGGTGATACAAATATATAAAATTTAACAAAAGGAGAGTCAAATTAGAGATGCAACACAAAAAAAAGTATATATTTTAACAATGATGTTGTTGAACTAAAGAAATCAAAAAGAGGATAAAAATATCAAATCCTAATGAAAGGTAGGATGTGAAGGAATTGATCATGACAAAGAAGGATATGTCAATGCTAAGATGTAAGTCGTATAAATGAGAATACTTGAGTCAGAATGTGAAATCCACAACTCAAGACATGATGTGAAGCCTAAAATTTTGGGAAATATGATCCAAATTTTAAGACTAGAATGAAATGGGGATAAAATTAAGATGAGATAAATCTGAAAGATAGGAAAATTTGATGATTTTAACAAAGGAAAGCTCAAATGGGAAAATGAGAATTCCAAAGGAATGAAATGAGATCAAATGGGAAGCATGATGAGAATGAAAGAGATTCCAAATGAAGGAAAATATTGAAAGGATGGAAAAGAGGAAAAAGATCCAAAAAGAGGATTTTTAAGAGTAAAAAGAGAGGTAGTGAATGATTGAAAATGAAGAAAAATGATGACAAGAAAAGAGGTGAACAAAAAGTCCAAATAAGGAAAAAATTGGAGATTGGGAAAATAATTAAAAAATGATCCCAAATAAGGAGTATTTGGGATAGTGAAAAGGAGGTGAAAAAGAATCCAAATAAAGAGTACTTGGAAAGATTAAAAGAGGATGAAAGATGAATCTAAAGAAGAATTTTTGAAAAATATGAAAAGATACAAACATGAAAAATAAATCCATAAAAGGAGTGTTTGGAAAATGTGAAAAGATGCAAACATGAATACGAAAAGAGAGTTTGGAACACTACTATGAAAAGAAAGAAAATAAAAGAAAGAAATAAAAAAGGAGGTTTTTATTTTTGGTTTATTTTAGCCTCTACCTTAGCTTGGCTTAGACAATGTTTGGATTCCTAGGTGGTTATTTAAACTAGGTGTTATTAGTATACCTAAGCAAGCGTGTTGCTATTGATAGATTCTAGATTTAATTTACCCCCTTTTAAACCCTAAGAAAAGATCTTGCTAAGAATGAATCGCACTGGTGTTACCACAACTAGATATCCGTGACTCTAATCTCATAGGTTTTACTAGTCGGTTGGGACAAAAAGGTACCCATTTCGTCGAGTTAGTTCCCTTAATGTGCTGAATACTTTAGGGTTCTTGTGGTACTCATCCAATGAGTTTTATGGCTTATTCAAAGCACTTCCTGTAGTTATAGCGGTTGGGCAATAGCCTTCTCATCCGCACCTACAAATACAATGTGTATTGTTTATTTTATCTTGATTAAAAGATAAGATTGTTTTAACTTCTAGTCTTTAACATAGGTAACCTGTAGTTAGTAAAGTGTTTTAGTCTTTGATCAAGGAAACCTATAATTAGTAGTTTAATGTTTTATATCCTCCTTTATGAGGTGGTCCTACAAAAAAAAATATTATAGTGTTTTCTCGAGGTAGGTAAATGACAAGACAATAGAAGAAATTTCACGTTTTTTATTTCAAGGAATTTATAAAGCACGAGGAAAGAGAATATTTGTGAAAAATATTTTATTAAGAAAATAAAAATGTTAACTCCTTTAAAAAAAACTAGAAAAGTGAAGATTACGTTTTTGATTTCCAAGGTCACTTATAAAGTGTGAAGAAAGAGCATACACTTGATCTCACAATGATTAAGGAAAAGAAAGTGTTAATTCCCTTATGAATGCTTGAAACATAAATAGATATGCGAAACAAAATTAAATAGTCTAAAACATAGGTTATATACGAGAAGTAGAGTTATAAAAAGTAGAAAATTGAAAAACATGGGATGACTACACTAGTGTGTGAAGCAACACACTAGCATGTGGACTTGGGTGTTCTAACATTAAAATGACAACGACGTGTGAAGTTGGGCACATGCCAAAGACATTACAAATAACTTAAAAACATTAAATAAAAGTGAAATAGAAGGGAACATTGACGTGTGCTTTGGTACACTAGCACAAGGAGGAATGACGCTAGTGCATGGACTTGAAGCAGAAACACATGCAATGTTGATGGTAGTTAGTGAAATTTAATAGATAAAAAAGTAGTTTTGATGATAGTTTACACACTTGCTCGCTATCACAAACACTTTAAAGCTAGCACAAAGATCATGTATGCTAGCATGTGTAGTTCTAGAAAATTAAAAAAATGTTTAAAAAATGGACAAGAAGCTGGTTTTTCTAATTTTTAGATTATGTGCTCCACATGAGAACCTAAAAACTCATAAATAAGGTTAAATGTAAATAAGAATCACAAATACAAACTTAGATCAAAAAATGATGAACTAAAGTGAAAGAAAGAATGTTTTCTATCCCTCTTGAACATTCCGAGAATGTGAATAAGGAAATAAACAAACAACATAAGATAAATAAACAAATACTAAATTTTTACCTTCACTCCAGATCTCTTGTAAACCTCAAGATAAGACCATAAAATCTTTAATCTTGTTTGATCTAGTTAAATATTGGGTTGTGGATGCTCTTTTATATTAATCTCTAATTGTCTTTGTAGATAATATGAGAAATTTTCACAAGGATGTGGATGTCAAATTAGAAGTAGTTGGATGCAATTTGCTCGAATCTCTAGGGATGGATTGATAAAGGAAATGAAAATCTTTTATAGCTGAGGGTGAGGCCATGAGAAGTGGATTTTGGGTTGAAGCTGGATCCAAAGGTAATAATCATAATTATCTAAAATATTAAGTGTAGACACTGATTTTTCATCAACCCACCTACTTCACATTATACGCACTTCATTCAATTAAAACTTATCTAAAAATCATTATCCTAAGTCACTTCATCCATACCTCCATAAAAATAATCTTACACCCCCATAAAATTACTATTTACTATCTCTAAACCACCTAACCACTTGAAATCTACCATAACCATTTAAAAAACAACCTAAATATATTTTATTACTATATCCCAACCTCTACAACCCATCTACAACCTCCGCATAACCATGTTCCTTTGTTAAAAATCCAAAATTTGCATATAGAAGTAGTTTTAACCACTTTCTAAACATTTTCCCCAAAAAAGTTGGATCGCTAGTGATTCTAACAAATCGCTAACAATTATAAATACACATTTTGCCTCCTTTATTAGGGATCTTCATAAACCTTTTTCTCGTATCTACGCCACATTTTTTATTCCTTAGTAAATTCAAGACATTTCAAAGATCATCATAAGCTTGTATAAACCTCTAATGATTATCAATCCAAATTTTTTGATATCCTTTTTCATCTATTGACCTTTGGGAAGAACAACAATAGAAAATCAATCTTAACTAGCTCCATTTAATAATTTGAGTCATCTTTTAGCCTCATTTTTCATATAAATGTTCTTATCTACTTCATTCTATCATTTACATTCTCATTAAACATCAAAAATATCAATTTATGCCTTTGTTTATAATTTTTTTGTAAAATTTTCCATTTTAGCAGTAATTGCTAGCAATTTCCATAATCGCCAACAATTATCCTAAATTGTCAATGATTCCTATCAAAAATACTCTTTATCAATTTAAAAATTTATAGATCTTGGTGATCGGCCTGAATTGCCAATGATCCCTATAAAAACATATATTTTTATCAATTTGTCAATTTATTATCAGTTTTATCAATATATTTGCATTTAAATTGTTCTTTGCAAGTATAGCTTTCTCTTAGATGGTAGTTCCCTGATGTTCTCATCTAACTACAAGCATTTATGACCTTCTTGTAGTCCAAGATCCCTTCTTCTAGGAATAGTACAACATCATTCATGATTTGAACATGTGCGTAATCTGATTTCTTTGTCAACGAACAAAACATTGAGGATCGAGTTGAGTTGCTCTATTACATTGATAAGAGGCGAGGATTTTGGTATAAGCGCTTGAGTCCATTCAGATTGCATCCACCCTTGCTTGGGCCACCTTCAAAGTAACTCCTCTCATTCTTCCCTCTCTTGTGCCTCGACATAATTTTTTTTGCTTTTTAGGCACTCAAAACCTTTCTGGAAATGACACCATTGGATAGAGCTCTCTCTCAGCTTTCCAGAAAGGTAAAGTTTTCCTCCTAACTCCATGTATTTTTGAAGTTATGGCTTGGTGGAGTTTTTGTGGGAAATTTTCCCCTTGAGGCCCGGACCAATGAGATGATGCCACGTGTCCAAGGAAGTGGCGGGGGTCGGAGGAGAACTTGGTTTTTACCAAGTGTTTTGGAAAATTTTCAAGAGGAAATATTTTTCCCGCAGGCCCACCGACGAATCAGGTAATGCCACGTGTCAGGGGGAAATTTGAAAATTTTGGCTAAGTGTTGGCGCATGGAAATTTTGGAAGAAAAGCCCGCGGCCAATAAAAATGCGCCACGTGTCTATGGAGCGTGGGAGTTTGGAGGCGGAGGAGAAGTTAGAATTTTGGTGAAGTTCTTCACCAAAATTTCAAAAGGTAAGTTTTGGCCCACTGCCCCCTCTAATGAATCAGCGAATGCCACGTGTCACCGGAGCCCGGAATTGCGGAGCGCGGGAGGAAATTGGGATTTTTTCCCAAAGTGTTTGCGCAAAGGTGAGGATGCTTGCGAAAGGCCCACAACCAGTAATATGTCACCACATGTCTCGGGGGTGGTAGAGCAAGGGGAGAATTTGGGAAATTTTCCCAAGGAGAAAATAAAGGAAATTTTAGAGGAAAGCCCCCCCCTTTATGCGAGCAATAGAATCTCGCCACGTGTGTCAGTGGCGCCAAAACTTAAGGAAAAGCCCAGTGAGGAAATTTTGGAAGGTCAAACCCACATCCAATGGGGTTTTGACATGTGTCTAGGTTGGAAATGATCAAGTGACCCATGGAAAATTAGGAAAGATAGGCCGCGTCAATCATGGGGGCTTGCCACGTGTCCCTCGGCTCAGCCGGCCGGTGGAGAATTTTGGAAAAAATTTTCCAAAGGCAAAAACGAAGGAAAATGAAGCGGGATGGGGGCCCGTGCCCAATAAAATGTGCCACGTGGCACCTAGAATGGTAGAGTGTGGGAAATTTTGGAAAATTTTCCAAATGACCAAAAAAAGGTAAAAAAATTCAAATTTTTGCCCGCCGACCCGATTTGGCCCTGTTTTGCCCTAAAATTTCAAATGGCCATATCTTTCGATCAGAGCTCAGTTTTTCACGTTCTTTATATCAATGGAAAGATGGTGAAATTATCTACAAGATTTTGGGGTCATTTTGCATTTTGATGGAGTTTGGAGAGAAAATTAAAAAAACCTCTGGCACGTGGTCATGGATAGAAATGACGTTTCAACCACCGTTTTTAATGAAGAATGGCTCGCATTCTCTCCCAGCATGGCTAAAAATGTTAGGGAATGGGTCTGTAAGGATGCCCATGTTGTTTTGAATGCATTTTGGTCAATGGTTGAATCCCTTCCATGTTTTCCCGTGTTTCTCTCTCCTGGGCTCGTCCCTTAGCATTGTAAAAGCCAGATTTGGCTCATTTTCAAAGGGTTGAACATTTTTTGTGTATTGCAGGTCCCCTTTCTCACCTTGGAAGTGATTTTGGTGGAATAATGAGACCTTTTCTAAGAACTGCAACTCATTTTTCCTCTCAGGTGTTGTAATGCAAGTGATTTTGATGTTAAAATAACAATACAGGCCTTGTGATTAATCTTCCATCCTCTGCTAGTGTTGTTTGACTAATTTTGATTCTTCATTATAGTTATCAGTTTGTGCATGTTGTTTTTGTTGCATTTTATGAATTGTGTCAATCTGTAGAAGTGAGAAATGCTCACCACTCCTTTGGTGCATCACCTATTAGCATTAGTTTTAGCTTTTTGCATTCTCTATCTGTCTCCTTTGGAATTTAGAGTAGAATTAGGAATATAAACCTCTGCAACTGTGTAAGTGATAAATCTGATCAGAGGAGTTGAGGAACCAGCCTCTAAACTGGAGATTCCTCTTCCATTTTACAAGTCCCACACTTGGGGAAAGGATTGATGTTGTGCAATCACCTTTGGATGCTTAGTATGATCAAACTAGAAATCGATCAACATCCAGAAGTCTTGCTTTGATTTGCAACAATAGTTTTGGCACACCGGTGGGACCTTAGAGTCTTCATCTTCATTGCAACAAAATTGATGTGCATTTGTTGCAAGTTTCTTGCTTTAAAAGAGCTATAAATTACACATCTGGTGACTCAAGGAAGAAGAATCAGCTGGTTTTAGTAGTGCAGACCTAAAAACTCATGAGAAGAATCACTACAAGGTCAAGAGTTGGAGAAGAAGAGGTGTTGTTTGAATATCTACGTAGTTATCTCAAGAAGAAGGAAAAGAGGGAGGAGGATTCAAGGTCTCCATCTCCACCAAACAGAACTCTCTCAACTCCTCCACACTGGTAGGCCTTTCATTGATCAACAAGGGTTCTAAGGCCAATCGAGAATGGCACAAAACAACCCCTATGTCAATTTCTTTGGCAGCACCCACTTGCTCTCAATGCACAAAATCAATCGGTTGCAGCATTGAAGAACATCCCATACTTCTTTGGAGAAAATCGGACCACTCTGGTGATCATGTTAAGGATATTGCTAACATTTGTGCAATCCATGAGATCAATGAGATGCGAGATTCTTTGTCAAATTCTTTGGCATCTTCATTCAAAGGAAAGCTTTGCAATGGTTGGGAGCCTTGCCTCAGGTTCTATTCAAAATTGGAATCAGCTATGTATAGCCCTCCATGAGTAGTTTGGGGAAAAGGGAGACAACTTGTCCCTTTTGGAGCAGCTGACAACCATCAAGAGAGCTCCCAATGAGCGGTGGTGATTTTAATTTCAGATTTCAAAGGACTTGGGAGAGAATTCAGTGGCAGTCAGGCCAAGCAGCAGAAGGTGCTTTCCTTTATTACCTTAAAGCTTTAAATTCTGATATTTCTATGTTAATTCAATCCATGGGAGGCACAACTATTCCCATTGCTTATAGCATTGCCATTAGAGCTGAAAATTGTTTGATCAAGCTGGCAAGCTGGCTCCTAGACCTCCAATGCCATTGTTTCCAAGTTTAGAGAGCCCAAATACTAATCAAATGCCTAATTTAGCTCCTATTCCCACTCCTAGAAATCAGAATTTGAATGAAGCTTCTACTTCATCTTCTAGTGCCTCAAATGAACTTCAAGAAGTCATGAAGCAGCTGTAAAATCTAGGCAATGAGCTGGTTACTCTCAAGAGGCAGCAAGCCCAAGGTTTTAGACCTTCTTTCCAGCCCCAAGCTTAGCCTAACAGGTAGCCATATCAACCCCAAAGACCACCCAATCCAGCTGCAAATCTAAATCAAGCAAGGCCTCCTGCCAATAGACCATTTCAGCCCTATAATCCCAATGCTACATCTGCCTCTAAAGCATTAGTGCCAGTACAAAACAATATAGCTCAAGAGTATGATTGGTGTTTCCCATGCAATGAACCTCATAACCAATCCATGTGCTTCAATGGTGCCTTGAATCAAGCATTAATGGTGACAACAACTGGTGTGGAGGGTGAAGGTAGTCAAAGAAATAACCAACAACAAAACATTCAGCGAGCAATCAGCTCAAATGATACCACACTTGTAAACTGGTAGGCAGAAGATTTTTGTGGCATGAATCAAATGGTTTCCCAAAGTGTTGCAGCCAACACAAGGTCAAAGAGAAGAAATTTGGGTGAAGAACAGCCATTAGCTCAAGCAATCCACAACCTTCTATCACCCCACAAAATATTGGCAAACAAAATCCAATCCCAAATACACAAGGACTGCCTAAAATAGTTCCTAGGCCAACTCAAATGCCAGTTGTTGCTGCCCATACACAAGGAATGAATGTGTAGGCCAAGGGACAGCAAAGGGATACTTCATCTCCATTCAATATCATTGATCAGATGAAGAAGACAAATGTAAACATATCAATGTGGGAATCACTATCTATCCCAGGCCAAAGAGATTTGCTACAAGCTGCCATGAAGGACTAGTCAACTTCAAATCAGCAAGTCCAAATGCAAGAGAAGGTGCTCACAAATGCTGCCCAGCCTGAGGGGAATCATGGAGGACAGCAAGGTAAAATGTTGAAGCCCCCTCCATTCTATGTTTCATTGATCATTGGGAATCAACTAGTACACAATTGCATGATTGATTCGGGGCAAGTAGTTCAGTAATGCCCAAGAAAATAGCTGATCAGTTGGGAATTTAGTATGAAACCATATCCAAAGGGGTAGTACAATTGGATGGGACAGCAGTAACAATAGTTGGAGTGATTAAAAACTTGAGTCTTACTTTGCATGCATGTCCCAACGTGGTTGTTTTGCAAGATGTCTCAGTAATAGACCTTCCACCACTCTTTGCCCTATGTTTGTCAAGGGATTTCATAGCTAAGATTGGAGGTTACTTATCTGCTGATTGGTCACACATGTTGTTCAGAACAAGATATGGAACCAAGGCCACAATCAGATCTGAACCTATTGCAAACTTTCACATTGAGCCTTACACTCCAAGCCAAATCAATGCCAATTGTTCAGCGTTTGATCAAGAAGATCACCCAAGCATTGATGAAGCTGACACCAAGGTTGGAAGTATCCCAGATCTAACTCTTGATGAATGGGAAAACAAGGTGCATGCTTTTGATCCTTATCAAGAAATAGAAGAATCTGAGTTAGGAGTCTATTGCATGCATGAAGAAAATCAGCCTATCCTAGCATCACCAAGCGGACCACAAGGATGAAAATGAGGTATGGGTAGTTGTTTTTGATGGGTCAAGGAGTAGACAAGGGTGGAGGGGGAGCCATGCTGGTTTCACCTCAAGGAGTTAAGTATTATTCAGCTTTTAGATTTCAGTTTGCATGCTCTAATAACACTGTTGAATATGAAGCTTTGGTGCAAGGATTGCATTGGTCAATCAAGAGAGGAATAAAGAACTTGCAAGTCTTTGGTGATAGTGAGTTGATTGTCAACCAAGTTAAGGGCAGCATGTTGTCAAGAATGATCTACTCAAATGCTACAAGAATAGGGTGTGGGACCTCATTGAAGATTTTGAGGGCTTTAGCATAAAATCCATTCCTAGAAAAGAGAACCAAGCTGCTGACAGGCTTGCAGCAGTTGGGGCAGCCTTTGACGTTGTTGAAAGCATTCAAAAAGACAAGGTACAGCCAAACATCCATGTGATTGTGAGGCCTTCAGTGCCAGATAACAATGTAAGTTGGCAAGTGTTTGAAAATGATCAGCAAATCATCCATTTCTTGTAAGAAGAGGCTGATTCTCAGCTAAAAATCAGGAAAAGTTGGAGCAGGCAGTATGGTGACCAAGTGGTGCAGCTGAGAACCAACAAACTACCAAAGGGACTTATTACTTTGGAGTCCATTTTCAATCCTAATGATCAGTTTAGGAAGGAGAAAGCAAACATCCAAGTGAAGGGAGAAGATTCAGTGTCCATCTCGGTGGAAGAAGGCAAATCACTCCAAGTTGGCAAGATGACAACTGAACAAGAAAGGTATGAGTTCATAGACTTTGTCGAGAATTCCCTGATGTGTTTTCTTGGAGCTATGAAGATTTGAAAGGTTTGATCCCGAGTTAGCTCAACACACCATTGAATTGGACCCAAGTACTAAACCCATCAGGAAAAAACAAAGGCCAGTCAACCCCCACATGGAGCCTCTCATGAGAAAAGAATTGAATAAGTTGATAGAATCAAGAATCATATTCCCTATCAAGCATTCTAGTTGGGTTGCCAACTTGGTTCGATCGAGAAAGAAGAGTGGGGAAATCAGATTGTGTGTTGACTTCAGAGATTTGAATAGAGCATCTCTCAAGGATCATTATCCACTTCCTTCCATGGAGCAGATTTTACAAGTTGTTCTTTGGCTCGAAAGGTTTTCACTACTTGATGGCTATTCGGGGTACAATCAGATTATGGTGAAGGAAGAAGATCAGTTCAAGAAACCTTTCTGACAAATGGGAACTTATGCATATAGGAAAATGCCATTTGGGCTGTCCAATACTGGAGCTACCTACCTTCAAAGAGCAATGGACATGGCGTTCAAAGGTTTGATTAACAACATAGTGCTGATATATCTTGATGATATCACTATTTTTCAAAAATACAGCAGACCACCTCTCTCATTTGAGACAAGTGTTCCAAAGGTGCAGAAGATTTGGAGTCTCCTTGAATCCTAAAAAATGTATTTTCTTAGCCCATGAAGGAAAGCTCCTTGGTCACATTGTCTCCAAAGAAGGATTAGCAATTGATCCAGAAAGAGTTGAAGCCATAAGAGCACTACCATTGCCAAGCCACAAGAAGGCCCTTCAAAGTTTCTTGGGGAGAATAAATTTTGTTCGGAGGTTTGTCCCAAATTTTGCAGCCCTTGTCAAGCCTATCACCAAGATGTTAAAGAAAAGCATGGCTTTCAAATGGACAAGTAGAAGGAAAGGAAAGTTTTGAAGCAATCAAAGAAGCCATCTCTCAAGCACCAACTCTCACTAACCCGGATTTCTCCAAGGATTTCATCCTCTATGCATTTGGGGGTGATGATACTATTTCTGCAATTTTGGTACAGCAGAACAAGGACAATGATGAGCAGCCAATTGCTTTCTTTAGCCAAAGCCTGAGAGGACTATGAGGTGAGATATTCTTTCATTGAGAAGCATGTTCTTGCAGTAATCAGAAGCTTGAAGAAGTTCAAGCATTTAGTCTCAAACAACAAGGTTCAATTGTTGGTTTCTCATGTGGGAGTTAAAGACTTCCTCCTCAATAAAGACTTGAATGAAAAGAGGGCAGGTTGGATTACTCGTGTCATGGAGTATGACATAGAGATCAAGGTCACCAAGTTGGTTAGAGGAAAAGGATTGTGTGAGCAGCTGATTTTGAGCAAACAAAAGGAAGCATGCAATGAGAAGGAGCTGTTTTGGCGTTGCAAGACAGCCATGAGCAAGGAAGCACTCAAGAGGAAAATAATGGTGTCCCCACTCCTTGCTGGACCCAAAGTATAATGCACTTCCTAAGCATAGGCCTATGCCCTCCAGAGATGAACAAGACCCAAAGAAGACACTTCAGATTGCAGGTTGTCCCATATGCCCTTGTTGATGGTGTTTTGTTCAAAAGAGATGTGAATGGAGTATTGCTGAGATGCATTGGTACAAATCAGATTCATAGGGTGTTGGAAGAGTTCCATGGTGGACCAGCTGGTGGTCATTTTGCACCAAGAGTGACAGCTCTAAAGATCATGAGGGCTGGTTATTATTGGCCCAAGATTTTCAATGATTGTTATGCATGGATCAAGAGGTGCAAGAATTGTGCATTCTTCACAGGTAAAGAGAGGCTAGCTGCCCTTCCATTGCATCCAATTTCAGTTGACCAGCCATTCATGCAATGGGGTTTAGACTTCATTGG
Source organism: Taxus wallichiana var. yunnanensis (assembly GCA_018340775.1). Lineage (NCBI taxonomy): Eukaryota > Viridiplantae > Streptophyta > Pinopsida > Cupressales > Taxaceae > Taxus > Taxus wallichiana. The sequence continues at coordinate 82,732,463 of CM031239.1, forward strand.
AGTCATTAATCCCAATTCAAGCCAAGGGCACAAGTGGATTTTAACAGCCACAGATTACTTCACTAAGTGGACTGAAGCAGTAGCACTCAAGGAGGCAAATGAATCTAGTATCCTAGACTTCTATGAGGGAATAGTAACCAGTTTGGCATACCAGCTACAATAATATCAGATAATGCATTGGCATTCATTGGATCCAAGGTGACTGAATGGGCTGTCAAGAATGGGATCTACCTAAGTACTTCATCAAACTATTACCCTCAGGGTAATGGCCAGGCTGAGTCTACAAACAAGAACTTGTTGAGGATCATTAGGAGGACTCTTGATGAAAATCAGAGGTCTTGGCATACTAAATTGAAATCAGCCTTATGGGCTGATAGGATAACTCCCAAGAGATCTACAGGTAACTCTCCATTCAAGCTTGTTTATGGGAGAGAGGCAATTTTACCCATGTCTCTTGAGTTGCCAACATTGGAACTCATGAAACAGTTGGAGTTGTTGGAGTTTGAGCCCATGGAGGTTAGATATGTAGAATTGATGGAGCTCCAAGAAATCAGAAATCAAGCATCCCAAGCAATGGAGAAGGATCAGGCTTTGATAAAGAAGACCTTTGATAGAAAGGCCAAGAATAGATCTTCCAAGTTGGAGATCTAGTGTTAAAATGGGATGCAGATAGAGAAAAACCGGGAAGGCATTCAAAATTTGATGCCATTTGGAGTGGCCCATACATGGTCACAAAGTGTAAGGACAACAATGCCTTCCAATTGTCTTCATTGGATGGTGAAGAACTGCAGATTCCAGTCAATGGAATCCATCTAAAGCATTGCTACTAAAGGGAAATTCTCCACCTTGTAAATATTAGCTTAGGTTTTCATTCCTCCAAGTGCTTGTGCACATTGTTTTGTTGTAGGTTAGTTTGTTTCCCTAAGTGCTTTGGCACAAGCTTGTTGTTCTTGGAGATGTGTTTGCAGGCCTTGCTCCATCAGGTGATATTCCATCTTCCTCCTTGTAGTGTTCTAGTCAGTTGGGGTATCAAACAGAGAAAATGATGACTCCATGCCCAATGGATTGCTTCAGGAAACTGGTAATTTCATCCAGCAGGCAGATGACCCCTCTGAGTCACCAAAATTGTTATCCAAAATGTGCCCCCTACTCATTTTGTGGCTAACTCCTCTCATTCTTCCCTCTCTTGTGCCTCAGACATAATTTTTTGCTTTTTAGGCACTCAAAACTTTTTGGAAATGACACCATTGGATAGAGCTCTCTCTCAGCTTTCCAGAAAGGTAAAGTTTTCCTCCTAACTCCATGTATTTTTGAAGTTATGGCTCGGTGGAGTTTTTGTGGGAAATTTTCCCCTAGAAGGCCCACAACCAATGAGATGATGCCACGTGTCAAGGAAGTGGCGGGGTCGGAGGAGAACTTGGTTTTTTACCAAGTGTTTTGGAAAAATTTCAAAAGGAAATATTTTTTCCCATGAGGCCCGTGATGAATCGAATGTAATGCCACGTGTCAGGGGGAAATTTGAAAATTTTGGCTAGTGTGTTGGCGCATGGAAATTTTGGAGAGGAAAGCCCGCGTGCCCAATAAAATGTTGTGCCACGTGTCCTATGAAGCATGGGAGTTTCGAGAGAGGAAAGAGAGAAGTTGGAATTTTGGTGAAGTGTCTTTTCCAAAATTTCAAAAAAGAAAGTTTTGGCCCTTGCCCCCGCAATGACCAATCAATGCCATGCCACGTGTGTCACCGGAGCTGGAAGTGGCGGAGCGGGAGGAAATTGGGATTTTTTCCCAAAGTGTTTTTTGTAAAGTGAAAATGCTTTACGAGGCCCGCTGAATGTAATATGTCACCACGTGTCTTGGAGTGGCGGAGGAGGGGGAGATTTGGGAAATTTTCCCAAGGAGAAAATAAAGGAAAATTTAGAGAGGAAAGCCCGCCCCCTTTATGCGAGCAATGGAATCACGTGCCACGTGTGTGTCAGTGGGCAAAAACTTAAAGAAAGCCCCCGAGTGAAATTTAAGAGGGAAAACCCACACCGATGGGGTTATGCCATGTGTCTAGGATAAAATATCAAAGTGACCCATGGAAAATAGAGGAAAGAGAGGCCCGCGTCATCCATCGGGCATGTGCCACGTGTCCCAAGCTCGGCCGGCCCCGTGGGAATTTTTGGAAAAATTTTCCAAAAGGCAAAAATGAAGGAAAATGAAGCGAGGATGGGCCGCACCCAATAAAAATGTGCCACGTGGCACTGGAAGGTGGAGCATGGGAAATTTTGGAAAATTTTCCAAATGACCAAAAAAGGTGAAAAAAATTCAAATTTTTGCCCCTTGACCCGATTTGCCCTGTTTTGCCCTAAAATTTCAAATGGCCATATCTTTCGATCGAGCTCGGTTTTCACGTTCTTTATATCAATGGAAAGATGGTGAAATTATCTACAAGATTCGGGGTCATTTTTGCATTTTGATGGATTTTGGAGAGAAAAATGAAAAACACCTCGGCACGTGGTCATGGACAGAAATGACGTTTCAACCACCGTTTTTAATGAAGAATGGCTCGCATTCTCTCCCAGCATGGCTAAAAATGTCAGGGAATGGGTCTGTAAGGATGCCCATGCTATTTTGAATGCATTTTGGTCAATGGTTGAATCCCTTCCATGTTTTCCCATGTTTCTCTCTCCTAGGCTCGTCCCTTGCACTGTAAAAGCCAGATTTGGCTCATTTTCAAAGGTTGAACATTTTTTGTGTATTGCAGGTCCCCTTTCTCACCTTGGAAGTGATTTTGGTGGAATAACAGACCTTTTCTAAGAACTACAACTTTTTTTCCTCTCAGGTGTTGTAATGCAAGTGATTTTGATGTTAAAATAACAATACAGGCCTTGTGATTAATCTTCCATCCTCTGCTAGTGTTGTTTGACTAATTTATGATTCTTCATTATAGTTATCAGTTTGTGCATGTTGTTTTTGTTGCATTTTATGAATTGTGTCAATCTGTAGAAGTGAGAAATGCTCACCACTCCTTTGGTGCATCACCTATTAGCATTAGTTTTAGCTTTTTGCATTTTCTCATTTTTGCAAGTCCCACACTTGGGGATGATCAATCTGTCAAATGATCTAGAAATTCAACATCGAGTCGCTGATTTTCCACAAGTCTTCTCTATAATCATCGGCGATGAAGTTAAATTTTCGATGTGAATCACCCATGATTCCTTTCAATCACTGAAGATCTCTGTGAATTTTTCTAATTACTCGGTTAGTCAGCCTCTAACATATATTTCTTATTTTTTGTCTTATGTTTTCATCTAACCCTTACAGGTTGTTGCTTTGGGGAATTTTTCTTGTTGCACTTTTGTTGAGCTAAAAAAATGAAAAAATATAAAAATTTGAAAAGGAATCATTTTACAGGCATGTCTCTTAATTGACATGAAGCATTTTAAGAGGTTATGAGGATGATAAAAAGAATTTATTAATTGAAATGAAGCCTTTTTATCATCCTCATGACCTCTTGATCAAGAAATTCCACCTTCTCCTAGTAGTCAATCCACTTCATCTGAGATACCTAATCCTTTTATCCCTTCTTTGATAGTGGGGATCTTGTCTTTTCTAAAATTTTAGATTCAAACCCCATTTCTCTTAATGCATACCTTATTGCTTGGGGTGGTGACATTCAATCATCCTTACCTAAGCCATGACTTTATGTACCACATCCCTCATGTTCTTATACCCATCTCATTGATCCAAATTATGATCTAATTATTCAACAAGTACATTCTTATCCTACTAGCCATCAATTAGAAACATCCAATCCTATTTTTTCAACTCCTATTGGTTCCTTTGATATTAACGTAGAATACATAGTCCACGTCTTCACCACACCCTTTGACTGGTTCCACACCACCTCAAAATAACATGAACACATCTTCATCCACACAAACACCTCAATTTTTACTGTGATGTTTAGACTCCTCCCGTGAGTTTTGAATCCGTCTCATAAAGTATAGCTACAACTCCCCATCTCAAAAAACTATGTCTATTATTAAAAACATTTTTTCTATTACCACTTCAACCCCACTTATCAATAATAGTTGTATTTCCACTATTCTCCCATCATCACAAAAGTAATCTATTATTCCTATTTTTATCAATCTTTATCTCAATAGACTCCACCTCTAATCCATACCTCTATTCCTTTTCATAATATACTGCAACAGTCACAACCACTTATTCATACCTCTATCCCCTTTCAGCACATCCACAGTAGTCACAACCTCTTATTCACACATCTATTCCTTTCCAACACATACCCCAATAATCACAACCCATTTTCAACACCTCCATGCCTATCTAGTATCAATATATTCAACCTTCATAGTCGTTAGTTTCATAACCCATTTATAACATCCCGAGAAGTAAAAATTCCTTAGCAAAACATCCCTCAACAAAACATTCCTAAAAAAATCCCATTTCATCAGAAGATTACTCAACAATATCAACCATACCAACAACCTAATCAATTTTCATATAATCATCCTAGTTCATCCTCATCCAATACACAAAAACAACCACAAACAGACCCTCTTCAGGATTTAATGAACAAAATATCTATTCTTGAAGCCACTTCCATGGGTCCTAAGAACACACTATCATATGAAAAAATATGTAATGAGCCTATTCATCCATCCATGTCATACAAATATTATCCTCCTCACTGGGAACTTCCTAAGTTCCTCAAATTATACAGTAAGGAAGATCCTCAACAACATATATGGGATTTTCATCATGCCTGTTACCTTATAGCTCATGACCAGGACTTTATGCTTAGGACATTCCCCATGTCTCTAGCAGGTCCTTCTTTAGACTAGTATAAAAGTATCCCATAGTATTCTCTCTTTTCATTTACACAGCTCACTCAACTATTTCTCAAAAAAATTTTAATCAATATCACTCATAAAATCACCATTACCAAATTGTATGATATCAAAAAGTTATAAGATGATTCCATTACATACTTTGTTTCCTGTTGGATGAGTATCAGCAATCAACTATCATTTTCCCTCCCACATATAGAATTAATCTAATTATTCTCTCATTATTCCACCAAAGATATCTAATCTACACTTTTAATCCAATCTTTTCGAAATTTGACGAAGATTTTACAATGGCCTACAAACTTGAGCTCTAAGCCCTTGAAGAAGGTAGAATAGAAAATAAACCAAAACTAAATTTTCATCCAAACCATCATCTACTCAAGACAAATCCAAATCATTAGCCAATGGAGTGGTTTTCAAATCTGCCTCCAAAGAACGTTTGACCACCAAACACTCTCATCCTAAAAGAAAGTATACTCCAATTAGAGAATCATATAGTGTGGTTTTAGAAAAATTCCTTGCTGCTAACATGATCACCCTCCCACCTATCTACCCTATTGATACCTCTATTGAAAAACCCTCTTGGTATAGAGACAATGATTATTACAAGTACCACAGGGTCAAAGGACACAACATTTCAAGGTTTTGATTATTCTATAATGTACATTAGGATTTGATTGATAAAGTTGAATTACATTTAGACAATCCTAATGCACCTCAAAATTAGAACCTTGATGTCTTTAAACAACCATTTCCAAACCATTCTCCATCAACTAGTCAACCAAAAACTAATAATATTCAAGCCCATCATACCATCAACACAATTAATGAAACACTACCTACTCTTGAATCTACATCCATACCTTCTTCCAACATCTCCACTATAGAAACATTAGATAATAAATCCATACAACCCACTAAATATATCATCAGAAATGAACCTTCCTCATTAGATCTTGCCCCTTCTTCATCCATTCCATCTATGAACTCTTCATAACCTCTTAATCAAAAGAAACCTATCCTAAAAATTGTGAAAATTTCATATGATGAATTTGTGGCTCAATATCACATACGTAACCTTCAAAATACTATCCCACTTCCATCTAAAAAGGTTACCATCATATCCCAAAACCATCCCACTTCTTCAACACAAAAACGAAACCTCATCCCTCCATCCTAGGGCCAAATTATTCATCTAAATTACTTATCACCATTAAGACATAAAAATCCATTCATTCCCACGTGAATAAAGAATTTCCATCAAAATTAGTATCCCTAACACCCACAAAATCAAATGAAACATTACATCATTCAAATTTCTCTTTAAAAGGATACTAAGCATCAAATCTTGAAAAAATTCTTCAATAGTCACTCGTAACACTTCCTCCACTTAATACTTCCATCTCTTGAGGTTGAAATCCCTCTTGGTATAATTATGAAGCCATTTTTTATTATCATCAAACACTAGGATATCCCATAGAAAAATATAAAGCATTCCATGCTATCATAAAAATCCTTACAAATAAGGGTTTGATCCCTTCATAATTAAATAAATCAAGAACCTCTCGTGAAAAATCTACAACAAAAACACCTACCTCATCATCACCACCTACTGAAGGGTCTTCTATTAAAACCCCTCCTCATCAAATTGGCATTGTTTGCACTACTATTTGAGCACACACCCATGAACATAACCCCTTAGAATAAAACTAAATCTAAGGTTTCTATTTCTCTCACTTTGGAATCATCGATGAAACTATTCCTTCCCATAATAAGGTTACCATCCTTACTTCTCCTACACAATCTACTACCGTAGTTAAAAAAATTGCTATTAAATAATTACACCAATATTTGGTCAATATATCTCTTTACGAGATGATTTAGACCTCACCATCACACAAACAAGCCATGAATGAAGCTCTTAAATCCATATCAATGCCTTCAAATGATCCACAAACCTTTACAAATCTAGTAGGCACTCTCCAAGAATCAATAATATTTCCTTTAACACTTCCATCACTACAACTAGAATATCACGACCTTCCCCTCTTCATCACCACTCAAGTCAATTATGTCCTTGTAAAAATAGTCATGATTGATAATGGCGCCACGATCAATATTATATCATATCATGCCTTCAAACAAATTTTCTTACCAAACACCATTATCACCCAAATACCAGTTGTACTTTGAACCTTAAACGATACAATTTCTCCCATGTTGGGTACAATCATCTAACCACTTAAGGTCATTGTCAAAACACTTCCTAAAATTTTATATCTTGTAGACGGATATTTCTCATAAAACATATTACTAGGTTGACCACGGATACGTTTTATGCACTCTATCCCTCCACACTACAACAATTTCTTAAGTACGAACACGAGGGTAAAACCTTTACGGTTCCTGTGGATCCTAATCCTTTTATAGCTTGCAACATCACGTATCATCTAAATAATGTAATATCCATCCCATCATCTAAACTACTAGATGACACCTCCATTAATAATGTTATGGAGTGTCTTTCATTGGGGGAGTATTGCCTCCTCATGCTTAATTCACTTCCTATGTTGGATGTGTATGGAATACTAGATAAATAACCTATGTATGAGCCTAACATTGGAGATGTTATCTCCTATGGTCCCATATATCTAAAAATGAATCTCATCTATGGAGGCATTAATGCCCATCCTCTAAATATTCCATATCAAATACCAATACACCCACCATAAAAAATGAACCATCACCTTCAACCACACACGATAATCTTATGGACAATGATGGCACAATCTCCATCCCTCCTCACATTTTTTAGTCAATATTATTTCTTTAGGACCAGTGACTTATCAAACTAATCACGTTACTAAAACACTTCCTCTCATCTAGCCAGAAATGACTAAAGAGGACTCTCCTACCATCAATATTATTCAATGTCAAGATGATAAAGATATCCTCTCTCACATGGGGGTAGAGGACTATTTCCTTCAAAAATATTTATCACCTAACACATCCACACTCCTTAACTAATCCATTGACGACATTAACAGAGGAACCGCACACAATCCTAAATGCAGTTAAATTTGTCTTGATCTGTAAACTCTCTAATTTGGAATTTTTCATAGAATCAAAATTAAATGTTGTTATTCTAATTTCAATTAGAAAATGAAAGATATAGTCAGTGAATGAATTTTCTTATGCTTAGAATAAAAATTTTAGGAAATGAAAGAATATAAACTCATGAACACCAACATGTTTTATCACGAAACCTCCAAAGGAGGAAAAACTAGTCGAGAAGGAAAAATGCTCTTTCTTCCCACCTTTGTTATTTTCCTATTCAAATAAGAAGTACAAAATTTACAATAAGTAAGAAATAAAAGTAGATAATATCTCACACTTCCTCCTAATTACTTGTTTGCTTTGCCTCAACACTCCTTTCTTCTACAAACACAGTTCCAGCACTAAGAATTCCTTGTTCACTTGCTTTCATGCTTCAATAATAAAAACTCTCCTTCCTACATTTATTTATAGACTTTATCATGTCCTCTCATGCACTAGAGGATGGGAAAGGTCATGAATGAGAAGAGACATGGATAACCTTTCCAATTATGGGATTGTTTGTTTCAAATTTTATTTTTCTATACAAGAGTGTCGGGATCGCCACCTGAGTGTAGAATGAAGGTCACAGGACCATCACCCTTGATGGGAGGTGGTTACAAGACCCCCACTCGGGTTGGGAGGAGGTTTTATAGCCATCTCTCTGCACAAAGCAATTATTCTATTAACATAAAGACAAAACCTTTGTTTCTTTATTTTCCTTCTTTGGTGTTGGCTAATCTGATGAAGTAGAGTCATTTTGGATCCCTATGGATCACATCTAAATTTTAAATCCATATTATTTAAATGACTTCACCACCTTCTTATCCAAGTATAGTCAAGCCTTTTCTGATCATATAGTTATATGCAATATATTGACCCTAACATTGTCATGTATAATATCATCACTTATCCTAACGCAAGCCGATTAAACAAAATCTATGTAGGATGCACCCTCATATAGCTCTTCTTATCAAATAAGAGTTACAATATTTACTCTCTGTTAACTTCATAATACCCATTGACTATCCATAATGGGTCTCTAATATCATACTCGTAACCAAATCCTCACGAAATTTTTGCATCTCAGATGGAAGTTCGAGATCTCAATCTCGCTTTTCCTACTGAGATAATTTCCCTCTCCCAAACATCAACCAAATTTTCAATCTAACAGATTGGCCACAAGATGATTTCCCTTATGGATGAGTTCTATAGTTATAATCAAATCCTCATCATTACCAAGATCAACACAAAACATCCTTCATTACCACTTAGAGGGCCTTTTTCTACCATGTCATGCCCTTCGGACTCAAGAATGTAGGGGCCACTTATCAACATGCCATGATATAAATATTTCATGATATTATGCACAAAATTGTAGAAGACTATGTTGATGATCTCCTAGGGAAATATAAACAATGCCAAGATCACCTCAAAGTCCTTGATTCAATATTTTTTCTTATTATTTAATAAAAAAAAATTCTTAACCCCACTAAGTGTGTTTTCAATGTTCTCATCGGTAAAATTTTAGGTTTCATCATATCTATCTAAGGAATTGATGTAGACCCAGAAAAATAAAAGAAATTATTAAAATGCCTTCTCCATCAAATATAAAACAATTCCGTAGCCTTGAAGATAAATTACAATCTATCTACCATTTTATATCAAAAATATTCGATCTCTGTTAACACTTTCATCATCTTCTTCACAAATACATTTAACTTAGATGGTATCTTAATTATCAAAAATCCTTCAAAGATATCAAACAATATCTCTTATCACCACATTTTCTCATGCCTCCTCGTGAGGGGAGTCGTTTGATCTCTACATATCCACTACTGAGACCATGCTTGCTCATCGAGATGAGAAGGTTCATAAACAATTAATTTATTGTATAAACCACATCCTAAATGAATATGAAACTAGTTATACAAAAACCAAAAAGTTTTATTGTGCCCCGTACTTCGTGACTTGTAAACCGCATCATTATCTACTCAATCGTAAAACTTAAATTGTTACTATTTTTAACCTTGATCAAAACCATATCATAGTGACCGCATCACTCGGTGACTTATTATTATAACCGATTTTGATCTAGATTTCATACCATAAAATTCTATTAAGGTTCAATCTATTACTAATCATCTAATTGAAGTTACTTTTCTTGACAATAAAAATTCTCATGAACAATTTCCTGATGAATCTATCAACACTATCAATGATCAAGAATTCACTCCTATCAAAATGACCCTCTTCTTTGATGGATCTAAATGCTAGTAAGGAGAAGGGTCAGTATCATCAAGTATACCTCCCTGGGGGAATCCTATCCCTATATCATTTAAACTTAACTTCGAATGCACTAACAACATGGCCAAATATGAAGCTTTAATAATGGGTCTTCAAACCACTATCATGCTAGGTGTCCAAATCTTAGAAATCTATGGAGACTCGTAACTTGTCATTAATCAAGTCAAAGGAATTTATCAATGTAAAAACAAAATCCTACATAAATATAAAGACATTGTTGAATTCCTCCTCAAATATTTTGATCATTAAACTATCTAGATAGTTCCATGATATTCTAATAATTTCGTAGACACCATGGATTCTTTGGGGTCCCTCATTCCTTTATCAACTGAAAAATAAATTAATAATTCCAAAAAAAATGTTATCATCCAAGGATTAGATCAAACATCTCATAAAAATGAACTCCCCTCTATCAATTTCATTAAAGATAATTCAACTAATCTTTGGTACACGTAAATATCTGACTACCTTTTAGAATCTAAAATTGAACCCAATTTGTCCTAAAATGATAAATTACCTTTCCTTCAATGTGCTACCCGCTACATCATTATAAGGGGTATCCTTTAAAAATGTGGATTTTATGGCATCTTACTAAGATGTAGTAAATCCCATGAATCCATTAAATCCATATAGGGAGTTCATTATGGTATATGTGGTGGAAACTTCAATAGTACCACTGTCACTAAATGTGTCTTACAACTAGGATATTATTGGCCTACCATCAACCAATATTATTGCACATATGTGAAGAAATGCATAAAATTTTAACAACACTCAAATTTATTTCATGTCCCTAGTCAAGCCTTACAACCATCCCAATACCTATGGAATTTCTCATAATTGGGGTTAGATCTCATCGGCACTATTAATCATCACTCCTCTCAATAACATCATTCTATTATCACAGCCACTAAATATTTTACAAAATGGGTTGAATCCATTCCCTTAACCTCAACTAAATAAAAAAATCATCAACTTTATTTATCAACACATCATATGTCACTTTGGCATCCCTCATAAAATTGTCACTGATAATGGAAAATCCTTCAAAAATAAGGATGTTAAGAAAATTTGTGACACATTCAACATAAAACTTAGCTTTTCATCACCATATTATCCCTAAAAATGGAAAAGTTGAAGCTTCTAATAAAATACTTAACAAAATCCTAATGGAAACAGATTGATGAAGCGGTAGGAATTGACATCTCTAAATCTCATTTTCTCTATAGGCTTATCAAACTAGAATTTGTAATCCTACGGGTTCTATGTCATTCTCACTAGTCTATAGATCCAAGGTGGTTCTACCCCTTAAAGTTCAAATCCCATCACTTTGTGTATCTCTCAAATACTTTATCCCTAACGAAGATTATCAACAATATCGTCTAGCACAGTTAGAACTACTAGATCAAAAATGTTTAACATCCCTTGAACATCATCATATCTATCAAGAACACATCAAACATGCATATAAAAAACATGTAAAAGAACATGAATTTAACATAGGTGATATTTTTCTCAAAGAAAATAAAAATTTCACTACTCTGGAAAGGATTAAATGTGAAAAGTTTTCCCCTAACTAGATTGTTCCATACGTTATTACTTATAAGTATGGGTTAAGAGTATATCGTCTAGCCTCCTCGATAGTGTATCTAAAAAAGAACCTCGAATACCTTGAAATTGTGGCCTTTCTTGTTAACAATTTGGTGTCATGATAAAAGTCACATCAAAGGTATTATTTCATCATTAACTGAGTCATCTTAACATTGTAATGATTATCAAGCATGTGGTCTACTTTCACTATCCTTACAAACCCTTAAGATGAACACCATTACTCTTTTCATCGCATATTTCATATGGAAAAGTTCCTTCTTAGCATGCACCCCGTAAATTACTACATTCACATACCTTGTCCCCTCCTTAAAATGGTCCATTAAGGCCTACCCTCAACTCAAAAGAAGATAAAAATATTTATGGATGCATCTTATAAAAATAATAGACTAATCCCTTAAAGGAAATCTATTCAAATATCAAAATAATACTATAAAAAATAAAAGTAGATTGATTCCTTGAGGGATAACTACCCATAAAAATTATAGACCGATCCTCTTGAAGGACAGTTATCCCTTAAAAATCAAAGAAGTCAAAATTTAAAATTTTAGACCACTCCCTTAAAATATGGATACATGTAAAGCTTCTCACATCGACCAACCTTTAAAATTCAAAATATCAAAATAATCCTCGAGTTTTCTCCCTGCATTGATGAGCTTTCTTGTCTAAGCTGTTGAAAGGAGATCCTCTCTATGAAACTAAGGCACCTCTCTATGAAACTTTTGAAAGGAAAACGTCTACCCACACATTACACATATAATAACCCATCCTAATCCCACATAAGGTATAAATTTCACTTCCATATATATCTAATATCATACATGTGACCATTTCCTTGTAGTTACGTGTTAACATTCATTGTAAAGGCTAGAAAGTGCAAGTGCCTTCACCATATTTATCCCCATCACGTATGTATCAAATCTAGTACAAAAGTAATCATTCCATGTTTTATTCCTATTTAAGAGTTAGAAAACATTTTGACATATATTGATCACATTAAAGTCACCATCATATCATACACATCACAAACCATCATCTAAAGCATCAACAAAATGACCATAATACACATCTACAATCACATCACATCACACAAATACAACAAATAAACACAACTCATAAACTCAAACCCACCACCACCACCATCATCATCATCATCATATATATATATATATATATATATATATATATATATATATATATATTATGTACAAAATCTCTATATAATCACATGGAGTCCTCTAAACTCGCACATCAAAATATATACATAAAAATCAAGGCTTTATAGCGAGTCATATACATATCAAAATACAACATATATCATGACTATCCAAAGTAACATGGACACCACCAAGGAATGAAATAGCATGAAAAAAACTCCCATCACATCCCAATGCAACTCCATCACCATCATCTCCTCTGTCTCATCCTCGAGGTGGCTAACCCACACTCGCTACACTAGTACTAGGATTTTCCCTCAATGCACTAAATGATCAACATAGAGAAATGCATTGGGAAATACCTGTCTCACCAAATATTCAAAGTAGGATAACTCCATCGGTAAAGACCTGTTAGTGAGCATATCTAATCATACTTGGTGGAGCTGTTTGGCTACTCACTTATGCTCATGCAACTAACTTATAACTTGACAATGATGATCCTTTGATCCTAAGAGCCCTTTTTAGGGTGTCACAAAGTACTATTTTTATCTATCTCGATCAATCATGGCTAGTGTTAACTATTTCTTGAGACTATCACGCTAAATAACTACACTATCTAGTCCAGGTCCTTAGGCCATCCCTCTCTATTATCACTACGGCATTTTTGACCATCAAATGTGTAATAATGGCCTTTAGGGCTGCTCTATCTCCATCTACATCCTCATCACTAACATCCACCACTTGTTTTGATCCCTCTACTTGTGGCACCCTCCTACATCCTTGAGCTAGATGTGTTGTATCCCATGCAACATATGCTCCGATCCACCATGTCATATAGGCTATTGTCACACTGACATTGTTGATAAGAACTTTATCACCATACTTTTCAATACCCAACACTCCCTCCTCCTTTGGTATTAAATCTTGTCATCCCACTACTACCTTATGGGTATTCAAGTCCCACTCATCACATCTATATGGAGCAGGATCATCGGTACATCCTCTGTATCAACCCAATTTGTCACTGATGTGACTAAACCTCATCAAATACCACTCTCCACCTTCATGTCCCAGGGTGTATAACTCTTGTTGGGTGGATTTTAACACCATCTTATATCCAAACCACACTTGAAAATCAATATAAGGCCTCCAAAATATATCCACAACATCTAACTCAGTAATAAGAAAATGGTAGTGCTCTAAACTCCACAGTCCTCCCGACCACCCTACCTCTACACTCTAATGAAAAAAATTAGGTGTATCCATCACTAAATCAACACCACCCCATCAAAGATCCTGTGGATGGGTCACAACAATTTTCTCAAAATGCTAACACTGTAATGTAAAACCTATAATGAGCCCAAACCTCTTCTAACTACTCCACATCCACATCTACCTATAATTCTATGCAAGTAAATTTGGATCCCAATCAAACAATGTTTGATGCTCCATCATCTCAGCCACAACACCTACCATCATCCAAGGAAATCTCCCGCCACCTGATTCATGAAAAGAGAAACAAGAAATCCCCACCACCATCATCATCATTTCAACATGACCCTATTTATCTTCCTCAAATAAAGGGTGATATTAAAACCCACTAGACATGAACCCTATATCATCTGCATCATCCCCATATAATATCCTCATACACTCCTCTATTTCTATCTCATCGATACAAGTATATCCCATATCCTCATACTAGCAATCTGGTAATCCTATGTACATCCTCCAGGGTGATAGACATCTCACCCGTAGGAAGCCAGAAAGTGCAGGTGGCAGGATCCCACCTCTTAATCAAAGCCACCAATAAACCTCATTGTCTATGAATGCATCTGTAATAATGCATCCCTACAAAACCCACTACCTCTAGATGTGCCCAATCATCATCATACATCTCCTCTCACATCTAAAAATGCATCAAGAACTTGATCTCTAATAGTCAACCTAGCATTTACCTGCATCCACAAAATAAAAAAATTAATTAGAACACATCCCTATAATTTTTTTATCAAGTTACAATAATTGCTAATGATTTAGTATAAATCACTAGTGATTCACCCCATATCTGGAGATCCATCCAATCATTAGCAATCCTGGTGATTTTCACAAAATATACCTACCACGACATTTTAAAAATAAAAATAAAAATTCAATAAAAAAATCACAATACGACAAAACCAAATACATACCTCTTCCTAAGTGGGCCTCCTCTATCATCAAGATGGTCCCGCCACCACCATTTGTCACAAATCAATCTTAAATAACATGCTTAAAGTCTTTATGAATCACTAAACTCACAACCGCTAATGATTTGTTTCATAAGAAAAGTAGTTATTTATAGCCCCTCAAATTACACGGGAAAGAATTGATGATGATTCCCTTAATCATCGATGATTTTCCTAATCACAAGTGATTCACCCTAATCACTAGCAATCCACCCCCTTTTATCACAAACCATATTTTTTCAAATATTTCAAAACATTTTCAACTACGACATTTCATCCTTTAAAAACATTCCTCATCTTGAGGACTCCAAAAGTTAAAAACAACACCGATAATCCAATATGTCAATAGGACACAAACCCTTTAGTTCTCCTAGAATTTGACTCTTTAACCCCTTTCCTACGGATCATACGTCTATAGGACATGAACTCGTTATGTTCCCTTATCACTTGATCTTACAATGTTAGCCATGTTGTCTCCTCATCTTGGGGAAACTTCATTATTCATCTTATCGACTTAATTAATTAGGTGACTATTGCATTACACTACAATCAACCCTAGTTTGAGGGTATATCACCCATATAAACACAAGCTTTATGTCATACCATTTTGGTCTAGAAGTTATCCCGTCACGATCTACTTGACAAAAAGGGGAAAATGTAGACACCCAATTTTCATCAACCCACCCACTTAAAATTATACACACTTCATTCAATTAAAAAATTTCTAAAAATCATTATCTTAAGTCACTTCATCCATAATTATGTAAAAATAATCTTGCACCCCCATAAAATTACTATTTACTATCTCTAAACCACCTAACCACTTGAAATCTACCATAACCATTTAAAAACAACTTAAATATATTTTATTCATATATCCCAACCTCTACAACTCGTCTATAACCTCCCCATAACCATATTCATTTAGCAAAAATAAAAAATCCATGTTGAGAAGCAGTTTCAACCATTTTCTAAATGTTTTCCCCAAAAAATTGGGATTGCCAATGTTTCTAACCAATCACTAGCGATTATAAACACACTTTTTTCCTCATTTCTCAAGTGTATTCATAAACCTATTGCTCATATCTACATCACATTTTTTTATTCCTTAGTGAATTCAATATATTTCAGATATCATCATAAGCTTGTATCAACCTCCAACAATTATCAATCTACCATTTTTATAGCATTTTTCATTTGTCAACCTTCGGGAAATGTAACAACACAACATTAATCTTAACCAGATCCATTTCACATATAAAGGTATTTATATACTTCATTTTGTCATTTACGTTCGATTAAACATAACAAATAATCAAAAATTTAATTTAAGCCTTTGTTTATCATTATTTGTAAAATTGTCCATTTTAGCACTAATTCTAGCAATTACCATAATCACTAACGATTAGCCTAAATCATCGACGATTCCTATCAAAATACATCTTTTCATGAATTTACAAATTTATAGATAATTGAGGATTGGTATGAATCTCCAAGGATCAGTATGAATCTATCTATCATTTTCTATTACATATCTTATCATTATTTTTATCAATCTACTTAATTGTCTAAAAGTGAGATGATATCCTCCAAGGAATTCCATTTGGAATCACGGGATCAATTTTTTTAGAATATATTTTATCCATTTATCTAATATGTTTTATGTAGTGTCTTTAATTGCATAGTAATTTTTAGGATACAGGACTTGTTTATTCATTTGGACTCGGAAAATTCAACCATCCATCAAGCATCAACATCCATCATCACAGGTATCGATGTGAAACGCGTCATCTTATGAGGTTAGTTTTTTTTTAATTTCATTTTATTAAGTTAAAGCTGGAAAATTAAAAACTCTCTCACACACTAAGATGACCATTTTTGTGCAGTTGCAAATTTGCAAGGGAAATCATCATCTTTGAATTCATTCGAGAATTTGTTGCACGTGCATTATTATTGTCCCCACCATTGTAAGCTTATGTAATTAGAGTGTAGTGGAGTGTGAGTAGATAAAAGGATTTAATTAAATAAATAAATAAATTAGTATTTAATTGCGAGGGATTAATTAACCATTTATTTAATTAAGTGTTTAATTATATTAGCTAGGCGTGTAGGAATTAATTTAATTAATTCAAAAGGCATATTAGAATTAAATTATTTAATTCTAAGGGGTAGGAACGTGACTTAGGAAATATAATTAATTTAAATAATTCTACAAGGGGTATTTAATTGATGGAATCAATTTAATTACTTTGAAAAGGGTATACTTTGCGATAAGATATAATTAATTTAATTATTGCTAATTGGATAGAATTGGAATTGAAATATGTATGTATTTTTAGGGTATCTACATTTTCCCCTCTATTGAAAATAGGGAAACCATTTTACTTTATACTTCCCCACATTCATCTCATACTTAGTGTTATGATTTTGATTCTCCTAATTAGTCATATGTTGTTGATTCTCCTAATCGGGTGCATGCTTCGATTCTCATATTCATTCATATGCTTCTAATTATCCTAATCATTCATACTATTTTTATTCTCCTAATCAATCATATTATTATGATTTTCCTAATCCATTATATTATTTTTATTTTACTCACTCTCCGAGCCTCATTCAATCGAATTTCTTCTAAGTAATTATTAGTCACCTCAATGACGTCTTCCTCCTTTGAAGATCCGGGTAACTCCATATTCATCCAATCATCTATCTTATTCAACTCCCACGTCATGATCCTTTATTTTCCTATAGGAACCCTTGATTAGTCACCTCAATGATGCCTTCTCTCGAAGATTCATGTGACTCCAAGTTACTCTAATTAATCATCCAAGTCAACCCCTACTCCATAATCCACTATATCGGTCGCACGATCCTCTTATTCTAATTATATTATGTCATCTTCTAAAAAAACCAATACCACCATATCCTAAAATATCGTTAAATGCTACTCTCAAGGCATCCAAATAAAAATCCACTTCATCTCTTGATTCATATTATTCTATTAATCAAACTCTAATCCCTCTTCACCCTTATTCCCTTTCAACCGTGTTTTACACCATCATCCTTATCAATCTTCTAAATACGAATTTTTACATTCATGTCAAACCAATCACAAGAAATGAGGTTCTCAAATATATTTTTGAAGCATTATAAAATTCCTTTGTGGAAACAATAAGGTCAAAACCTCCCAATCCCATCATTTATATCATCAAACATATTATCAATCTTCAACACTTGTTGGACCCCATTCTTCCAATCAACCTACTATCATTGAATAACAATGACCCATACCAATCGATTTGTTTCATAATGAAGAAGCAATCCGAGAATTCATGGGGTTACATGATGACATTCCTCCCGAGGATCAAAACACGGATTCTCTTTTAACCTCGATACATCTCAGTATATTGTGGGGAAGTGATGCAGAGGTAGAAAAACACAAGTAATACCAATTGTTAGATCATTTATTTATCTGAAATCACCAAACTAGCACTTTTACCTTGCTCCCAAGTATCTTGAATTGGTTATACACAATGATTGATTCAATAGCTAAAAATTATCACACCTACTAGATAACACTAAACCAAGATGTTAGACCACTTTACCAAATTTCATAACTTTACTCTTCACCATTTCCCTTTTGTAGGCCTTAATTTCCTTGTATCGCTCCCAAAATCCTTTTATGACCAAAAACAAAAATACAAAGAATCTTTCTTTAATGGTAATATTTTTAGATACCCATTTTCCCTTCTAGTTTTTTGCAAAGTTTCATGCACTAAATTTAAGCCAATTTTCTTTTATTCCTCTTTTGCCATTTTTTTCTAGGTCTCTCAACCAACCTTTTTCATACAAGTCTCTATTTCTAGAATATTATACAACCTTTTAGGAAAAACTACTTAGTGTTCTAGATACCCATTATGGTCTTCTTACTTCATGCAAAATTTATTGGTCTAACTCCACCAACATATCCTTTAACACCAATTTGCCCTTCTAAATTAGGTCTTCTTAAGGTCTTACTAGGGTTTTGAATAACTAACTAGGGTTTTATTACTTCCTCTGATACTTCACTCTTAGAGCACCTTGAATCCCTTATAAATCATTTTTTTAAGTCATTCTCAAAGTTCAAACATTATTTATACCTTCATCCTCCTTGTTTTCCGTTTTACCTTCTAGGCTTCTCACAAGTGTCTTATCAACCCCAACTCTGTTTTGCACTTCTCATTGAAAATTTTCAAGTTTCTCACTCTCATCACACTATAAACATTCCTCTTATGCATTAAACCTAAGTCACTCACTTGTCTTCCTTATTTTTATCTTCTTAACCTTACCCAACTAACTCCCTAATTCTTCTTGAGTCTTGTTCTCTTAGCCATAATAAGTTCTTATTCTTTGTCATCTTCTTCTCCTTGACTTGTTTAAATAATTCTAACTTTATTTACTCTTGGTCTGACACTCCTTTCCTCAACTTCATTTAAGCCCTTGTTTAATCCCTATCATGCTCTTCTTATGAGTATGTTTCCTTTCTCTCCCCAAACACTTCTCAAGGATTGCACTTCCACATGACAGTCATGAGTTTTACATGATTTAGTTTCCAAAAATGTCTCTCCTCATTTATCAAGGTTATCACATACTCCAAAAATCCCTAAAATCTTTATCCTTACACTTCTTTAAGAGGTTTCTCCAAAGGTTCATTTTTTCCTTCTATCTTTTACACTATCACAATTTCCATGAGATTGGGTTTGTTCTCTTTTCACTAGACACCTAGGCTCTTGGTGGTAGCATTTATTATTTGTACCTTTTAATAACTTGTAGTATTTTCCTTAGGTTTACTCAAACCATAAACATTCCTTCAAGGTCATGTATTAATGAAATGTTTCACTAAAATACTTGTCTTAAGGAGCCTAAATCTGTATCAACACACTCCTTACAATTTTTTTCAAATTTACAACCTTAAAAATATTCCATTAGAGTCTTAACACTTTCCAACATCTTGTGAAAAATTTAACTTAATGATGGTAAACTCATAACCTTATGTTGACACTCTTTTGTTAACTTGAAACAATTTAGAGACCTAGAAAAAAATGGTAAAAGAGGAATACAAGTAAATTGGATTGAATTTAGTTCATGAAAATTAACAAACACCTACAAGGTGAAAATGGGAATCTAAAAATATTACCAGCAAAAAAGATTCTTTTTATTATGTGTGTTTTGTCGAGAAAAAGGCTTTTACGAGGGATAGAAGGAAATTAAGGCCTACAAAAGGGAAATGGTGAAGAATGAAGATATGAAACTTTTGAAAATGGTCTAACATGTTGGTTTAGTGTTATATAGGCAATGTGAAAATGTTTTATCTCTTGAATTAGTCATTTAGTGAAATGTTATGGTTATAGACCTATTCAGGCTACTTGGGAGCAAGGTAAAAGTGTTAGTTTGGTGATTTTAGATAAATGAATGATCTAAGAATTGACATTTATTTTGTTTATTATTTTCCTCTACTTAATTTGGTATCAGATTATGTTGTGTATTACTCTTAGAAAGAATAATATAAGTTGAGAAGTGAAGAAAGTGAAAGAAAACATAACCTTGTGAAGGCTTGAAAGAGAAGATAAAGAAGAAGTGAATATTGCTCCAAGGTGGAACAAACTTGGGGGTTGAAGATGAAGAAAAATAGGTACCAAAATACCAAGTATATTTCCTTGGTGAGGTACTAGAGTAAGAAAATGGTAGTGATCCCTTGAAAGAAGAGAAAAGACAAGAAAGAGAGAAGAATAAGTCAAATGATGAGGTAAAAAGAGACTTACAAAGAGGTGAAAAATAATTAGTAGAGAGAGAATATGGAAGAAGATGAATAGAGATGATGAAGGGACTATTGAAGAAAATGAGCGACAAGAAGAAAGAGAGGAAAAAGAGAGAGAAAATAATAAAAGATGGGACAAATACTAAGAAAACAAGAGTTTTGGGTTTAAAAAGATATCAAGGAGCTTAGAAAAGATGTAGAGAAATTAAAGTAATTGATCAAATCTACTAGCATGATGAAATAAATCTATGAAGTTGGTTTTTATGAGTAAGAAGTGTTAAGTGGCCTATAAATCTACTTGTGAATAAGAGACAAAGATATCAGCTGAGAGAGATGATAAGAAAGGAAGAGAGGAACCTAAATAAAGTAGAGAAGAGGATGAAAAAATAAGAGGAAGAATTTGTTAAAGAAGTGGTGTATGAAGGAACTCAAAAATTTTATGAAGAAGAGGTGATTACAAACTTATTAGTTTATCTTAAAGGAAAGGAAGAAAGTGATGAAGTGGAACAACAAAGTGAGTATGAAAAATATCTCATTGGTAGAGATACTCGTGAGGTTATAAGGTATCCTTATTTTTATTCTAATATTTCATTTAAATGTGTTAATGTAGGTGATGAATATTTAGAGTTAAAAATAAAGAAATTGATATCAATCAAGACATACAAGGTAAATAACTTGAAGATGAAAGAAGAGGTGAAGAGAATAGAGAAAGTGAAATTGATTAAGAACTCATATGGAAAGTAATTACAATGGAAGAAGAGGAATCAAACCTATTTGAAGATGAAAAATACTATAAAAGAAAAGAACTAAATAAGATTTTGTAAGATGAGGAAGGAAAAGAGAGTGAAGACCAAGATGAAGATTCATATTTGAAGGATCAGATGATATTGAAAAGAAAAAAAAGAGGAAGAAAGGTGAATACCAAACTAAAGAAAATTAAAAAAAAATAAAGAAAGAAAGAAAGGAGTGAACAAGATAAAACAAAAAGAGGGAAGACTGAATATGGAAAGAAATCAACAAATGAAGAAGAAAAGCAGATCAAGAAGACAAATAAATTTGAAATTGAGGAAGAAGAAAAATAAAATGAGCTCAAAATTCTCCCCTTAAGAGTATGATGCAAGAGTATCTTATAAATAATAATTTTGGATTTCTTAGGTGTTTTAGGTGGTCTAGGGTACACTTAAGATGATTATAGCATATTTTAGTCCATTTTGAATCTAGGGGGAAAATAAGGATTTTTCCTCCAAATGGAAATTTGAATATTTAAAGTTTTTCATAGGTGGTTATAATGTGAAGTGTTAGTACATGAGCCATAAATGATGTGATAAAGATTACAAGACATATACATCACCTTGTTTTAACTTCCTCACTCTACCTAGACTCTAACTCAGATTAGTTTGTCTAATCATAGTTGAGGAGGGTTGAGTAAAAAACCTAACTACCTAAACTTGCTACATTTGTAAGGAGAAAATTCAAATTTTAATGTAAGTAAGAGAGTGGCAAGGAGTGTGGGGAGTGGAAGATAACTATGACTAAACCTAATGTCTCTTAAAGTTGTGCAAGCACTATGACTTATCAATAAAGCTTCTTATTTTGTAAACTATGTAATGTAAGTTTGTGACTCGATTGAATGTGATTGTCTTTAATGAATCCTATTGATATGTGATATATGAATGATCTAAATTAGGATAAGGTTTGTATAAATTCAATAATTTTTTCAAGGAGTGAGCAAGTTATGAAGTTCCAAGAGACCACATATATGTAAGAAAATGAGACAATATGGTAAAGAGTTAAAAAAATTGATTTTAAGTATTTTTAAGATCATTTCATTAAGGAATCAAGGTGTGTCAAGAAATTTGAATCGTGGTGTAGTTGTTCTAAAGGAAAAGAGGACCTCTCAAGAGATGAGATACCTTTGAATCTGAATGAAAGCTAATCTAGAGTAAACTATGTCATACAGTTCTTAAAGGAATGAGTTGCATGTTAAAAGCTACAAACTATGATTGGGAGTCTTTTCACATGTAAAGAAGAGTAACATATTTTAAGATGATTTCGAGGAAAACTTGAATTTTTCAAAGAAACATATAGGGTTAAAAAAACTAAATCACCATCTTTGGGGATAAAACCACTATTTGGGGTTTTTTAACCAAGAAAAAATGTTGTAAGTTAATAAAGGAGTGTGAAAATAAGGTTAGAGTTGACCATTAGGAAGTTAAATGTTTAACAAGAGGTTGGAAAGTGTTAAGACTCTTATTGAATATGTTTAAGGTTCTAAATTTGAAAAAAATAGTAAAGAAAGTGTTGATACAGTTTAGGAGCCTTTAGACAAGTATTCTAGTGAAAAAGTCATTAATAAATGACATTGAAGAATTGTGTATGGTCTGAGTCAAGTTGAAGAAAATACTATAAGTGATTAGAAGGTACAAAGAATGAATGCTACCACCCAGAGCCTAGGTGTCTAGTGAAGAGAGAACAAACCCAGTCTTATGAAAACTGCGATAGTCAAGAAGATAGAAGGAAAACAGTTATCCTTTAGAGAAACCTCTTAAAGAAGTGTGAGGATAAAGTCATTAGGGAGTTGTGGAGTAAGTGAGAACCTTGAGAAATGAGGAGAGTCCTTTTTGAAACCTTAATCATGTCAAAAACATCATTATCCTATGGAATTACAATCCCTTAAGAAGTGTTTGAGGAGATCAAGAAAATATATTCATAAGAAGAGTGTGATAGGGATTAAACAAGGGCTTCAATGAAGATAAGGAAAGGAGTATAGGAACAAGAATAAATGAAGTGAGAAGTATTTAGACAAGTCAAGGAGAAGAAGGTGACATAATACAAGAATTGGTGGGGATAAGAGAAAAATACTCAAGAAGTATTAGGGAGTTAGTTAGGTAAGGATAAGAAGAAACATTTAAGGAATACAAGTGAATGAATTGAGTTTAATGGATAAGAGGTGTTGTCATAGTGTGATGAGAGTGAGAAACTTGAAAAAGGTAAATGATAAGTGCAAAATAGAGTTGGAGTTCCTAAGACACTTGTAATAAGATGATTTATTTTAATTTGAATTAAATCTTTCCGAGTCACTACTAAAATAAATGATATATAAATATTGAAATATAGAAATGACATAAGAAAGATAATATTTAAATATGAAACCCTAAGCACAAATGATAGCTGAAGAGTGTAAATAAGAAAAAAATATAATAACAAAAAGATAAATAAATAATTTTATTAAAAAAATCCCCTGTAATCCTTCAGTGAAAACCTCAGTAAGGTTGTGGAGACTTCGTCTGTGGAACATTAGAAATGAATGTGGGTTCACTTGAATGTTCTCAAAATGCGAGTTCAAATGATATAGACAGATAATTTGGCTTAGAAATTTAGCAGAATTATTGTACTTAAGATTCAAGAGGATTTTTAAGAAAGTAAGCCTACAATTTATAGAGGCAGAAGTAGTTATAAATTGGTTACATATGGTTGAATGAATATGCTAAAAATAGCATTGGAGGAAGTTGCATTAGTGTCATGGCATTTACAAGTAGTAAATGGAATTAGTATTAGAAGTTGCATCCGGGAAGGTGGTTGTACGTGCAATTCAATTGCCCCCACCTTTCTAGGATTCTAGAAGTGCAATTAACTAGGATAAGGATATGGAGTCTAAGTGGAGTCTAAGTGGATGTTGACCAAGTGACAGTTGACTAGGATGTGCACACACTTAATTAATTATTTATTTAATTAATAAATAGTAATTAACATAGCTATAGGAGTACTAAGGGTACATGGAATTAATTTAATTAATCCAAAGAGTACAATGTGTATGAATTAATCAATTTAATCAATTAATCAAAAATGGGTGAATAGAAGGGTGTATTAGGAATCGGACCGGGAACAAGTGGAAATATGTGAGTAATGTTGGGGTGTCTACAAAGAGACTTAGCTAATTTCTATGTAATCTAAGAATGATATGGGTAGAAAGAAGTGATAAATAAACTGGGAAGAGTGTCGTTACTTCTCGGTGTGAATTTGAAATACAGGATCGAGGCCGGACATGGACACACTGGGACAAGTCAAGGGCATTTGGGTACCGAAGACCACTTTTGGGCACTTTGGTGACTGCATAGGAGCTTAGAATATATTTTCTAATATATCATAGGGTCTTCATTTTTATTCCCTTTTGGTCGCTTTGATAGTCACACTATGATCACTGAAGGTACCTATAACTCGTAAAAGAGATGTTTACTGTAAAATCCCACAAACCACATCAAATCTAAAACTAAAGATACATAATGAGGAGTCATACCGACCTCGATGGTCACCCCGAGAATGAACTTACAACATAGTGTTGCACTATATATTAGACTTTATGTAGTTCGATGTGTGTGTGTAAAAATTGTGCTATAGGATTCCCTTGTGCAAGTTGCACTTGACTTGATAGATGGTTATAGATAGAATGTAGTAATATAGTATAATATGTTGATGGAATAAAATTTAATTTTTCTTCCTATGTTGTGTATGAATAATATGTTGTCCCTTATACTTTGAATGGATGTCGGATATATAATTTAAAGTTCCTTAGGTTCCTTTTAGATGCAAGCTTAGGTGATAGAAGTAATGCTTAGTGATTGGTCCTTTATTTTGAACACATAATTATGTATTTATATGATTCCCTTGTTTGAATTTTGTAATTGACAACTGGAAGGCCAACCCATAAGTGAAAAATATTCCCAAAAGATAAAAGATACCCAAAAGGGGTGAGTAAGATAGAAAATTGTCGGGGAATCCGGAGGATAGGAGCACTTGGGTGCTTCTGTCCTAGAAGTGAGAGCTGGTGTCCAAGGTCATGAAATATAAATAAGTGAAATTATGACTCAATTATATGGTGTAATAAAAATATAGAACAATAGAAAAATAAAAGAGGCAAAAGATAATTTCCAACCGCTAGTTTTCTTGCTTAGGAATCATGTAAATGCAAGTATGATTTTAGGACCTAGAAATGTACCCAAGTGCGTGATTTAGTGTCTACATTTTCACCCAATTTATGTTTTCAAGTGAATACTTGATAACGTAAAGTAGATAAGATATGTCGACCTGATAAGAATATATATATTTTGGAAAAATGAATGTCAAGTGGACAAGTGAAATGTGGAAACTAGGAAAGGAAAGTGATCCTATGTGGTGAACTATATGTGTTGTTTTGTACATGTTGTTGTAGCTTGTGGTTACTACTTATTATAAGGATGGACCTACAAAAGAAGAGAAATAATGTAGTTAAAGTCTTGTATATGATAAATTAGAGAAAAATGTGCATAAGTATGTAAAAGTGTGTAAAGGAAAGTGTGCACCTGATGTATAAGAGTGTAAAGGGTAGAAAAATTATTCAATTGCTATTTAGATCAATTTTTTTAGATGATATCATGCCAAGTGTGATTTTTTTGGGTGATCTCATGCCAAAGAGAAAGTTTCATGGAGAGACGTCCAATGTTACTCTCCATCCACGACTCTTCCTAATAAGCACCACTGCTATGAGATGTTGCGTCCCTATTTTATTCTTGTTGTCTCGAATTATTTCCGAGTTATACTAATTGAATGAAATAGAATGCATTCTTTTTCTAGAGGATTGTTCTTGTAGCTGTAAAAATCCTTTGAAGTATTCTTTGAAATGCACTAATATTGATAAGATAACTTTATTTTCCTCCAGAAATTAACACCCAAGGGAGGAAACATGTGCCTAGGTGTTACTTTATGAGTCTAGCCATTGGTGTTTGTGTTATCTTTGAGGACCCAAGTTATATTATGGGTCATTCTATGACTGTGTTCCTATTTTTTTCCTGTTTCATATTGTACTAAACTATAGCTTTGTACCACTATAAGAGTGATTCATTTACCTAATGTATGCCCCCCTCATTTAGGGTGCATGTGATGTTGCTAGGAGAATGTGGTCTAAGGGAGAGGACATGATGTTGATTTGAAGTTAATACCTACAGGGGGTAGGAGATGTGCATGGTATAAACCAAGGCATATGTAAACAAAGTGGCTAGTAACATGTGTTAGTATACAAATTATCAAACACAAAATGGAAGAAAATGTAATCAAGAAAGTTTCCAAATAAATTGGAACGCAAAAACTAGTTTTCAAACATAGGACATCAATCAAAATTTCACAAGAGAATCAGGGATGAGCTAACCAAAAGCATACAAATAGTGATCAAACAAGACATAGTTCATAACTTGTAAATAATGGCATATAATTAGTAAATAATGGTAAATAAAGTGTATCAACAACCATGGTGTCATATAGTCCTACAAGGAGAATTTTTCACATTAAACACCCATTAACATTTCAAAAAGATAAAAACTATGTCAAGACATGTATGTATCAATAGAAAGTAATATGATAGTAAGAATAGGAAGTAGTGTATGATGAAATAATAACACCTGTAATGTGTGAGAGTAGGAAAATGTAGATTCCCTTAGGATCCTTGGTGGGATTGGTAAAGGTATAGTGTCAAGCATCATTGCAGCTTGTGAAAATATATAAGAGATTTTCATTCACAACTAGATCCCAAGTGAATGTGCATGTGTATATGATAAATATAATGACATACTGAGAATACGAATAACATAGTAAGAAAATTGCATCATGTAATTAGTATAAGTAACAAAGAGTAAGTGCAAGAAAGATATGAAAATGTATTGAATGTGTGTAACAAAATGGAATGCAAAGTGTGAAGGTGGAAAGAGCAACATGCCCCCAATAGATGAGTATGGAATGAGGCTCATTTATAAATTCCACCTCAACGGTAAAGAATGAACCATATAAAAAGATTATATCATTGAGAAATGGTTTGAGAATGTGTGCTAGAAAGATAGATCATAAAACATAGAGCATCAAAAGTGAATGTAGTGAGGTTCAATTCAAATTTATACCCTCAGAAGTTGAGTATGAACGATGGAACTAGAGTGTGTCATAGGGTAAATTTTGTACAATGTTTGTACCAATATGTAAGAATGTTGAGGAAATATTAGACATGAAGCATGGAGTGTGAAGTTCAATACTAAACATTTCAAGAGTGATAAAGGGGGAAGAGTTGCAATGCCCCCAAGTGTATGTGTAATGGGGATATATGTGGTGATGTGAGACAGACCATGCCATTGTGGTGGAGTTTGAAATGTGTCCTAACCATAAATGTAATCATTATCTTATTTAACAAAGAGAATTAGACATTGAAGTAGAGTAGGATGGAGAGGGATCTTGAATTTTGGTAGCTTATTTGGGATCAATAATGTTGTAGAAGACTTGAGAGGTAGAGGGGGTGGATTTATTTTTAGAGGAGATTTCTTAGTTGATATTGGTAATGATATAGAAGGCTTGAGATGAGGAGTGGATGAAATGATTTTTAGAGGATGTTGCTTAGTTGGAATGGGTTGGATAGGTAAATCTTGGATCTGATGAAGGGGGAACATTAATAACTATGGAATGATTCTCATTAGACATGGAAGGACCAGATTTAGGATCCCATTGGGATTTATCAATTGAATATGTAATAGGATGTTGTGAAGCAAATGAAATTAAACCTTGATTCTCAAGTTTATTTATTGTTCAGTTTAGAGCATAGAAATCATCATCATGATGTCCATTAAGTTTGTGATAATTGAAAAATGGGATACTAATGTATTTTGCAAGCCGATAAGGAGGATAGAAATGAGTAGTTGGCAATTTGATCAATTGGTGATTAAGGAGCTTGGGAAGAATATCATGTTGCTTATCATTTAAATCAAACTCGAGAGGCGCGGGGAGTGGTAAGACTTGGGGTTCACTTATATGAGAATAGTTAATGACATAGAAGCATATTTATGAGGAGAACTATTATGGGCTTGAGTAATATCCGTGAGATGTTGGATTTCATCTTTAAGAGATGTAATCATTGTTTCCATAGCTTGAATTTTTATTGAAATAAACAATGTAAAGCTTGAATTTAATCTAAGATGGGTTGATTGGATGGAGGATTAGGACCAATAGATTCATTTGATAGACGATAAAAATGGCACTTAATTTAGTGGGTGGCATACTTTGAGGGAGATACATAGTGTCTAGGGATTTTTGGAGAACATATTTACAAGGTGGGTGCATTAGAAATAAGGCATGCAAGGTGTAATTAAATTACTTGTATAATTTTGATCATGAACATAAACAAAACACTAAAAAACACAAGACTATAGATAAATGATGTCAATATGTAAGTAGAATAGCTTAGCTACTGGAGGGGGAAACCTCAAACCATAAAATAAGACTCAAATGCTCAATGTGATGATCAAATAATACTTAATAACCCCTATATATACTATTCCTATGTTATGGCCATCACCAAGGCTGGCCCATTAATGATAATATAACATATATGAAAGAGATACATCATGATAAGAAGTTATGATAGCCACAAGTTAGCTATATACATCTAATGTAAGATATATGATTAAGGGCGTAACATGCCCCTCCCCTTCAAAGAAACATTGTCCCCAATATTGGGAATCCCTAGATGTTGCTACACAAATAATTCATCCTCCCATGATGCATCCTCAATATTCATATTCTTCCACTTGATCAGGTACTCAGTAATGAATCTAGTCCTCAATATTTTGGTGTGTGTCTAAAGAATACCTTCAGTTTGCAATATGATCATTCCTTCCTCATCCTTTTCAAGAATCATTGATTGGGTCGAAATGTGGTGCTAAATAAATTTCTTTAAGAAATAAACATGGAAGAATGGATGTATTTTACTTCCTAGAGGGATCTCTAGCTTATATGCCACACTACAAATTTTATGTAATATGCGGTAAGGACCATAGTATTAAGGAGCAATATTATTATCCTTATTCTATTATTGTAATGATAATTGCTTATATGAATACACCCATACAAAAAAATTCACCCTCTTTAAAGTATCACTCATTACGATGTTGATCAACCCGTTGTTGCTTCATGCGGTTTTGTTCCCTTTCCAAATTATCTTTAAGACTAGAGAGTACTTCGTGCTAGTGCTCAATTTTATCTTCAATTTCTCTCTCCTTTGGTTTGATATTCAAGTTAGATATGAGTGATGGAGGATGGTACCTGTAAAGTTCTAGAAATGGAGACATTTTGGAGGAGGTATGGAATGAATTATTGTACCACCATTCTGAAAGTGGTAACCATTGCACCCACCATTCTTGTTTATTTCAAGTAAAACATCGAAGATATCCCTCTAATAATTTATTTACCACCTCAATTTTCCCATCTGATTAAGGATGATAAGATGAACTCTAAGCTAGTTGGGTACCCAAACAAGAGAAAAAATCAGTCTAAATATTTCTTATAAATATTGGATCATGATCACTTACTATAGCCTTGGGTGTGCCATGGAGATTTTGAACTTTTTCCATAAATAATATGGAAACTGTACTAGCTATGAAAGGATGAGCCAGGTCACAAAATGAGCATACTTAGTAAGTATATCCACCATGACCATGATGATGCTTTTCCCTTCTAATTTAGGTAATCTTGTGATGAAATCCATCGATACCTCTTCCCATATCTTACTAGGAATAGAAAAGGTTGGAGGAGACCTGGTGTCTTACTGGTCTTGCCCTTATTTTTTTGACACACCAAACATTTTTCCAAAATTTTTTTAACATCTCCTTTCAACCCCTCCTAAAATAAATCCTTCTTAACTCTATGATAAGTTTTCAAGAGCCCAAAATGGACAGCTAGTGGAGAAAAATGGAGCTCGAATGAACATGGTGTTTAAGTCTAGATTCTTTACACAAATATAACATATCTTTGTACCAAAATGTATCCCCCTTCCATATAAATTTTTCTGATATGGTTGGATCTTCCTGAAGATTTTGAATGAGAGTATGTGTTGTTGCATATTTCTTCCATTCTTCCCTTGCTTGATCTACCCAAACTTCCTTTAGTATAGATATGGCACATAACAACTCCGTGGAATCATCCCTCTTAGATAGAGCATCAATGACCACATTTGTCTTCCCTTTCTTATATATAATCTCAAATTCATACCATGACATCTTAGTGACCCATTTTTTTGTTCTTATGAAGATAGTCATTTCTCCAAGAAGTATTTCAAACTATCATGATTATTTTTACCTTAAAGTGTCTACCCATCAAGTATGGTCTCCATTGTTTGACTGTATGTAATATTGCCATCATTTCCTTATCATAGGTGGGTTTCAACAAATTCTTTCCTTTTATTTATTGGCTCTCAAATTCTATGGGATTTCCTTCTTGCATGAGTACTACTCTGATCCCATTTCATGAAGAATCACATTCAACTATGAATGTCTTGGAGAAATATATATTTTCTAATACTGGAGTGGTGCACATTGCCACCTTTAATTTTCACATGCACTAGAAGCTTCCTCATTCCACTAAAATCATTATTTATTCTATAATTTTGTAAGTGGTGTTGTTATATTGTTGTAGACACTGAAAATCTACACCCCTCATTTTTATTCAATCAAATTAATTAAATGCATCGATATTTCTATACCACACCCTTCGTCTCTTAAATATATCAACAACTCATATCCTAAGTCATATACTATACCCCCTAATCTTCATTTAATCAATTGATATTTCATACTTTAAATCATACCTACCATTTAATCACATTATATTATTAAAACCATTTATCTTAAGTTCAATATTCCATAATATTTTATATTCATGAAATCCCTTATCACATCATTATTACACATGTAAAATCATGTTTTAAGACCTAACCACTTAGATAAGCTTAATCATTTTCTAAACCACCCAAATCAACCTAAATCTATTTCCTAAAATCCATTTAATACTATGTTTAACCTATTTATAACTCCCTTATCTCAACAAACAAATCATTATCATTCACACACCTATCAAAATCATCTACAAACCTAAAATAGAAAAATTCAAACTTAATCAAAATCAAGCTATATCTAGCCCATTTTATCATCTCCTCTACCCTTACAACACGTCCCTCAATAGTCTAACAAATCCATCCCTTGAAATCTAAACCAAAGACCTTGATTTAGCAAGTTGTTTCAACCATTTTCCCTCCAAATCTCAAACATACTGGCATTATCAATGATTTAGGTAATTACTAGTGATTACTTAAGAAATTTTTCCAACCTCTCTCTAGGATCCTCAACTTCAATTCATGAATTATTTCTTTTGATTGGTTCCACATCTTCCTATGCATCATCATTCAACACTTGGGCAATAAAATCAACATCAAACATTATCATCTATTTTCATTAAGCATCTTGGAGCAATTTTGGATCACTGTAATCAGCTCTTCACCACTCAATCTGTAGACTTCATCAGCCATCACAGATCACTCTTTAATGAGGTTTGAGGCTTCTTTTAACTCCACATCAACCTCCAGGTACCTCTTACTTGTTTATTCATCTCTTTTACATCATCTCTGAACATTTAACATTCTGTAAAATCAATTTTTAATCATCAGATATTTGAATTTATCAGTTTATTACAAAGCACTAGAATTTCTAGCGATTGCCCCAATCGCGAAAATTCTTGTCATTTTTCTTTCTATAATTTCATCCATTTTTCATCAAGTATATTTTATCTATCATATCAAACTGGTTTCTTCTAACATATTCTTGAGTATGGATTATTTTTAGATGGAAATTAGTGGCCCCTCTCATGAAATCACCAGCATTCACTCCTTTCCTATAATTCTTCATCCTTTCTACTGGGAGAAATATGAATTGTTGCATGACCTAGCTCTATGTTCTAATCATTGTGCCCCCATTAGATGAGTTGAAGAACATTTTCAATTTCACTCAGCAGATTTGTGATGTTGTAGAAGGATATTGGTGCATATTTTGAATATCAATGCATCCAAATTGAACTTGCTTGGCTTGAGTATGAGGCACGAAAAAATGATCCACATTTTGAGCTTGAGTTTGAGCCATAATATTCCTCTTCCCTCTCTCATCTATTTTCTATCTGATTTGTAATAAACTTATCATTTATCATCATATTATCTTGTATCAGTTATCACATTATCGTACATATTTCAAATCCACTTGATTTTTTAAAAGTGGATTGACATCCTTGTAAGGAATCCCATTGACTTCAAAGGATTGGCATTTTCCAGACAATTTACCATTTATCATACTAATTATATTATGTTTAGAGTTTGTGATTTGTAGGTTTCTTAGTGGAAAGGTGATTGTACCAACCATTCAAAGAGTGCAATATCAAACATCTTCATCCATCATCTATGGGCATCACTAAAGACTATTTCCGTGAGGTTAGTTTATCCATATTCTCTTACTTTGTTAATTCAAGCTGAATATGTAGGAATATTTTTGAACATCTTGGCATGCATAGTGGGAAAGATTCCTTAATTCATTGTTTGATTTCATCAAAATACCATTTGTTTTTATTTTATGGTTCTCTTCTCAGTAATTGCTAGTAAATTGGTCAATCTCCAGTGATTGGGTGAATCGCCATCGATTGAGTCTATTGTTGATGATTTGTCTAAATACTTTTGCTTACTTTGTATTTTGCCTTATAGTTACTATTTTCGGCCATTTCTCTATTTTCTGATTAGATTAGGTTTGTAGATTTTTGTTTCTATAGATTTACTGTCAAATTCTAAAAAATAAATCTTTCATTCATCCAGAATATCATATTTTTTTGCATCCATTTTTCTATTTTATACTCGGTGATTTGGTCAATCACCAGCAATTCTAATAGTTGTTAATGATTAGTTTGAATCCTTTTGATTACTTTATAGTTATCCTTCTAATCTCGTCATCTACTATTTTTTCTTTGTTTTTGATAACCTATTTTACGAGGTTGTTATTTCGGAGATTTTTCTTGATGGATTACTTGTTGCTTAAAAATTTAAAAAAATAAATAAAAGGAAGAGTTTATCATGGTGAGTCCTATAACATTCTTTTGCTTTCAGTATTGCATTATTTGATTTTTTTCTCTCATCGAAAACAACATTTCGTTTTGGGTCTTAAAATGAATCATTGCATCCTTCTTTCTCATATAGTTTAAATTAGGGAAAATTAATTGATTGCATTCACTTTATTTTCCCCCACACACAACCAAAACACTTAAAAATTCCTACCCAAGTGATAAATATTGGGATTTCATCACCCAATAGTGAAACAAACTCGGTGTTTTGGCCAAGTATAAAGACCTGTCTGTCGGTATATTGAAAAATCACCGACTCCCTTATCACTTTGGGGATCATGAAGTGAGGGAGTAGGCCCTAGTACCAAGCCCGTATCGAGAGAATTGTAGAGTTGAGCCTCACATACCTTCAGGTATATCAAGGATGCCACCCATAAACATACCTAAAACCAACCATAGCTTTCCATTTCCTAGGACCCATCACCATTTTTCACATTTCACTTTTCTTAATTAAATCAAGATAATCTAAACATTTATTTTTCTTGCTTTGCCTGTTGTTTGTAATCAACCCACTTAGTTACTTCTTTTAGGTGATTGTGTGTTTTTTTACCATGGTACTTACTAGACATGAAATCCCATAATCAAAATTCTAGAAAACATGTCTACACCATTATAATAACATATCCCATCATCTATTCCATTATCTACACCATTACCTACCACATTCTCTACACCATTACAACAACAAAACCCATTTTATTAACCAATCACATCCACTATTCTTACCAATGATCGAAAAACTTGGGATGAAATAGAGGAGAAATATAATGAATAAATGTGACAACATCTCTTAGATTCTTATTGTCTCGAAAACTACTCTGCGTTTTCATAGAAAAATTCAGATTTTTTGAGCTCATGCCCTTTGTTGGTGTTTAAGTAAAATTAGAGATTCAAGAAATTAGCAAAATTCAAGCCCTAGAGCTGTTTAAACCTCTGTTTTGCTCATTTTGAAAAATTGCCCATTCCTCGGTCTGTGCACGTAATATCCTCTTTACAACCTTCATTTTTGATCGAAATTATTCACTTGTTCTATGGCCTAGGTTTTCAAACCGTTGTTTTGCCTCCATGCCTCTAATTAGTGAAGGAAATTAAAAAATTGGACTCAAAATGGAGAAGTTCTCTTCCTCTGTGTATTTTTCCCACAGTCGAGATGATGGGTATCTTTTTCTTGTCAAATTTTGGCCCCAATGAATGTAGGTATATGGCTAGATCCTATTCGAAGGGGAGGAATGTGATTTTTGGTGAACTTAACACTTTTGGTTTCTTTTAACAAAAATGGTAAATTTACCCCACGGACCCAAAAATCCAAATCACCGTTGAAAAGTCTAACCTCAAGAAAGTGGCTCCACATGTCACAATGGCACAACTCTAGGAGTAGATTCCAAGGGACAGTCTTCAATTAAGCGGATGACTCCACATGTCCTAGGTACAAAATAAAGGTAAAATCAGCTAAGTATGGAAGGCTCAATGGACAACTCCACGTGTTGCAACGGTGTAACTCCATGATAGGGCAGAAAAGGTCAATTACCAAATCAGCACCAGATCGCCACGTGGTCGAAGGCATTGAAAAGTTAAAGTGGATGAGTAGGCCATCGGGAACTTTTGGAAATTTAATGAAATTCCCAAAAGTGAAGTAAAAGTCCTAAAATTCTTTGTGGCTCTGCCAAGGTCTCGGAGTTGAAGCAATTGAAAAGTCAAAGTAGAAGAGCGGGCCGGTGGAGGAATTTATGTTTTTGAGCCTTTTTGTAAAAAAGGAGAAAAGTTAAAAAATGATCCATAGCCCCAATCAGGCTATAAAGGAAAAATTCAAAGTTGAAGCCCATAAGGAAAAAGTCAAAGGTGAAGCCCGCCATTGAAAAGTCAAAGCAGGAGAGCGGGCCGGTGGAGGAAATTGAGGTTTTGAGCCTTTTTCCCAAAAAGGTTAAAATGTTTAGAAAGGAGCTATGACCCTGTCTCCAACAAGAACGTGCCACATGTCCTAGTCAAATCGGAGCAGCGGGCCGGTGGAGGAAATTGAGTTTTTGAGCCTTTTTCTAAAAAGGTTAAAATGTTGAGAAAAGGGCCACGACCCCATTTCCAATCAGAAGCAACCACGTGTCTAAGTTAAAAAGTCAAAGCGGGGGTGCGGGCCAATTTGTTCTAAATTTCCAAATCTCTAAAAAATCACAAAATGCAAAGGGCTTCCCCATAACCACTCCAATCCCTTCCTACCACGTGGATGACCCAATTTCAGAGTTAGAGGAGCAAATCTAATAGTCTGTATTTAAACTGGAAAATTGAATGTAATGGTTGCTTTACAAGATCTAGTTTTAACTCTGCCATGAGTATTTTCTTCACAACAGAGGGATTCGAAAAGGTGTTGAGGATTTGTGAAGTTGTAATGGTTTCTTGCAAATAATATAATGGCTTCTCGACATCATTCCAAAGGGGTGATTAATTTTTGAAAAAACTAGAGTGCTCTGTACTTGGAAAAAATAGAATATGCCATTCTTCTTCTATTTTATCTTCTTGCTTGAATTTATTCCATTCTCAAGCTATGCACAAACTCTACTCAATCTTTAATAAGAAAAGAAGGAATATTTGCCTCATTGATTGAGGAATTAATTGGTACTTTGTGACCAATGAGTTTCATTAGGTCTTATGGCTTCTCCCGTGGATTTTTTTTCTTTTGATTATAAATGCATGTAAATGAAGTTTCTAATTGATGTGTGTGGGAATCTAATATTCTACCCACAAAATTAGTTTTTTCCTACCCCCATTCTCACTCCCTTTTCCCTTATTAGACAAATTTCTTCTCTAGTGAGAAATTGCTAGCTTTACCACAGGGATAGTGGAGTGCCCCTGCTAGATCTCTTGGCGAAAGACTACCATTGAAATAAAAATTTTCATGCATGCACATAAAGAAGCTACACCGTTCAAGTAGAGGGACTTAGATTCCCATAGCATTGGCCTAAAACCCACCAATTTTTCCACAAGACAAATTTTCTTGCCAATAGTTTTTGCACCACTGTGGGGCAGATTTTGTAGCATCTGCACCTAAAAATGACCTCAAGATCATAAAATACAAAAATATTCTAGAAGAAAAGTTCTGGAGATTGAATAATCACACAGACTACATGGATGTAAATCATGGCTATTATGGGAAATCCTCCTATTGAGAGACTTGATTTACTCTTTCACATCCAAGAAGACATTGCTTCCGATCTGAGAGAAGCTATTTGGCATAAGAGACAAAGTGTCAATCAATAATTCATTTCCATAAGGATTCTGGACCTGGAAGAAGAACGTTCTATCGAACTAGAAAGGTAGAGACAAATTCTAGCACCCAAGAAGAGAGCATAAACTTTCAAGCTATCGATAGAAGATACACCCAAAGAATTGAAGCAAGGAGGACAAATTGATCCCACATTTGAAGAGCTTGAAAGAGAGGTAGTTGCTAAGGAGGAGATAAGGACTCAACTTGAAGAAATAGAAAGAATGCAAATCGAAGAAGAAGAAAGAGAAGTGACATAAGAAACCTTAGCAAGATTGAAGGATAGAAACATTAATAGAATGGGTGATCATGAGCATGAGGAATGTAGGAAAAATGTACCATGGGGAAGAAATACTGGTCCAATGGCTCTTGCTCAAGCACTCCATGAGCTCCCAAGAGGCTCAAGAAATAACTTCCAAAAATTCAAAGGGGATGGTTCTCAGCTCCCAAAAGAACATGTAGCAACATTCATCACTGCTTGTGGAGTGTTAGGTGTTAAAGATGAAGATTTTTTAGTTATGCTATTTATGGATTCACTCTAAGAAAAGGTAGCTGAATGGTTCTACATGTTGACCCCAAGATCTGTCACATGCTAGGAAGATATAAGAAGTGCATTTGAACATAGGTTCAAGAGCATAGAATATTGTCAGGACCTGCTGGTCTAATTGGTTCAGATGAAGAAGGAGACCTCCGAATCAATGAGAGATTTTGTAGCAAGGTATGATAGGTTGACAAGGAGGATCCCAGAAGATGTGTTACCCTCTGAAAACAACTTGAAAAGATTCTTCATTAGTGCTTTGCCACCAGAAGTTGGTTTCTTCCTCAGAAGAGCCCAACCAAGAACCTTGAGGGACACTAAATACTTTGCAATTGAGACTGATGATGATCTAATTCTTTCTGAAAAAGTGAAAGGACCAAATGGGAAGCAAAAAGGTCAGAGTTCAAATACAGTCACCACTGATCCAATGTTCCAAAAAATGGAAAATGACCTAGTTGCTTTGGAGAAGCATCGGTCACAAATCACAATGAGGAATGCTCCAAGGAGATCAAATCCTCCTGACAGACCAAGAATTGGTCCACCTCCTTATAGGCTTTCTCTTCAAGAACCACTAGTCAATGTTATCTGTGACACTAGAGAATCAGAAGAAGGAACAAACATTGAGGAAAATGAAGAAGAAAGCATGGATGACTACGAAAACTATCTTGAAATTGAAGAGGTTGGCATACACAATGGCTTGATTGAATACATTGATGATGGGGAGGAAGGTGATGAAGGATCTCCAACTTTTTCATGTACTATTTTCACTCGTGCACAATCTAAGAATGGTGTTTCAGCCTCAACAGTTGCAATTGAGAGTAGGAAGAACAAAGAAGATAGCTCTTCAAATCCTCCACAAAACAAGATCATTAGTAGAGGATCACCATTACCACCTTCCATGGAATCAGCCAAAGAGAAACCAGATTCACTAGTTGTCAAGGATCACACTGATGTGCCAAGTAAGTCATTTGATTCTCCTCTCAACCCAAAAGTTGTTAAGAGAAATTCTCTTCTTAATATTGGTTCTGTAAGAACATCTAAATTTCAATCAAGGGCTACACCCTCACCTCCTTCCAATCCAATTACTACATTTGAAAAGGATAACCCAACACCAAAAGTAACAAAACATCTGTCATTTAAGACCTCATCCACTTCTAGAACCTCTTCCTCACCTACCATAGCTCCATTTGACTTTGTGGAGCATGCAAGCATAACCAAAGTTCAACTCTCTCGAGTTTGAATACCTATAAACACATCCTACCCAATTTGAAAGATTCAACAAGGCGGTCAAGGCAAGTAACCCGACACCCTAGATCTCTAATTCTAAAGGCTTACTTCCCACACCATCCATACCACCTTCTTAAAACATGCTAGCCCTCAGTGCCTCCAACACCAATAGAATTGAGCCTTTTTACCTGTCACTTCTCATCAAAGGCTTCCAGTTGAAAAATTGCATCATAGACTCTAGAGCCTCAGATAATGTGATGCTAACAAAAGTTATAAATTCTCTTAGCCTCACTTTGACCCAGGTAAATGGTGCATGCTACTCAATGGAATCCAAACAAGTTCCATTGGTGGGAAGGATTAAGGATGCTCAGGTTGCACTAGCTGATTACCCGACAAGAAGATACTCTTGACCATTTTGGTGGCAGATATCCCAACATCTTTTGGTATGCTTTTGAGTAGAAGTTTTTGCAGAGACCTAGGTGGAGAAATAAAAATGGATTGGTCATCCACAACTATCCTAGTGAAAGGAGAAATGAAGAAGCTGCTGCTAGTCAAGAAAATGAAATTCACAGTAAGGAAATCGATGATCTAAGAGCTAACATCCTCTTTCAAGATTGTGGGCTAGGAAAATACTTCCTTACATCATGAAATGAAGAGAACTCGCCACTCCTCATGGAGGAATAAGAAGATTAGATTTGGAAAATGGAGTTTGATGGCAGTCATTCCTGAGTAGGTTCAAGAGCTGGTGTAGTATTATACTCTCCCTCCAATGAGATATACCCTTTTTCCTATAAGCTGTAATTTGATAATACAAACAATACTTGTAGAGTATGAAGCATTTCTCTTAGGCATGAATGTAGCAGAGGACATGGGGATCAAGAAGCTGAGATGCAAAGGTGATGCTGAGATTGTGGTGAAGCAGGTCCGCACCAACAATATCAGGTAAAAATCCAAGGCTCGGGCACTATAGAAACAGAGTGTGGGATTGCATTGGATCCTTTGATGCATTCTCCATTGAAGCTATCCCTAGGGAGTAGAATGAAAAGGCTGATTCTCTAGCAGTGTCAGCTTCCTTAGTGACACCTCATCCTTCTTTTGGAAAAGATAAGGTGACCATTGAGATGGTTTTCAGACCTAGTGTACCAGATAATGCAAATCACTGGCAGGTCTTCAATGATGACAATCAGATCCTAGCCTTCTTAGAACAAAGGGATAACTTCAATAAGTTTTTTTTGAAGGAAGTGAAAACCCACATCGTGAATCAGTCCCCAAAGAAGAGAAGGAATAAATTAAGGGAATTGATGAAGAGGAGGTAATTAAACTGAAAGGAAACAAAATTCCCAAAGTCCTATTTTCTTTGGAAGATCTCTTTGACAAGCATGTGAGTTCATCCAAGAGAAAGAAAATAGTCTTCTCGGTGCCCATCTAATTTCGATCAAGAAAACATTAACACTTGAGAATCAAGGATGGTTAACATTGGTAAATGTTTCTCACCAGAAGAGAAGAGAAAGTTTGTTTCTCTGCTAAAAAAGTACTCAGATGTCCTGGCCTACTCCTATGATGAACTCAAGTCTTTTTAGCCAAAGGAAATGCATCATTCCATTCCTTTAAAGCAAGGAGCTAAGCCCTTTAGGCAAAAACAAAGGCCCTACAATCCAAATATTTTGATGTTATCAAAAAGAGATGAAAGAGATGCTCAATGCTATAATAATCTTCCCCATCCACCATTCAACATGGGTGGCTAACATTGTGTAAGTAAGGAAGAAGAATGGGAAATAAGGATTTGTGTAGACTTTGAAATCTGAATCGGGCATCTCCTAAGGACAACTACCATCTTCCAATCATGGATCATATTTTGCAAGAAATCACTAGATTTTAGATTCTCTCTTGCTTGATGGATTCTCGGGGTATAACCAAATCAAGGTGGCGAAGAGGATTGCAACAAAATAACCTTCACAACACCCGGGAACTTTTTCATACAACATAATTCCTTTTTGCTTGATCAATGTTGGGGCCAAGTTCCAGAGAGCAATGGACTTGGCTTTGAAATAATTGAAATATTGCATTATCATTTACCTTGATGACCTCACAGTTTTCTCAAAGAGGAAGGGAGAGCATATCAGTCATTTAGAGAAATTCCTTGCAAGGTGTAGGAAATATGGCATTTCTCTAAATCCAAAGAAGTGCATTTTTGGAGTCATGAAGGTAAGTTCTTTGGGACACATTGTGAACAAACATGGAGCACACATTTATCCTTAGAGGGTTAGAGCTATCCAATTATTAGCCTTACCAACCAGTAAAAACGGAGTTCATTCATTCTTTGGAAAGGTAAACTTCCTTCATCGTTTTTTGCCTAAGTTTTATGAAGGCTGAATAAGCATATAATTTCCATGATGAAGCCTCAAGGAAATTTCAAGTAGAATAAGGAGGGAAAAACAACATTTGAGAATATTAAGAAAGCCATTGCCAAAGCTCCAACTCTTATATCTCTAGATTTTAACAAGGATTTCAGCATGTATTACTATGCATCAGAACACACACTCTTTGTTTTCCTTGTGTAGAAAAATGATGAAGGTTTGGAAGTACCCATTGCTTTCATGAGTTGTCCTTTGAAAAATCATGAGCTAAAGTATAGACAACTGGAGAAGCATGCCTACATAGTGGTTAAAGCTATTAAAAGTTTTAGATTCTACATTCTCAATTCTCATACAGTGGTGATGGTCCCTGGAAGTGCAATCAAGTCCATTTTGACTCAACAAGATCCTAGGGCTAAGAGAGGAAGTTGGATTGCAAAGACCCAAGAGTATGACTTGGAGATTAGGCCCTCTAATATGGTAAGAGGAAATGGTTTGTGCAAGCTAATTGTTGAAGATGAAGCTCTCAAAGCTCAGCAGGGAGAAAAGGATGATGTTTTCCTAACCTGTTTAGAAGACAGTCCACAAGTGCTCTTTGTCACCACTACTGATGAGTGGTATGTGGATATTGCTTACTACCTCACTTATGGAGAATGTCCTCCTCATCTTGACTACAAACAAAGAAGGAAAATCAAGCTAAAGGTAGCCAAGTTTGTGATTTGGAATCATGTACTTTACAAGAGGGGCTTGTATGGTTGTTTCCTCAGGTGTGTAGACAAGGAGCAGAAAGAAAATTTACTTAGGGTATATTGTGATCAAGATTGTAGTGGAAATTTCTCAGCAATGGTCACTACACATAAGATTCTCAGGGGGAGATATTATTGGCCCTCCATATTTGTAGATACTCAAGACTAGGTTTCCAAATGCAAAGCATGCTAACAATTTGTTAGAAAGCTATAACTAAGCGCATTGCCACTCGGGCATGTGGTAATTGAGGAACCATTTTAGAAATGGGGCCTAAATTTTATTGGTGTTTTAAATATTCTTTCTAGTGCGGGAATCCTTATGTACTCACTACAACTGATTACTTCACTAAATGGTTGGAAGCCATTCCAACCAAGCAAGCCACTACGAAGCAGTCTACAACTTCATCAAGGAGAATATCATTGTCCATTTTGGATTACCACGAGAATATTGTTGTTGACAATGTCACCTATTTCTCTTCAAAGGAGCTCATGATTTTTGTTTTATTTTGGAATCTCCTTATCTCACTCTTTTGAATACTACCCACAGGGAAATGGTCAAGTTGAGTCAAGCAACAAGAATATTGTGACCATCGTCCATAACATGGTAGATGAGAATCAAAGGAACTGGCACAAGAAGTTGTATGATGCATTGTGGGCTGATAGGATCACTCCTAAGAATGTATTAGGTATGTCACCTTTCAAAATGTTGTATGGAATTGACGCAGAGATTCCTATCACAATTGAGATGCCAGCTTTCAAGATACTACAAGAAATAGAAGATGGTCAGTACAAAGACTCCATTGATAAGAGGATCCTCTTCCTAGAGAAGCTGGAGGAAAGTAGATGCCAAGTGGTGGATAGAATTAAAGAACATCAGTTGAAAGTGAAGAATTTTTTGACAAGAAGACCAAAGCAAGGAACTTCAAAATTGGAGATTTGGTCCTGTTGTGGGACAAGAGAAGAGAACCAAAGGGGAGCCATGGAAAGTTTGATTCATTGTGGCTGGGCCCATTCCAAATTCATGGAGCTTGTGGTGAGAATGTTTTTCTCCTCTCTTACTTGGATGGAATGCCATTGGAATTTCCTCGAAGTGGGAAATACTTGAAATTGTATCATCAGTGAAAGCGGGTTTTCCCTGCCCTATACCATAGGTGATTTGCGTAGGTGTGTTTTCCCTTTTCTATTGCATGGTTTTGGTTTTAGTTTTGTTTGGTTTTTGTTGTGTGTGGTTTGGCTTGTGTGTTTCCTTCTTCCATTCTTTCTCAGAATTATACATGACTCTGTAAGGCCCAATGGATAAGGCACTAGTCAATGTAATATGTTTTAAAACTTGAGATTTTGGATCCTCAATTTATGCCCTAGCAATGCCTAGTTCATGCCATGTCCCCAAGTTAGAGCCATCTATTGTCTCCCAAAAACTACTCTGCATTTTTATAGCCAAATTTAATTTTTTTGAGCTCATGCCCTTTGTTGGTGTTTAAGCCAAATTAGAGATTCAAAAAATTAGTGGAAGTCGTGCCCTAGAGTTGTTTAAACCTCTATTTTGGTCATTTTGAAAAATTTCCCATTCCTCAGTCTATGTACGTAATATCCTCTTTGCAACCTTCATTTCTGATTGAAATGTTCACTTGTTCTATGGTGGGTCATCAAACCATTGTTTTTCCTCCATGCCTTTGGTTAGCAAAGTAAATTCAAAAATTGGACTCAAAATGGTGAAGTTCTCTTCCTTTGTGTATTTTTCCCACATTCGGGATGATAGGTGTCTTATTCCCATTAAATTTTGGCCCCAATGAATGTAGGTACGTAGTCATATACTATTAAAAGGAGAGGAACGATATTTTTGGTGAACTTAACACTTTTGGTTGCATTTGGCAAAAATGGTTAATTTACCCCGCGGACCTGAAAATATGAATCACCGTTGAAAAGTCTAACCTCAGTGGATGGCTCCATGTGTATGACGACACAACTCTAGGTGTAGATTCCAAGGGACAATCTTTAATTAAGTGGATGAATCCATGTTTCCCAGGTATAAAATAAGGGTAAAATCAGCTAAGTATGCAAGGCTTAGTGGATGGCTCCACGTGTCGTCGCAAGAACATAACTCCATGATAGGGTATAAAGGTCAATTACCAAATCGGTGTCGGATCACCATGTGGTCAAAGGAATTGAAAAGTAAAAGTAGACAAGTGGGCCATTGGGGCACTTTTTGAAATTTAACGAAATTACCAAAAGTGAAGTAAAATTTCTAAAATTCTCTATGGCTCCGCCAAGGTCTCGGGTTGAAGGCATTAAAAATCCAAAGTAGAAGAGCAGGCTAGTGGAGGAATTTGTATTTTTGAGCCTTTTTGTAAAAAAGGTGAAAATTTAAAAAATAATCCGCAACCCTGATCAGCCTATAAAGGAAAAAGTCAAAGTTGAAGCCCACAAGTAAAAAGTCAAAGGTGAAGCCCGTCATTGAAAAGTAAAAGTAGGAGAGTGGGCTAGTGGAGGAAATTGAGGTTTTGAGCCTTTTTCCCAAAAAGGTTAAAATGTTTAGAAAGGATTCATGACCCCATCTCCAACTAGAATGTGTCACGTATCCTCGTCAAATCGGAGTAGCGGGAGAAGGAAATTGAGTTTTGATAATTTTTCCAAAAAGGTTAAAATGTTGAGAAAAGCGGTCAAGACCCCATTTCCAATAAG
Source organism: Taxus wallichiana var. yunnanensis (assembly GCA_018340775.1). Classification (NCBI taxonomy): domain Eukaryota; kingdom Viridiplantae; phylum Streptophyta; class Pinopsida; order Cupressales; family Taxaceae; genus Taxus; species Taxus wallichiana. Next base: position 82,777,299 of record CM031239.1, read on the forward strand.
AAGAAGCCATGTGTTTAAGTTGAAAATTCAAAGTGGGGGTGCAGGCCAATTTGTTCAAAATTTTCAAATCTCTAAAAAATCAAAAAATGCAAAGGGATTCCCGTAATCTGTTCCAATTCCTTCATGGCACGTGGACGGTCCAATTTTAGAGTTAGAGGAGAAAATCTAACAGTCTATATTTAAATTGGAAAATCAAATGTAATGGTTTCTTTGCAAGATCGGTTTTAAACTTCCATGATTGTTTTCTTCACAACAGAGGGATTCAAAAAGATGTTGAGGATTTGTGAAGTTGTAACGGTTTCTTACAAATAATATGATGGCTTCTCGATGTCATTCCAAAGGGGGGGCAATTGATTTTCAAAAAAACTAGAGTTCTATGTACCTGGAAAAGATAAAATACGCCATTCTTCTTCGATTTTCTCTTCTTTCTTGAATTTCTTCCATTCTCAAGCTATGTATAAAATCTTCTTGAGCTTCAATAAGAAAAGAAGGAATTTTTTCCTCCTTGATTTAGGAATTAATTGGTACTTTACGACCAATGAGTTTCATTTGGTCTTGTAGCTTCTCCCGCACATTTGTTTGTCTTCTAATTATAAATGCATGTAAATGAAGTTTCTAATTGATTTATGTGGGCATCTAATATTCTACACACAAAATTATTTTTTCCTACCCCCATTCTCACTCCCTTTCCCCTTCTCAGACAAAGTTCTTCTCTAGTGAGAAATTGCTAGCTTTGCCATAGGGACAGTGGAGTGCCCCTGCTGGATCTCTAGTCGAAAGACCAACATTGAAATCCACTTTTTCACACATGCACATATAGAAGCTGCACCGTTCAAGTAGAGGGACTTAGATTACCATAGCGTTGGCCTGAAACCCACCAATTTGTCTAAAAGATAAATTTTCTCACCAAAAATTCTGCACAACAATTTTGTAGTCAAAATTTCCATGGATCTGAGCAAGAAGAAACCAAACAACCATATTCTCCCATCTCTTAATCAGAATCATCTAAATCTCCTTTCTTTGATAGAGGAGACCCACTTTTGAAGAGATGTTATATTCAAACCCTATTTCCCTTAATTATTATCTTACAACTAGGGGTTTCTAACTCCAACCATTTGTATCCAAACCACACATTCTTGATCCTTCATCTAGTATTGCATGTCTTATTAATTCAAACAAAAATATGTTATCCAAAAAATACATTCATATCAAACCATAAGTCAATCTGAAACATCAAATTTTAAATCTTCCATTCCCATAATTCAATCTGAAACATCAAATGTTGAGTCTTCCATTCCTATTAGTCAACCTAAAATATCTAGTGTTGTGTCTTTTGTTCCTATTTTTAGTCTTCATATGATTTATTCTCAAGAAAAATACCTAACAAACCACATCTTCACCTGAGCCTTATATTGGCTCCACACTCCCCTAAGGAGTACTAGTGCCTTCTCATCTACCACTCGACATCTTCACCTTCCCAAAACCAACAACAAGTTCTATTATTGCTTCTATCATTGTATCTTATCCACCACTCTCAACTATTCATTAATCCCATCCGAGAACATCACAATTTCCATTCCTACATCCATTCCTTTAATCAATACTAGTGCTATCACCACCACTCATATTTTTTAGTCCAATCCTCTATACCCCTTATCTCACAACATATTCCACAACCATCACACCATTAATTTCCATAACACAATCTATTCTTATTCAAAACATCCCACAACAAACACCATCTTCTTGCCTCTGCAATATACTTTCAACACCACCTCCTTATTCACAACCTTTTACCACCACATCTATCCCACATCCTTATTAGTATATTCATATATAGCAATTTTTAGTGTCCGAACAACCTATAACATTCCACAACAAAATATCCCTCAACAAAACATCCCACAGTAAAATATCCCTCAACAAAATATCCCTCAACAATATATTTCACAACAATACATTCCTCAACAAAGCATTCCCTCTCAAAAAAAAACATTTTGTATCAAAAAAATATCCCTCAATAGAAAATCCCACAACAAAATATTCCTCAACAAAACATCCCGTGATAAAATATCCCTCAACAAAACCATCCCTACCAAGAAACATTACTCAACAAGTATTAGACATATCCACAACCTAGCCAATTCTCATTTCAACCTTGACTCATCTTCGCAACAACTAGCACAACTTGATCCTCTTCAAGCCCTCATGAACCACATATCCAATCTTGAAGCTGCCTCATCAAGACCCAAAAATGTCCTCTCTTATGACCAAATTTGTAATGATCCCATTCACCCCTTAGTTCCATATAAAGCATATCCACCCCATTGGAAACTTCCAAAGTTTATCAAATTTTATAGTAAGGAAGATCCCCCAACAACACATGTGTGATTTCTACCATGCTTGATATCTAATAGCCCATGACCAAGATCTCATGCTAAGAAATTTCCCCATGTCCCTTGTTGGTCCCGCTTGACCGGTATAATAGCATCTCTCAATACTCCATTTTCTCATTCACACAACTTGCACAACTTTTCCTAGAACACTTCTCAATAAAATAGCACAGCTGTAAAATAATTAACAATGACTTATACGCCATTAAACAATTTAAGGATGAGTCCATTTCCAATTTTTTCCTGCTTTGGAGGGGTATAATTAATCAACTTTCCTTCCCATTTCCACAAATTGAATTGATTGAAATTTTTTCTTGCTCATGTGCCAAACACATCTCATCAACTTTGAAAATCCAATATTTTTAGACATTTGATGAAGCTTTCACCATGGCCCATAAGTTGGAATTGTGAGCTCTAGAAGATGGTTACATTAAAACTCATCTTAAGAAACCATGAACTAAATTCCCATCTAATTCATATTCCAATCCTGATAAATCCAAATCATATGATAACATCATAGTAGTCAAGTCTTATTTTAAGGAGATGCTTATAGTGTATTGTTTGACAAGTTACTCATTGTAAACATGATATCTCTCCCTTCCATATGACCTATTGATACATCCATATCCAAACCCTCTTGGTATCGAGATAATTATTATTATAAATACCATGTGGTTAAGGGACATGACATTGAAAGGTGTCGCATGCTCTATAATTTCCTTCAAGATTTTATTGACAGAGGTGAGCTCCACTTAGAAAATCCAAATGCACCACCAAATAAAAATCTTGACATATTCAAAAAACCCTTTCAAAATCATACCCCATCCACTCATCAAACACAAATAATCATTATCCATGCCCATCATACTATCAACACCATCAATAAAACATCACCCATTCCTCATCCAACATCAACACCTACATAACCAACATCCACACATACGAACAAACATCAACATCCATTGAACCTAAAATTACATCTACCTAGTCTTCTTCTACTAGTAACATTATCGAAACCATTCTCCCATCCTCGTCACATATTATTATTAAATACACTTCCCCACCAATCAAATCCTCTAGTATATCTACACCTACATCTATGCCAATTTTAAAATATAACTATAATACCTCTTGAAATATTTATGGAAAAAATACCTCCACTTAAGGCAACCACAAACTATATTTGTCCCTCATCTACAAAACCAATTATCTCTACACCAACTAATTTAAAACCTATAAAATCCACAACTCATTTAGATATCATCAACCATATCATTCAAACCCCTCTTCCTTCATCAACATCTACCTCTACATCCACTCCTATCTCATCCAAAACCATAAAAGGACCTCACAAACAAGGTGTTGTTCAAGTTTTTAAAATTCCTTGCTATACCTTCCCTAAACAATATCATTTTTGTGGTCCTCGAAATTTTCTTCCACCTCCTCCTAGAAAGGTTATTTCCACTCTTAGTAATCACCATGTCATGTCAAGACCAAATCCTACCTACCAAACCTCCCCATTGGGCCCTCATCCTTCATCTATCACACCATCTAAGACTCCTCAGTGAAAAATAACTCAACAACCCACAATCAAAATATTACTTCCTCTAGAGGATAAGATACCTAAAACCTCACTATAGTCCATATCTGCACCTAAGGGAAGTATGCAACTATTTTAGATGACCTCCTTTAGAAATCAATTATAACTTTACCACCTCTAAAACCATCATACCTGTTGCTAGCTAAATTGATTCCCTCGCAAGGGATGAGAAGCATCATGAAACTAGAAGGATGCTTAGAGACAAATGAATCATGATATGAGTCATTTTTTAGTTAGGAGGGGATTCAACTGACTCTTTGTTACTCAAGCATTGGAGAAATGGATAACACCTTACTAAGGGTTTGATCTACCCTCACTAATTTAGGTTGTGCCTTCAACCAAGGTGAGAGGACCCATTTTGTAACCCGTGTTAGTGAAGGATATCAAGAGATCCTTCTTTGCACAATTTTCATGAAAACCTTGAGAAAATATGATCAATACAATACAATCTAACTCTCACGAGTTGTCACGCTAGAGAGTAGAGATGTTTCCTAGACAAGGTTTGGGTTATTAAAGACAATAATTGAATCCTGATTGTTTTTGCATATTTTAGCAGTGGAAATTGTTAAACCTTTGTGGATACATAGTACAAACAAGGGTAGTTCATGTAGGATTCATCATTTGAGAAATTTTTGGTGGGAAGTTAAGAAAGATAAATTTGATTATACCAAATCTTTGAGAACCTTTACAAATATTGGAAAACTCACAGATAAAATGCTTCAAAATATCTAAAATATTCCTTCAACTAGAAGGTGTGTATCAATGGACACCCAGAGATGCACGAGTTTCATACACTCTTAAAGAATTCAACATAAAGGTTCATGCTAAAGACTCAATTAAATGTTGAAATTCCCTTATTCATCACACCTAAGATACACCCATAGACTTACAAATAATCTTTTCAACTTAATGAAAGTAAAGTAATTTTTAATTGTTTATTTCATTACAAGATGAAAGCTCTTCTCACAATGCAATTGCAAATGCTAGAATAATACCATAGGGATAAGATCTTGTCTGATTCAGAGGAATTTAAACATAATATTATAATAGGAACAAGAAAAATTATTTGAAAACATTATGAAATAAGAGCAAACACAATTGTGCTCATGATAAACACAAATTCATTTCAAGGTTCATTAGATTCATTAGTAGGGGAGAGTTTCTTTAACAATCTCAAAGCTTGTACACTCGCAACCATATTGACTTGATTAAATCTAAAACACAGGAAAATAAATAGGTTACTCATATGGTCTCTCACAAAAATAGTTTTTCTCAAACTTTCTCAGAAAAATTAACCCCTATGCAAGAGTATTCTCATTACATTTATACAATTTCACTCGCTCACTCATCCCAAATTTCCCCCCAAAATTTTAAATCTTCAATAGAATATTCCTCTTTATAACATACTATTTAATCATGTTTATTCCCTTGAAAATATCTTACTTTTTGTTGCTAGGTGGATAAATCATGAACTGATCATGTTTCTCAGTTCCTAAACTATGATTGGGATGTCATGTCATAACTTTTGACAGTATTTTTAATCATTATTTTATTTTGTCATGCAAGAAATACCCTTTTTAATAATTCTCAGGTAGCTCCATATGGCTTGATCTGAAAAGCAATCCATTTCACCTTTGAGAATACACCTTGAGGAATAGATACATGCATTTTTACCTCTCAAAAATGAGTGTCCTTACATGGATTATACCATATATCTGTGCTATGATTCCGAGTCGGCCAAGTATAAAGAGGAGCCAGCAGAAGCCTCTACGTGTCTCCTTGGATAAATTACAAAGGTGAAGTCCAGAGGCAGGTTCCTCAAATGAGTACGGGCCCTCCACATGCCAAAAATCAGATAGATTTACATCATTCACTGAAAAGTCTGAGCATGGGAAAGACCAGAGGAAGATTCCACATGTCTGTTTGGCGCAACTTCAAAGATGAAGTCTAGAGGTGGGACCTCAAATGAGTGCAGGATCTCCATGTGACTGAGCCTAAAAAAAGTTACCTTGGCCGTTGAGAAGTCTTAGTATAAAAAGGAGCCAATAGAAGTCTCCACATGTCTCTTCGACACACTTTTGATATGGTGCCCAAAATCAGAGACCCCCAAAATAGCATGGGTTCTCCACATGTCTCGGGCCTAAAAATTTGTATTCGTTGTTGAAAATTTTTAAGAACCAGTGGAAGGTGCCACGTGCCTAGGGTCTGAGAAAGTTGCATCAGACGCTTGAAAAGTATAAGTATGGGAAGATCTAGTGGAAACCTCCATGTGTCTCTTTGGTGCTCTTTCAAAAGTAAAATTCGTGGGTGAGTCCCAAAATAGGCGCAGCCCTCCATGTGTCCCCCGGCCTAATAAAGTTGCCTTGTTCATTGAAAATTCTCATTGTAAAGAGGAGCCAAAGCAGAAGCCTCCACATGTCTCTTCGGTACACTTTTGATATGGTGCCCAAAAGCGGAGACCCCAAACAAGCGCAGACCCTCCACGTGGAAAATATTTGAGTTGAAGTGGGCCTGGGGGTGCTTTTCACATTTTGTATCACTTAAAAAAATTGTGCATTTTTGGACAATTTGGCCTACCCATCCACTTTTGATATAAGCTTTACATGTGGCTTTCTTGGGCATCGATGGGGCTGTGGCCTACTTTATGAATTTCATTCTTTTTCAAAACAAATCTGAGAATCTCAAAATGCCCCAGTGACCCACCTCCATGCTTTCAAATTTTCATGGGAGTTAAGCGGGGCCTCAATTCACTTTTATACTTTATTTATTTTTCATAATAAAGATAAAAGTTCTAAACACCTCAGTGACCTGACTTCCCACAACCACTTGATTTATGACACATGTACACTTTTCAGGGCCAAATTAAGAAATTTCTCCGCCACTTCATATCATTGAGTAACCAATTAGAATTCATCGGAGCCACGGGACCAATTTGGCATTTTTACAAATGTAACAAAAGTGACAAGTTCACCAAATAGACCCGCCATGCCACATCCAATCAGAAAAGACCAAGTATCCACATGGCATTGGGATAAAATTTGACAGGGAAAACATGACCATGGAAAAATAAAAGGAAGGGGAAACCCCAACATTCACTCCCAAATTACAAATTTTTCCCCACGGAGAGAAGACTGTAAATAATACCAAGACTCAATGTGATCCATGACCTAAGGAAAAGAATGACAATGAAATCTAAATGAAGGAGAAAGTTTTCATGCATCCATATAGGGAGATAGAAAATACTTCTAACCAGGCGGACTGGAAATTTTAAACAACAAAGGGGTGAGATTGAAACGAGCACCAACATCGGCTCTGACTCGGGGATGGGAACTCCTAGCAAGTGCCACAAGAACAACATAGCAAACCATGTGCCAAAAATCCATTAGGAAATAGAGTCAAGAACTGACCTCCAAAATAAAGAAACAATAACCAACCTCCCAAGAACGAACCGAGAAACCGATAAAACTCGTCATCGGGGACCAAGAGAAATCGAAACAGAAAAAAGTGAAAAAAAAAAAAAAAACAAAATACTATACACGTATAATGATGCATACCTTGATTCTAAGAAATCAATCAAGGAAATGTTTCAAGTGCCTTCCATTTTGAGTACGACCAAGCCAAGAAGTCTTGATACTTTTTTAACAACTGGACATATGCTTGTTTTCTTCTCTATCCAAGTTGCTACCTAGCCATATTTTCTCGAGGTTTATCTTTTGTGCCTTTACCAGATCTAGAACAAACCCCATCAAACATCAGAGTCTAGGGAGAACCAATCTACTCAGGATACTTGCACTCATCAATTTTATGCTCCTTAAAATCAGCATAACCCACAAAGTTGTTGACATCAACATCTGCATACAATACTTCATAAGAAGCATTGTTAGGGTCCTCAATGAGATGTAACATTTTCTTCTCACCGTAAAACTTCACAAGGTTCCCTCAATTGGTATGGTTATATATGACATGTCCATTTGTACACTTCCACCCACACTAGTTTCCCACTTTCTGGATAATAACATCCCCCACTTGGCAGGACAATCCACAATAACCACATTCATGGTTAAGAATTTTCCTTGATAAGCTTCTAGTTGCACTACTAATCCTTTGACATATCCAACTACTATCACTTCTCTTGAATCCATGTTAGTAAATTTCCCAAAATATGATGTTACCCTGATATTTAACTCATTCATTACCTCAAGAGGCATTACATTACATGAGGCTCCTGAATCAAACATGTAGTTATTTATCATCCTATCTTTAATAATCAAAGTGGTAAAAATGGATCGACATACAACTGACACTCAACTAGAAAAGTTCCTAAATAAACCTTAGATGATTCACTCAGTTCCTCCAATGCTTGTGTTATTTCTAATTCTGCAATAATGGGAGGAACATTTATATTATTAACACTTTTTCCTTGAGTAATATTTTCTTCCTTAAATCCCAAATATTCGAATTCCCTTTTCCTATGCTTAGGGATCCTAAGTAACTCAAAAATGGGAACAGTAACCTTGATCTGACTCAAGATTTGGGCTATGTCATAAGGAATATATTTGGGTAGGACAAAGTATTAGGAGGAATATTCACAGTTTCATCTAATAGTATGGGAGTTTTTAGTGTCTGGGCATGGGCAGGAGTACAGGTTTTATATGGGGTAATTAGGCGTTTGTCAGTTGTATCTTTCTTAGGGGTTTCCTTTAGGATATTGGTAAGAACTGGAAATTTTGGCTTGGTTTATGGCCCTCCCCCTTTGACAACGTTATTTCTAGTGTTATATTATTTCTCCTGAGAAACTAATGCATTCATCAACAGTTGCTTGTCCTCTTCGGAAGGTATCCCTCCATCATAATTTTTAATCATCAAGGCACTTAAGTATTCAAAATCATTATTAAGAAAATAAAATTCTTGTATCATATCAATTTCAAAATCATTAATGGGAGGAAGAGGAAATACTCGGTGGATATAATCCTAGAAATCTTTAATAGTTTTGGCACTTATCAATTCAGTTGAGGTTACCCCCTGCTATGAGTTCACAAGGCTCTCCATCATGCACAGATCATCATGTGTCTCATCATCATCAACATCCTCAACTTCTTGATCTACATCACATGGGGAATGTGGTCATAAGAACCTATCACACCACTCGATAGCATTGGCCTCATCCATAGTAGCAACCATGGTAGTCAAAGGATTAGGAACCAATATATTCTCCCTAGGTTAAGGTTTTTTATTTCCTGATCCCATGAGACATTTCCCTCTATCATCTAGTCTATGATCACCTCTAGGATGATTTCCAAATCTCTCTTGACCGTGTCACTTGTGCTGACCCTAGGAAATTTTTCCTATCCCCTTTTCTACTCTGGCTAGTTTATAGGATATCTCTTTAACTTCTCTAGCCAAAGTTTTTACAACCTCTTCTAGATCCATAGCCTTACCCGACTAAAGATTTTAGGACTAATAAACTTAACACCTTACCTCTTAGGAGGCTTTCCAACTACCTTAATATTATTCTCTAAATTTGTAAATCCATGGTGAAATACTACTTCAATGTTCCTGGGTTCTTATCTCTCAAATAATAAGTGGCCTTTTTATCAAAAATATCATAAATTTTATCAAATAGGACTCATCAATTGGCCTTAGGATTATAGGTAGCCTATTCAAGGTCTTATTGAACCGAGTATTGAAATAATGGACAAATTCATTTGAATTTTTATTTATATTTTCAAATTCAGATAAAAGGAACCTGGGATCTGTCTTATCCCCATATTGCAATCTAAAGGAATTTTTCATCTTGGTCCATGAATCTATTGAATTATCTAGTAAATCCTTGTACCATTCACATGCATCCTCCTCAAGAGTATGAATAAAATACTTTACATACACATCTTCAAACTCAATTTCAAAATATTCCATCATATTGACAAAGAGTCTTAAATGCTGGTCACTAGTGATGGCATTATTCCCTTGAAATTTTGGAAACCTATTTCTAACATCTGTGGTACCATATTAGGATATCCATCTGTTGGAACCCTGGAATATTGGCCAAGTATAAAGGCACATAGGCACGCAAGGTCCCGAGTTATGGAAATCCATGCAAGGTGAAAGTGCGCAAGAGAAAGGTTTGAGGAAGCACATAGCACGCGTGACACGTGAAAGGAGGTTCGAGACTTAGTCAATTTGAGCACCGGGGTAGAATATGGGAAAATCATGACAAGGTGTGTGTGGATAAGGTGTCAACCTAGTGATAGGTTGGCCCAGATAGGGGCACGCCTTGGATGGAATCTTCTAGAAGAACATCATGAGATAAAGTGGAAAGCTCGGGCTGGAGAAGCATGCTCGCATGAAGGACAACATTCGACACTTAGCACCATATCTCGAGGGTGTTGGAGGGTGATTTGGTAGTATAGGAAAGTGATAAATACAAGTGCATGTAGAGTAAAATATATACAAGTTTGAGATTTAGCAGGTTGGAGAGAGTGTGAGTTTAAGAGACATTATGGGCGGAGCTCTGCATAATTATTGTGAGGACTTTGTTAGTGGATAGTTACATTCAAGGAAGAATGTACTAGGCATGGAGTTGTAAATTTTCTCTTGGTATCTTAGTTACATAAGTCCAAATTGAAATGCATGACTATGGTCTACTTCTCTATGACACTTTATAATGGTTCAATGAATGTAATGAGTTTACCAATGGTTCTAATATAATATATACACGAATATCAATGGTTCTAATGCATATTTCTCTTTTTGAATATTAAATGCTACTTCACCTACCACCGTAATTTGTTCATTTAATGTGGATTTTTCAAAAAAATTCCATCTTCAACATTTTCACTCACATGCATAACCTTACATGAAAATCCTCCAACCTTCTAGCATGTAACCAATCTAACATGACAGGAGACTCTTCCACGTGCATAACCCATACCGAAGGAAATTATTCTGTCCTAATTCTTGCTTTCACCTACCTCATGTTTTCTTAAATGTGCTTTCTCCTTCTTAGTTCATGGGATCTACAAGTAGCTTTACCTTGGCACCAACCATTCATCTTCCATCTTTCTTCGTATACCTCTTTTAACTAGGCCATTTAACAAGGTTTTTAACACAACTTCCTTAGTACCTTAATCATGCGCTCCTTCACATTTCTCCACCCCACACTTAAAACAATGTGTGGTCCTCTCACTGATCCACAATTTCTCAAAAATATAAATAAGGTTACCAGCGCCAAGGCGCAAAAACAAAATAGCAATGTGAAAGGGAAATCATGAAGGAAAATTCTAAACTAACTCGCAAAACTACCTTATTTACAAACATGAAGAAGACTTATTTATAGTAGGGCTTCAATCTACTCCCATTGAAGTGTCTAGGCAACTTCATCCCATCCAGTGCTTGTAATTGGCATGCACCTGAATCAAGGATGTATGAGATTGTGTAAGGACCCAACCAATGGACTTTCAACTTCCTAGGATGGCGCAGAAACTTAGAATCATATAGTAACACCATCTTCCCAACCTCAAACTTCTTGTTCCTGATGTGGTGATCATGCCAAGCCTTTTGCTTTACTTTTTTTGTTGTTTGGCTCCACCTAGCGAGTGACCATCTCTCATCTAGATTTATTAACTCATCAATCCTTTCTTCCAGCGCTTGTTCATCATCTAATCCTCCTGCGTGCACTATTCGTAGAGAAGGTAACATAAATTCAACCAGAAAAATAGCTTCCATGCCAAACACCAATTTAAATGGTGTGGCTTTGTTTAGCCTTTTATACATTGTCTTGTAAGTCCATACTACTTCCGATACTTTGTCATCCCAATCTTGTTTTCTGACATCACAAATTTTGGTCAAGGTATGACTTAGTATCTTGTTGAATGCTTACGCGGTTCCACTTGCTTGTGGGTGATAGGGCATAGTATTGTGATGAGCCACCATGAACTCTAATAATAGGATCCTTATGGTCTCATTCAAGAAATGTGTACCCCTATCACTAGTCAAACTCAATGGGAATCCATATATTATGATAATGTTCTCCCACAAGAATCTTGTCATTATTATTTCTATGCAGTCTTTAGTTAGGGCTGCCTTTTCCCACCTTGTGAGATAATCCATGCAAGTGATGACATAACGTGACCTAGTCCTACGTGTTTCTTGTGTAATAGGTCCCACAAAATCTATCGCCCACTTTTCAAAAGGCTTCGTGCTAGGAATAGGGCACAAAGGCATTTCATCTCTCCTTCTTGGTTTTCTAATGCACTGACAATGGTCACATGCTTTACAATAACCTCTACAATCTTTGTACAATGTTTCCCACCACAAACCTACCATTAATATCTTGCACGTAGTGGCATCACCTGCATAATACCCACCCACACTTCCTCCGTGTTCTTCCTCCATGATGGCCAAGCGCTCATGCTCTAAGACACACCTGCGTAAAAATTCATCATGTCCCAACTTGTATAAGTCTCCACTGATTAACATGTATGGTATGGCATGTATGGCCAATTGATTTTTATCTAATGTCTTCATTTCTTCCGATGCCACACCTTCCTTCAAAAATACTACAATATCTTCCAAATCAAAGGCGCGTGCCACAACCTAAATAGTTGTGCATTTGGTATTATTTCCTCAATACTCTACGTGTCCTCCCCTGAATCAATTATTGATAGATGATCAGGCCCATAGTTGATTTTTCTAGGTTTTACTATAATGGTGAATTCAAAATCTTGAAACAACAACACCCATTGACATATGTGTCCTTGTAGAACAAGCTTGTTCACTAAATACGCTAATGCCATGTGGTCGGTGTAAAACAAAAAGGGTGTTTCTAGTAGATATTGTATAAACTTGAAGAGCATGTAGATAATTTACAATGCCTCGTGCTTGGTTGTGGTATAGTTTTTCTCTTCTGGTGTTAGCTTCCTGCTTGCAAAACCTAGAGGATGATCATCAATCCCTTCACCTGGCTGTGCAAGCACTACTCTAATGGCGGTCCCTAGGGCATCTACATGGACATGGAAGGGCTTGTCCCAAGAGGGAAAATGTAAAATAGGCGCGGTGATAAGCCTATATTTTAATGTATCAAATGCCCTCTATTGCGCCTCTCCCCAATGGAAGGCACTTTTATGTCTAAGAAAATCCTCTAAAGGTGTGACGATCTTGGCATATCCCTTAATGAATTTTTATAATAACCTATATGCCCAAGGAATCTACGCACTGTGCTTTGGCTAGTAGGCTCCCTTAACCCCACAATAACTACAACCTTAGTGAAATCTACCAGCAAGCCATCCTTACATATGATATGTCCTAATAAAGTCCCAAAGGGTGTAGCAAACACACATTCCTTAATGTTGAGGGATATCCTCAACTACCTACACCTCTCAAACATTAACCTCAAATTGTCACAATGGTCCTTAACCAGATCATATACTATCTAATCATCCAAATAGACCTGAAGAAACTTATGGATGAAGTCTTGGAATGCTTCCACCACTATGCATGAAAATACAGTTGACACATTCTTCAATCCAAAGTGCATGACTATATATGTAAAATTTCCCCACTCGGTGGTGAATGTTGTCTTCTCCTAGTCCTCCTTTGCAATACGGACTTGGAGGTACCCTGAAAATCCATCCCTAAAGGAATAGATCTCATGCCCAGTGACTCCTTCCAAATTTTATTCAATGAAGGGGGTCAGAAAGGGATCAATGACACAAACTATGTTCAATTCCCTATAATCCACACAAATCCTAATCTACCCATCCTTCTTGATGCTGATTACCATCGGGATTACCCACTCTGATTCTTCTACTGCCTCAATGATCCCAAAAGCTATCATTTTGTCTATCTCCTCCTTGACCTTCACACACAAATTGGGATTCATCCGGTAGGGCCTCTTCCTAACCGAAATTGCACCATCCTTCAGTTTTATCTTCATCTCCCCTAAGGAATGGTGAACGCATTTGATCTCAAAAAGGTTTTCACCATTCCTCGGGGGAGATGAAGATAAAACTATAAGTAAAGGGTCGAGGATCTTTCATTTTCACTTTGTGAAATAGAGAAAGGAGTGACTTTTATAAACTAGGGTTTCTAGATTTGATCATGCAAAGAAAGACCTGCGAGATCAAAGTGTGAGCAACTAGTTTGAGTTTGCAAACCAGAAGGAAGGGGTTACATGGGCATGAAAAGGGTTATAAGGAGGCACCATCTTGTGGAGTTAATTTGATCCCAGTTAGGGTTTGGAAAACTAGGGCATGGGTTCAAGAGAGTTATATCATGGATTTGAGATTGGAGGCTGGAAGAATTGGAAGAACAAAGTAATAAAAAGACCTTGACAATGGCACCCAAGAAAGGAAAGGGCAAGGGCAAGGAAAAACAACAAGAACCTGATGTAAACACAAATGAAGAATGGTATGTAAAGATGCAATACCCAGATGGGGTGATGATGGGGAAGGAGTGGGAATCCCACCTAAGAAATGTACCTGTAAGTGATTATAATCACCAAAAAAACATGATAGAGAAGGAAATGGCACTAGAATTAGTGCACCCCACTAGTAAATGAACACCAGAGGGCTTTCCAATATACAATGATGACGTTAAGGTCAAAATAGAGAAGGCAAGGCTATTGCAACAACTGTATGAGTTTCCCTATTTTGGAAAACCAGAGCACCTATACCAATGGTTAATGTCGAGGTTACATGAAGATTACTTCCACTTTGCAAGGCACAAGATTCGCATTACTCCCTAGCTTATATCACAATTTACAGGCCTCATATGTGAGGGAGATAGCTTGGAAGATGACCTAGGTGACAAGGAGGCTATCCAGGAGACCATAAATGAATATGCCTGCAAGAATGGGTCATAGTATTATGACATTTGAAACATCAAGGACCTCATGATGAAGATGGCTATGAACTTGTTAACAAAGCTAGATGGTCGGGAGAGATGGACCTAGGTCAAAAACCACGGTTACATGTCTACAGGAAAATTACTGGAAGGCACTATATATAACTTGTCTTCTTACATTGCGAGAGGAAATTTTGATTACGTGATGGATGGGGACAGAATCCTCTTCAAAACGTCCTCCTAACCATTGTATTTTTGGAGATTGGAGTTCTGACACACTGAGACAAGTTTGTATGGGAATACCCGACCGAGGATATGTCACTCGCGAAGAGGTTTGAGAAGTATGCCTATGATACAATGACAACACCCCACAAGGCAATTTGGAGAAATGGTATACGTGCCAAGGAACGTGTTTAGGGAAGATTTGAGAATCCTTGAACAAATCCTAGTAGCCACCGAGGGGAAGCCAAATTTTCTATTTATCAACATTTTGCGCTGTAAGGCGATTCAAGCTAATAGATGAATTATGGAGTCATTAGTGCAAGCTTCCCTTCCCGTTCACTGCTCAATACTTCCAAGTGGGAGTGAACATATTTAAGGAATCAAAGAAGATAAGGATGGAACTAGGTAGTCTATACCGGGAGTATAGAGAGATGAGAAAGAAGCTAAATCACCCCGATAACAAGTGTACATATGTGGAGAGGTACATGTCGCATGAGATCCAGATGACAAGGCTGATAACACTACCCATCACTGGAGGATCTACAACATGTGTGTACCTCTGTATAAGGCCAAAGTTCAAGAAGGGTGCATATATGGAGAACGATGTCTCCATACCTAAGGATCCCATTGGTAGGAAGAATCCTGTGCCAAAGAAGTGATGGAGAGGAGATGAAGAAGAACCAAGTGTGTAGAATGCTTAGATAGTGAGCATGCCCATAACAAGCACCAAGCCAAGCACTTATATATGGAGAAAGAAGTCCCTAGTGAAGGAAAAGATAGTAGAAGTAGAGGCACCTAGGCAACCCCTCACCAAGGAAGAGTCACCTGAGGGAGAAGATAAGGCTGAATCCCCTGTTCAAGAGCCACCTCTTAGGAAAAATAAGAGGGTAGATGAGTAAGTTGACTCAGAGAGGTGACTGATAGCATGGAAAATTACATGGGAAAAGAGGGGATGAGAGTGAAGAAGATGACAACGAGGAAGTTGAGCTTGAAAAAGACCAAGAGCCATAGGTTTTCAACATCTATGACTCGGAAGAGGAGAGTGGAGATGAGAATCAAGAGTTCATATTCACATGGTGCAAGGGCGCATAGGATGAGGAAGAAACCGAAGACATGGAAACGAATGAATATATTGATGGGGAAAAGTAAGGAGTAATAAGTTTTATGAAGGATAAGATCACCGAGGTGGTAGAAAGAGAAGTAAGGAAAATGATTGAAGCCCTAGTAGACCAAGAGTTGGAGCGCAACATGGACATAGTATTGAAGGAAGGGAAGGAGAAGAATATTGAAAAAATCATGATAGCACGGGAGGAGGTCCCACTCTAACAATAATTTTCCCCAAAGGCACACTCTCGGGCAAGAGGACTCTTGATATGGAGCAAAGGTAAGTAATGGGCTACGTTGATGACATGAAGAAGTTGATACGCACAATTCCAAAGCATTGTACCACTAAAAGGCTTTTAGCCATGGGGTATTTTGAAAAGGAGGGCATGTACCCTAGAACAAAGAAGATGCTCTCTTGGGTGTTTGAGTCACATGGGGTCTCGACAATCTAAAGGCATTTTTCATCTCCATATTACAATCTAAAGGCATTTTTCATCTCGATCCATGAATGTATTGAATTATCTGGTAAATCCTTGTACCAGTCACATGCATCCTCCTCAAGAGTATGAATAAACAACTTTACATACACCTCTTCAAACTCAATCTCAAAATCTTCCATCATATTGACAAAGAGTCTTAAATGCTAGTCACCAGTGATGACATTATTCCCTTGAAATTTTGGCAACCTATTTATAACATCTTGTGGCACCATATTAGGATATCCATCCATACCTCTAAAATCTATAGGTCTAAAAGTGTTGATAACAAAAGGAGGTCTAGGTGGAGGTTGGGCCATATTTCCTTGAGGCGGTGAATTTATAGGAGAAACAAAATGATAGGGAATGAGGGGTCTTTGGAGCACATGAGTATAACTTTCAAAATAGATATTCTTTAATGAGTCAGCTTCATGGAAAACCATATAACCCTTGGAAAAAATAGGGGAAAACTTAGGGGCACACTTTTCGGACACAAATGATGTCCCCTCTCCGGTTGGAGAACTCAAATTTATATAAAGATTATTGTTAGTGCAAAATCACAGCACCCCTGGATGTTGATCAGATTTCTAGGTTGATCACTCTAGCATCCAGTGTGATTGCACAACATTGAAACCTTTCTCCAAGTGTGGGACTTGCAGAAATGAGAAAGGAATCTCCAGAGAAGGCTGGTTCCTGCTCCTAAACTACCTGCCACAAGCTTTTTCATTGTAGGAAAGCTAATCTAAACCTAATCTAACCATGCCAAGGAGACAGAGAGAGAGAAAAGGGAAAAACAACAAAATCCTACACTAAAATGGTGATACACCAGAGAAGGAGAATGTTGAACATCTATCAAAACTGCCATGGAACAAGGAGAGGTGAGAAATGGGAAGGATGGACGAGGATGCATCACAGCCCAAGGATAGATTTCACACAAAAATGTCCCAAAACTCCATGAACACAGCTCTATACTTGCAATGAACATTCAAACATGCACAAATACCTGCAATGAAGAGAGGCAAGAAGAGACAAGCAAAAGAACGAGCAAGGATGGACAGATGCATCACAAAACACATTTTTGTTGCTCCAGAAGTTTACACAGAACATCATTTCAATAGTAAAAGGCAAAAAACACCATTACAAAGCAAGGGAGGAGGTTCGAACTCCATTTTCAACCCTGGAGAAGAAAATAAGGGAGGGTAGAGCCGAAAAGATGAACCACTTGTAATCCTCTCTCCAAAATGAGCCAAATCTGGCTTTTACATTGCATGGGTCGAGCCCATGAGAGAGAAAATGTACAAAAATGTGGGAGCCCATTCCTCATTGACTAAAAATGCATTAAATCAGCATGGAGGACCTTATAGACCCATACCTTGGCATTTTGACCAAATGGGAGGAGAGTGCGACCCATTCTGTATTAAATTTGGTCGCTGAAATGTCACTTCTGGCCATGAACACGTATGCTTCAGAACATTTTTGAATTTTCTCTCTCCAAAATGAACCAAAATTAGATATTTACCATAGAATCTGTAGAGAATTTCAAAATCTTTCGATGATATGAAGAACGTGCAAATCCGAGCTCTGGATCAAAAGATATGAAGGTCTGAAGTTTTATGGCAAAATGGCCCAAAAAACGGATGTTGGGCAAAAAATTTTAAATTTTGACCTTTTTTGCATTTTGGAAATTTTTTAAAAAAAATTCCACTCTCCACTGGTCAGATACCACGTGTCAGCTGCTGGTTCGCTGAGCAATTCTCTCTCCTCCACCTTTCCGTGGGCTTTCCTTTGAAATTTTGACCTTTTTAACTCTTTGGAAAATTTTCCATCTTCCCCCCATGCCCCGCCACTTGGGACACGTGGCACGCTTTGGTTGGTTGACAGGGGTGCGGGGGCATCTTTTACCTTTTAGTTTTTTGGCCAAAACTTTTGCCAAATTCTCCAAGTCCTCCCCGAGCTCCACACTCCCCTTCTCCTTAGGACACGCATCCTCTTTTTATTGGCTTGGGCCAATGCTCCAACTCGCTCCCTTTAAAAAAATCGGCCAAAAACACTTAGTCAAAAATTTTATATTGCCTCCCCTTGTGACACGTGTCACATTCTAATTTGTTGGTGGCTCTTTCGGCTCCCCACATCCCACGCGTACATTTGGCCCAGATGTCCCAAATCGCTCTGCGGGAAAATTTCTCTGAACCGCCCGATTCGGGCTTCCTTGTCCCTCTTTGACGCAAAGACATGGCAAGATTTGATTCACTCTTAGCTCCTTCAGACTTTTCACGTCCCATGCGTACATTTTTTGGCCCGGATGTCCCAAATGAAAATCTCTATTTCGGCCGAACCAACATTCAAGGTCCTCCGCATACTTTTGTCCTAGCTGTCCCGGAACAAAGACTTAGGCAAATTTTCTTTCTTTCGGCAGATTCGGGCTTTTCGCGTCCCATGCGTACCTATGGCCTAGATGTCCCAATCACTGCGCAAACCGCTTGGAGGATTTTCAGCTAGTTTGTGCCCTGACATCCCAACCTTGTCCCAAGGACCACCTCGGACTAGGACTTAGCCAATTTTCATGATTTTTTCTTTCAAGCTTGTTTTTGCAACTTTTTCACCCTTTTTTAGAACTTGCTCTTTTCTTCTTAGATAGGAGAGTTAGAAAAAGCCGAGGGGACCCTAGAAACATGATTTTTTGCCTTGAATCAATCTATTTTTCGGGACTTGAATATTGATGCATGTTATCAAAATTACCTGGGGTGAATTTTGGATAACTTGATTTGGTGACTCGGTGGGGTCATCTGCCGCTAGATGAATGATCGTGAGCTCTGAAGCAATCCACTGGGCATGGAGTCATGAGTTGTAACTCTACAACTAATCGAACTTTGAAAACCTCCTCTGAACCGCTTGAAACCCACTGAAATGGAGTCGTTCTCACCAAAATGCCACTTGAAATGGATCGTGCAAGAGCAAAACTAGCACCGCAAAAACTATGTACAGTAACTAAAATCATACATGCTCCAAATGGAACATGCAGAGTGTGCACAAGCACTTTTCGCTGAAAGCAAACCTACCTACTCTATTTTAATCTGGAAGCAAAGGCAAGCTAAACAAACCCTGCAATTGGTTGTGAGAAATAGCTTCCCTTTCTCAAAAGTGGCAGCCATGCAATTGATTTCAAGCTGATCATGGCTGTTAGGATGAGTGAAAAATCAACAAGAAGCTATTCTTCCACCCAAATCATCAAGGTATTAGCTGAAGGAAAATTCAATACCTCTTTTAGTTGCTCTGCATTTGGATTGAAGAGGTATGACAGCTGATCCTTAGTACTTTGCAGCTCATCCTCATGCTTAGAAGCAAGCATGACTAGTTGTGGCTTCTCCTTTGGCTCTAATGAAGCCAAATACCTGATTGGGCAAGGTCTGATCCATTTGATATGCCCATAGCTCTAATTTTCAACTCCAAGAATGGAGTCTTCTTGTAGACCCTCCTGAATGGATGGTGTGGAAGAAATGGTGAAATTCCTTTGTCCTTTCTCTTCCTCCAATGAAGAACATGAAAGATTAAAATCTTCCAATATTGGTTCCAAAGAGCTGTTATAAGATGTAGGCTGCTGCAAATGAATGTTCTCCTTCATGATAGCAGACTCAAGTGTTTGGAGTGTGGATGATGAAAGAGAGAATGGTGGAAACTCAACCGGCTCTTCTCCATCAAAACAGTCCTCCAAATCTGACAGATAAGCTGCCTCATGGCTGTCCTGCTGCAAATGCTCCACTTCCTCCATGGTGTCCTCTACTGTTTGAAGACAATCTTGCTCTTGATTGAACTCTTCCTCCAGCATGAAGTTTGTCAAGTCAAACTCTTCAATCTGTTGCTCTAGAGGACAAGTTGGGACTGCAAGATCTTCTTCTTCTGCTACAACAAAATCAGTCCTGACCACCATTTGTTCTCCAACTCCCATCTCTTCTGAAGGCTTAACCATCAAGGGGATCTTTGTCATCCCAAATTTGGTAGCCCAAACCCTCAAGTTGTCTGTCATTTCTTTTCTTCTTGGCTCTTCCTCTTGCTGTCCTTGATGACTGATTTTTGCAATTTCTTCTTCCCCACATGGAATTGGGAATGCAAGAGGAGAAGTGGATTGTAACTCAAATGGCTTGACAATTTTTTGTGGTGGTAGAAGAGGTGAAACCTCTTGTTTCTTTGGGGAAGAGTGTATTTATTTTAGCTCTTGTGGAGGGGATGACTGTTTGGAAGGAAAAAGGGAAGAAGAATTGGGGTGTGGTGGAAGACTAAGAGGTGGAGACATGGCATCAACATTTTGGACAGCAGATGGGGAGTTCAGAATTTGTAATTCCAAATGAGATGGTGTTACTTGAGTAATGGGAAGAGAAAATCCAGATGATGGTGTAGAACTTACCCATTGACAAGGTTGTTTAACAACAAGTGTATAGGCCTCTATTTCGTTGTCCATTGTGTAAGTTGGGGTAGCATCTTCATCATGAAGTCCAACTTCTCCTGAGGGCTGAAGTGTCTTGGAAAAGGGCCTCCCCATGGACAAGGATTCCTATAACCAACTCTAAAAGCTCTCATTTGGGCTGCTGCTCTGGACTACACCATCTTTACCTCCATCTTTTGGATTTTCTCCAACAGACCAGCATCTTGCATCTAATTGTCTTCATTATATGCATACTCTTGCTCTTGGAAAGCTCCATAGCCAAACTGATTTTGGCATTGCTACTCATATGGGTATGCATGCTGATTTTGAATTTGTTCAAAATGCTGATTTGGAGGATTTAAAAAACATGTTGGAGGTGGGAAACATTGTTGTTGTTGTAAATGTGAGTTCCATGATGGAAATGAAGTCATGATTACACAACTTCATGGAATGGAAAAGAATGAAAGAGATGGAAAGAAATATGGATGGAAATGGATGGAAAATGGGTCTGCAACTTCAGAAATGGGTTGCTGATCAGATGGAGTCACCAGATGTGTTTGCAAGTGCCTCCAAAGGCTGAAATCTTCACAGGAACACACCAACCTGCAAAAGATGAAGTGGAAGACCTCTCGAGTCTCCTACCGGCATGCCAAAATTGTTAGTGCAAAATCAAGACCCTTGGATGTTGATCAAATTTCTAGGTTGATCACTCTAGCATCTAGTGTGATTGCACAACATTGAAACCTTTCTCCAAGTGTGGGACTTGCAGAAATGAGAAAGGAATCTCCAGAGAAGGCTAGTTCCTGCTCCTAAACTACTGTCACAAGCTATTCCCGGTGCGAGCAAGCTAATCTAAACCTAATCTAACCATGCCAAGGAGACAGAGAGAGAGAAAAGGGAAAAACAATAAAATCCTACACTAAAATGGTGATACGGCGAGAGAAGGAGAATGTTGAACATCTATCAAAACTATTGTGGAACAAGGAGAGGTGAGCAATGGGAAGGATGGACAGATGCATCACAGCCCAAGGATAGATTTCACAGTAAAATGTCCCAAAACTCCATGAACACAGCTCCAGGACTGTAATGAAAATTCAAACATGCACAAATACCGCAATGAAGAGAGGCAAGAAGATAACAAGTAAAAGAACGAGTAAGGATAGACAGATGCATCACAAAACACGTTTTTGTTGCTAAGTTTGCACGAACATCATTTCAATAGTAAAATGCAAAAACACCATTATAGAGCAATGGAGGAGGTTCAAACTCCATTTTCAACCCTGGAGAAGAAAAGAAGGGAGGGCAGAGCTGAAAAGATGAACCACTTGTAATCCTCTCTCCAAAATGAGCCAAATCTGGCTTTTACATTGCATTGGTCGAGCCCATGAGAGAGAAAATGTACAAAAAGGTGGGAGCCCATTCCTCATTGACTACAAATGCATTAAATCAGCATGGAGGACCTTACAAACCCATACCCTAGCATTTTGACCAAATGGGAGGAGAGTGTGACCCATTCTGTATTAAATTTGGTCGCTGAAATGTCACTTCTGGCCATGAACACGTACCAGAACATTTTTCAATTTTATCTCTTAAAACTCAACCAAAATTAGAGATTGACCATGGAATCCTGTAGAGAATTTCAAAATCTTTCCGATGATATGAATAACATGCAAATCCGAGCTCTGGATCAAAAGATATGAAGGTCTGAAGTTTTAGGGAAAACGGCCCCAAAAACGGATGTCGGGCAAAAATTTTAAATTTTGACCTTTTTGCATTTTGGAAAATTTTAAAAAAATTCGCGCTCCGCTACCGATCGGATGCCACATGTCGGTGCTTGTTTCACCGAGCAATTCTCTCTCCTCCACCTTTCCGCGGGCTTTCCTTTGAAATTTTGACCTTTTTAACTCTTTGGAAAATTTTCCATTTTTTCCCCGTGCCCCGCCACTTGGGACACGTGGCATGCTTTGGTTGGTTGACAGGGGTGCGGGGGCATCTTTTACCTTTTAGTTTTTTGGCCAAAACTTTTGCCAAATTCTCCAAGTCCTCCCGAGCTCTGCACTCCCCTTCTCCTTAGGACACGCGTCCTCTTTTTATTGGCTCGGGCCAACGCTCCAACTCGCTCCCTTAAAAAAACTCGGCCAAAAACACTTAGTCAAAAATTTTATTGCACCTCCCCTTGTGACACGTGTCACATTCTAATTCGTTGGCGGCTCTTTTGGTTCCCCATGTCCCATGTGTACATTTGGCCCGAGATGTCCCAAATTTTCTAGGACAAATTTCTCTGAACCGCCCGATTCGGGCTTCCTTGTCCCTCTTTGACGTGAAGACACGGCAAGATTTGATTCACTCTCGGCTCCTTCGGCTTTTCGTGTCCCACACGTACTTTTGGCCTGGATGTCCCAAACAAAAATCCTCTATTTCGGCCGAACCGCTGGTTGGTTCGCGTCCTCCACGTACTTTTGTCCCAACTGTCCCAGAACAAAGACTTAGGCAAATTTTCTTTCTTTCAGCTGATTCGGGCTTTTCGCGTCCCACGCATACCTACGGCCCAGATGTCCCAATCGCTGCATGGATCGCTGGAGGCTTTTGACCGGTTTGCGCCCGACGTCCCAACTATCCCAAGGACTTCCTGGACTAGGACTTAGCTGATTTTCATGATTTTTTCTGCCCCAAGCTTGTTTTTTGCAAATTTTTCACCCTTTTTTAGAACTTGCTCTTTTCTTCTTGGACAAGAGAGTTAGAAAAAGTCGAGGGGACCCCAGAAACATGATTTTTGCCTTGAATCAATCTATTTGCCTAGGACTTGAATATTCTGATGCATGTTATCAAAATTACCTGGGGATGAATTTTGGATAACAATTACTTGGTTCAAAATCACTTAAAGATGTATGGTAATCTTCAACCACAGCATTGATCACCTTTTAGAATTGATATCTCCTTTTTTATTCTTGATTTCGTTGATCAAAGAATATTTTCCAAGGATCACTCAAGGAGTCCATGTGGGATAGAAGGCCCAGATCCGAGGGCACGGAAGGACGAAAGGACATGCATGCAGAAGGCAAGTTAAACTTTTAGGACTTAGTTGATTTTTAGCATGAAAACCTATTTTTACAAGATGGCATGCGGAACACACCAATGATGTAAAGCCATGTGTGCCATGTATTATCTATATTTGGAGAGGTAGATTGAAGCATTTTTTCATGGAGACAAGTTGAGAATAGAATTGATATTTCATTAACTACAAGAGGACTATAGATAGCACACTTGCATGTGTGGCTATGCTTGTAAATGGCATGTGGCTATCAATAGCATGCGACCTATTTATGGAATAGATAAGCAGTGAAGGGCAAGTCCCCACCATATATATATGATGTTAGGTACATAGTATAAGTATGTATGAGTGGGTGAGTGTGAAGTGTGTGTATACACATATGACTGAATTACTATATCAGTTCCATACACACATTGGTATAGATTGACAATACTATAAGGAGATTTTGTATTTATTAATAGATGGAAGATATTGGCTAAATCTAAGTGTCATTTTGTGTGTAGTTGAATAGTGCATGTTATTAATTCAATCATGATTACTATTTAAACTTGTTCTTTCATAGATATGAGGGTAACATGCATTGTAGAATGATGGATTAGTTATGAATCTATATGTTTCTTCCTTCATCATGTTAACATCCTATTATAGTCATGGCTTAGTGATGTGCCAGTGTGACTAGGGTGTTATCTAGTAAATTCTAGGCTGCATCATTGATTTCATTGTCGAGACCTCTTTTTAGTTGTTTTCGGGATGGTTTGTGATGAAGACGTGCGGTTAACTCTAGAAAGTATTTAGGAATGGATACATGATCGGAGGAAGAATATGCATGACGGTTTAGCAAAGTGGATTTGAGTTTAATACACGCACTTGGGTAGAAAAAAACCTATATGACAGCTTATATGAGAGATTTTTTCACTATCTTTCTAGTAGAACTATATGAGTGGCTTCTTTGCTAATGCATCTCGGTGGAATTGGAGGTATTGTGCAATTGTCTGGACACAAGAAGATTTTCAAGCCCTCTATGATGTTGATCCGATCTAGACTCATGTAGTCATTTTGCACCCCCACTAAGAACAAGGGAACCTCATGCATGTCAGCCTATCACCCACTGGGTATTGGGATCTCACCCAAGGTGCGCGAGATGGAGCCGAGTCTCTATTTTATGTGAGTTCAGTGGAAGGCATGCTCATGATATTAATTTAGTGATTTAAAAGACATGAAAAATCTATAGAGCTCAGAACGGATTCTATACCCTTTTAGCCATAATAAAAGAAAATCACGCAATAGAAGTAATAGAACTAGGAACTTGTAAATCCACCATTATTCATAGCATTCAAGTAATATTCATGATTATACAAGATCATAAGTACAATAAAAATATGCGGAGTAATAGAGAGAAAGAGTCTTAATACATTTGTCAGGGAAACTACTTGAAGAAAGATGTTCTTTTGTTGTTGAGTATTGTATCAAATATGATGAATGCATAAAATGTATTTGATTAGCTTAGAAATGAATGAAATGAGGTATTTGTTACGTATGTGTTTGCATTCGTATCTTGATGGATTGAACTTCTTCGGTTTGAATGATTTTAAGAGCATTGTTATTATTGTATACCTTGGAGACATTTGGGATTCTCTAAGTAAGCTTTGCAAAGATTATGTGACTGAATACTTGTGTATGTTTAGTAGTTCTGTTATGTTCTATCTAAAGCTAAATTGGAATTTAGATCACTATCTTTCGAGAAGCTAAGGTTAAAATAAACCTCAACAGGAAGCTAAACGGGCTGAATAAATTATTACTTCCTAGTCTTGATCTAAGTCAAGACAACGTTTAATTGGATTTTTATTCACTATATCTAAATACTAATAAGTAAGATATATTTCAGTTATGAGAACTGATATAAACCAAAAAGGGTATGGTTAGCAACCTTATGTGAAGATTAAGGGCTATTGCCCAATTTCGTTGATTTAGATTTACATTTTTCAATGAACTCCTTGATGGGACCTCAATTCTTAATAACTTCTCTTTGTGAAATGGGTTTTATTAAGAAAGGTAATTCTAAGGTGAGGAACCCAGGGGTTGGGAAAAGACTACCCTAAAAGGAGCGTCTTAAAGTATAACTTTAACTCAATGTATGTAACACCTTATAAATAAGTAGATCTTTTCGAGGTGGATTTGAAGGTTGATGGCACAAGTCAACTGCAGGGTTGTACCTTCGAGAAGATTAGGATCTTCTCGAAGATACAACAATGTAGGTGACTTATGGCGACACCCTTTGCATTGATCGTTAAGATTTACACCTTAAACTTGAACAAGTTTTACTCTAGGACTGATTAGGAACGTGGTCATGTTATAAGGCTACCCCAAGAGACTCGGGGTATCTTGACACACTGGGTTAACTAGGGTTGACCCAGTATGTCAGCGTATCCCTAGTCCTCGGGAGCATCCCTATAACGTTGTCATATTACTAATCCATTCCTGAGTGAATAACTTGGGGCAGGAGAGACTGACAGAAGTCAGTATAAGACATTCTATATAACATAGGAATGGGGTGAAGGACGTATTCCAGATTGATGAGTATGACGTCAAGGAATATGAGACATAAGCAGTATGTTTCAAATCTTTGGCCAAAGTATCGCAAGCTGCTAATTGCGTTGTCCTATGTCACCTAGTCTAAGGGACGAGATGCCGATGAATAATGGTAACAATTATTCAGATAGGTTCCTTGGACAGAGCATTCTGAATCCCAGATTAGGGAAGAGAACCACAAGAGTGATGTGTTATGATAAAAACGCCAACTCTTTGATACTCATGAATAGATCAATAGATTACCGAGTCATGGAATGAATAGATCGGAGGTACTCCAGAGTCATTACAGCTGCATATGGTTATCTGTTATAAGAATGGTTGTTTTGATTTGTGAGTTCTAAATTATGTATTTAGAACTAGGAAGCATTTATCAAAAAAAAAAATTCTTTTTCTATTGTACTAAAATGGAGATGTTACATCTTGGTATTAGAGCGAGGTTGTAACTCTTGGACCTATTGTGTCCATAATCTGATAAAAACCTAAATTTTCTTGTAACAGAATATGGTTAGAACAAGGGGGAACGTTGCGAATAATGCTCCACCAAAAGGAGGGGCAGCAACAACCCAAAATCTTGATGAGATCCTTGCTGCCCTATTGGACACAAGAGATCATTTAGCTGTACTTGAATAGCAAGTAATGGGAAATGAGGAGGAAGATGAAGCTGGTAATAACAATCAGCAACCTCCTGAGGACAACCCCGATATGGGTGTTGATATTAATGCCGGAAATTAACTGTCTAACCGAGAAAACAAAAGGCCGAGGTTAGCGTAGAACTCACTAATGATATAAAAAGGATAAGCCCACCTAAATATGATGGCACCACATTAGGAGATGGAGCTGAGAACTGGCTCAGCGAAATGGAGAAGTACTTTGCAATAAGAAACTTCTCAGAGGAAACCAAAGCTATTTGGGGAGCCTATCAGCTTTCCCACGAAGCATCTTCGTGGTGGGATAGCCGTAAAGTTGAGCTAAATATTGATGAGACCAATATTACTTGGGATCAATTTAAGGGCTATTTTAGGCAACGTTGGCTGCCACAACTTTTCTATGATCAGAAAATGACTGAATTCTAGAATTTAGCTCAAGGGAAGCTAACGGTAACTGAATACTAGGAGCGGTTTACAAAACTCCTCAAGTATGTACTGCAATATCAAACTGACGAGAAGTTCAGCATACGGAAACTCATCATGGGATTGAATCCCATGATAGGGGGAGAGGTCCATGTTCACAATCCAACCACTATGGAAGGAGTTGTTGAAAAGGCCATAAGACAAGAACAAAAATTAAAGGCTATTTACGCTCATAAAGAGGAGTGCAAAAGAAGATTGCAAACCCTTCTTCAACTTCACTTGCACCCAAAAAGGGACCATGGAAAATTTTTGGAAAGCAGTAAGTAAGTTTCAGGGGATAATAGTAAGAAAGCGAGAGCAAATAAGCTGCTTTGAAATGTAAGGGATAATTTTGCCAAAAATTATAACAATGGGCGAAGCCCTATGGAGGACAACGTGATAATTACAAGGTTGGAGGTAATTTTGAGCCTAAAAAGGGACTGTAGGAGGAGGCTGCTACAATTTTGGCAAAGACCACTATGCAATCGGTGCCCTTTGAAGAAGGATGATCGTAATCAAAGCAAACATAAGATACATGCTGCGAAGCAGAGACAAGCAAGTGAAAAGTAGGTAACACCTATAGAAGTTTCGGGTAAGTTATTTGGCATACTGTCACTATTCTTTTGATACAGAGCTTCTTGAATGTTTTATTTCTAGTAAACTTGCTTCTAAACTTAAAAGAAAGGATGGAAAAATGGATAAATCTTGGGTATGCGGTATGGTAATAATTACATTCATACGGTGAGTATGTGTCTTTTTGGGGCGTCCTTGACTTACCTAACTTTTCCACTTTGAAGTTGACCTCTATGTTACACCTTTGGGATCGTATGGCATTGTCATCGGTGTCAATTGGTTACTGACCATAAAGCAAAAGTAGATTGCTATGAAAAGAATATAAAATGTTTAGATGATCGGCTGAAAGCAACAAAGATTCAAGGTGTGAAACAGGAGATTTCAGTTAGAAAACTGTCAGTTATGCAGCTTAAAAAGGCTAAAAACAAAGGATGTACCCTTTATGCAGTAAAGATATCTGAATTTTCAGAAGAAGATGGTGATTCCATGAAACGATTTCCACTGTTGCAAAGTTTCAAGGATGTTTTTCCGGAGGAATTACTAGGTTTACCACCCAAGAGGGAATTTGACTTCACCATCGAAATCAAACTAGGAACAGAACCTATTTCCAAAGCACCTTATCGGATGACTACTACAAAGTTAGTCGAGCTTAAGGCATAATTTCAAGAAATTTTGTCTAAAGGTTTGATTAGACCAAGTGTTTCACCTTGGGGAGCGCTAGTAATATTTGTGAAAAAGAAGGATGGAACACTTAGGCTGTGTATTGATTATCGGATGTTGAACAAAGCAACATGTAACATCCTCATTTTATACATTAGAACAAGTCAAATTTTTTTTTTTGATAAATGCTTCCTGGTTCTAAATACATAATTTAGAACTCACAAATCAAATAACCATTCTTATACAGATAACCATATGCAGCTGTAATGACTCGGAGTACCTCCGATCTATTCATTCCATGACTCGGCAATCTACCGATCTATTCATGAGTAATAAGAGTTAGCATTTTTATTTAACACATCACTCTTGCGGTTCTCTTCCCTATTCTGGGATTCAGAATGCTCTGTCCAAGGAACCTAACTGAATAATTGTTACCATTATTCATCGGCATCTCATCCCTTAGACCCGGGTGACTCGGGACAACGCAATCAGCGACTTGCGATACTTTGGCCAAAGATTTGAAACATACTACTTATGTCGTATTCCTTAACGGCATCTTGGTCAATACGGAATACGTCCTTCACCCCATTCTTATGTTATATAGAATGTCTTATACCGACTTCTGTCAGTCCTTCTTATCCCAAGTTATTCACTCGGAAACGGATTAGTAAGGTGACAACGTTATATGGATGCACTCGAGGACTAGGGATAAGATGACATCTTTGGGTCAACCCTAGTTGAACCGGTGTCAAGATACCCCGAGTCTCCTAGGCAGCCATATAATGTGACCACATTCCTAATCAGTCCCAGAGTAACTTGTTCGAGTTAAAGGTGTAAATCTTAACGATCAATGCAAAGGGTGTCGTCATAAGTCACCTGCATTGTTGTATCTTTGAGAAGATCCTAATCTTCTTGAAGGTACAACCCTGCAGTTGACTTGTGCCGTCAACCTTTAAATCCGCCTCGAAAAGGTCTACTTATTAATAAGCGTTATGCACATTGAGTTTAAATTATATTAACAGACGTTCCCCTAAGGTTAGCCTTTCCCGATCCCTGGGTTCCTCACCTTAGAATGACCTTTCTTAATAAAACCCTTTGCACAGAGATGTCTTTAAGACTAAGGTCCCATCAAGGAGTTCATAGAATTTACTTAATTCTATATCAATGAAATTGGACAATAACCCAAAATCTTCACATGAGATTGCCATCTGAACCCTATTTAGGTTTAATTCAGTTCTCAAATTGAATTTATATCTTACCTATAAGTATCGAGATATAGTGATTAAGATTCCAATTACACGTTGTCCTGGTTTAATCAAGACTAGGAATTAATAATTTAATTCAGCTTGTTTAGCGTTCTGCTTAGGTTTATTTTAACCCTAGTTTCCAGTAAGACAGTGATCCATATTTCAATTTAGCTTTAGATAGAACACACTAGAATTGCTAAACAATCATAAGTAATCAGTCACATATTCTTGCAAGCTTACATTGATAATCACAAAAGTCTCCAATATAAACAATAATAACAATGCTCTTTAGATCATTTGAACCGAAGAAGGTCAAACTATCAAGATACGGATGCAAACATATAAGTATCAATTATCTATTTCCATTTCCTTCAGAACTAATCAAATACATTTTATGCATTCAGCATACTTGATACAATGCTCAACGGAAAAAGAACATCTTTCCTCATATAGTACATTTAGAAAATTAAGCTGTAATTCAACATAAAATCAAATTTAAACAATCTGATCATCCTATCAGATTTGCGTGCTTTTACCACTTACGGCATCCATCTGCAAAAATTGTCAACATGGGTCAGTTCGATGAACTGAGCATGATAAGCACTAACTCTTAAAACAATTGCAATCCATCAATTGTTTTCATTAAACACCCTGTTTAAATGAGATCAAATCACCAAACAAGTAAACATATTTCAGACTATGCTTTTGTAAAACAACATGACTATAAACGCGTAGCTCATATTATAGTCACTAAATAGTCTCAGATACTTTTCAATTATTTCATCAAAACGTTAGTGACCAAGAAGACAAGTGCATCTAACCAACTATCCATCTGAATCCCAAGGACAACAACATCAGACGGATTATATATTCAACATAATAAATAAATAACCTTTCATGATTCCATCAGCATGATAGAACAATTCCAAAAGTTAGATAAACAATTATATCAACCTATACTTTATAACAGAAGAGAAATAAACGAATCATACATATTTCCTTCAGAACTAGCTCATGACTGTACCGTCTTTCCAAGAGCAAGGCATTCACCTTAAACACATGCAAATAAATCAGACGAGACCATCAAAAGCACCACAGATTTGTTAAAGATCAAATATAACAACCTACTGTAGTTATCCAGCAGTACAGTAGCTCTCACGCTAAACAGTGATGACCCTCTACCAACAGACTCCACAAGACCTTCCACATGAAGCGGCAAACAAGAAGATATTCACCACATCACTGTCGAGGTGCAGTCGACGGCTCTAAGTTCAGTCAAGCTCAAGGCAGGATTGTCATGCTACAGAATACATAAACACGACTACAATCCCTCATATCAACCTACAGCCCCCTTCTAGTCCCTAATAAACACTGCAAGGCTTTCGGACCCAAGGTCGAAATCAAAGAGCTTCAATTTTATCGCAGTCAACAATAGACTCCTCGACATTAAGCAATTGATGTTTCCCTAAGACTATGCCGAGATAATCACACAGAATTCCCGCAACATGCACAACCTTATCTAACTGGAATAATCAGAAAGGAAACATGACATACCGTATTCTCATCTGGACGCATTCAGGGTTTGAAGTGTGGTATTCACAACCCACTTTTACAGAGCCAAGTTACATGATATCTAACTATACTCAAGGAATCCAACAGTGCCAAAAACAACAAGTGTACCAATCAGGTTAAATAGAGGCAGATACTATAGTTACCTGTCAAGGATTCAACTGAACCCGAGTAACAGTATACAAGATAAATAATAATTAATGATTCCCAACTGTGCCAACAATGGTAAACATTCAAAATCAGGCTTATACAAAAGCTAATTACTGATTTCGTGACAAAGAATCCAACTGAGCCTCTTCAATATTTTCACACAAGCTTACGCAGAAAGGAAACGTAAGTACACTCAAGAGTCTGTACCAAAAATTCATTACAAAATAACATAGGTCGTATACCTGTTACTCCTTCAGGACTCCAACAAAATCAAATTACCAATACTCAAATATATATGTATATATAGCTTCAACAGTGGTCCATAATACACGAATCATTCAATGGATTCCACAGTCGTTTCGAATACAATAAATATATATATTGCATACTATCAACGGGTTGCATCCCATAACCACAATGCAAGGGAAAAACAACTTCAACAAGGTCGCAATGAAATACTGTAACACAACAAGTTATCCATTCACAAATAACTTTAAAAATAAAGTGAAACCCAACAAGATTCAGTAACCACTACCTTAATAACCTCGACAGAAGTTACAAAGAAGTCCAATTAAACTGAACAAAATGTCCATCAGTATTCTTTCCAACGAGTATCAACAACAAGCATCAACAGTAAGCATTAACAACAAGTTTCGACAGTAAACATTGACAACAAGTATCAACAGTAGCCTGTTCCCATCAAGAGAACAATTCATGGGCTCTCACAGAGCAAGCCCAGTACACATTCTTGCATATATATTTCACAAATTAAAGCCGGAATGCAAAACACCAAGAAATATTGCAACAGTTCGAAAAATAAAATACACCCATCAAGGTTTAAATTGAAAAATCGAACCAGCAAGAAGATACAGTGACAAAATCACACAAGGCTACCATATAAATCATCTAATTCCAAAAATCATCTGAACAGAGTTGTTCTAATGAAATCATTTGAAAGAGAGCAAGATTTTTAAAGGTTAGGGCCTAACATGCCTGGTTATTTGCTTAAAATTTCGAAGCAGACCACTGAAAGAGCTCGAACCTTCTCCTCCTTTTCCAAGTTAGAGCCACCAACAAAAATTTGCTATTTCCATGACTTATATATTTTCCTTGCCAGAGGAAAGAGCTAGTTACGCTCATACTTGCCATGCAACTCCAAGAAGACTGGTGCGAAGAACCAGTGAACAGACAGAAGGAAAACCGGAGCGCATGCAAAACCCAATAAACTACTAACTTTCCATTTTGCCTGCCTTCCCGTGAAACTCGAGCTCGACTACCGAGTTCCTTAATTGCATTTACTCCCAATTTCCCACTCAATCTCCACTGCCACCGACCGCCATAGTTGGCGATGGACAATTGCACATCAAAGACCATTTCCAACTTTGGCGACCTGCCACGTCGGCTCTAGTTAGCCATTTTAAAACCTCCACCAAATTACCTGTCCCTCATGCTTATCCACGCATTTAATAACATAGAAACTGCCACCCATGGTTCGCACCCTTCCAAAGGTCCCCTTCCTCCTTGTTCAATAGTTAGGTTAGTAACTTAGGTTAGGATTTAGGATAACACCTAGTCTAACCACTTTGCACATAGATACTAACTTAGAACATTAGCTCTTAGCCTAGGTCTAGGTTAGATTAATACTAATCTAACCCCTAGGTTAGGTTTAGTTTTAGGTTACTAACCTTAACAAATCCAGTTGGGTCTAATATTTCAAATGCTCAGAAAAAGAACCTTCAACATACATTCACGAACAGGGTTCACTCCTGTACTGCCAATAGGCTAGTGAATTAAATGTAACTGAATTATTACCTGGTCCACGATCAAGACCTTCCAGATATATTACGATATCTGGCACCAGTTCATTTAACATGATCAGCCTGAGTTATACTCCGGACTAGCTTATTCAATGCATCCAGACCTTGCAACCTGCTTAAGGTCTATAATTTTAATTCATCACGAATAAACTTAAAGCACCACTTGGATCAATACCACTGATCCAAGGCTAGGTCTTATAGATGGATAACTCCATAATTCATTCCAAAATCAGATTAAACTCAGGTGTAAAATGAAAGAAATAAAAGAGTCCAATCACATTCCGACTCAGTCAAAGATCTGCAATCTGCAAAGAAGATACAGTACATATCAAGCATGACTTCTCAATCAAAGGAACACATCCTTTTTACAAAAGAAATCACATATCAACACTTGTATGCTCAGGAGGAAGTAACAACAGTTCATGGTGTTACACAACAATCAAGAACAGTATACCCACTTCCAAGGATCGATGATCTATTTGACCAGATCGTGAGGCAGCGAGTTTATTCTAAGATAGATCTTTGATCTGGTTATCATCAGTTAAGGATTAGAGAGGAAGATATTCATAAAACATCTTTCCGAACAAGGTACGGACATTATGAATTCACGGTTCTACCCTTTGGATTAACTAATGCACCCGCAGCTTTTATGAACTTAATGAATAATATCTTTCAAGAATATTTGGACAAGTTTGTACTTGTATTCTTGGACGATATTCTCATTTATTCTAAAAGTGTTGAGGAGCACAATGAGCATTTGAAGATAGTTTTGGGAATTTTGAGAAAAAGAAAGTTGTATGGTAAGTTATCCAAATGTTCTTTCTTTGATTCAGAAGTTCACTATTTGGGTCATGTCATTAGTAAAGAAGGAATTGCTGTAGATCCTTCAAAAATAGTGGCAATAACTGAGTGGCCTGCACCAAAGAATGTGCACGAAGTAAGAAGCTTCATGGGTCTTGCTGGTTATTATAGAAAATTTGTTAAGGATTTTTCTAAAGTGGCTGCACCGATAACTTCATTACAGAAGAAGGATAAGAAATTTATTTGGAATGATAAGTGCGAAACTAATTTCAAAAGTCTAAAAAGTCAGTTGACTTCCGCACCTATTTTAGCTGTACCAGACCCTAATGGGAGCTTTACTATTGTAACGGATGCTTCTGGGGAAGGCCTTGGAGGTGTTTTGTTACAAAATGATCAAGTCATAGCATATGAAAGTAGAAAACTTAAGTTACATGAGCTGAATTATGCTCCTCATGATTTGGAGCTTCTTTTGCCATTGTTCATGCGCTTCAAGTCCGGGAGACACTATTTACTTAGGAAACCTTTTGAGTTGAAAACCGATCACTTAGCACTCGAAATATATTTTCACTCACCTAATCTAAATGCTAGACGAGAGAAGGTGGTTAGAATTTTTATCTCAATATGATTTTGATATTAGCTACATCAAAGGGAAAGAGAATAGGGTAGCAGATGCTCTAAGTCGTAGGAAGCACATTTATGCTCTTATAACATTAAGAACTTAGTTTAAGGATGAGGTAAAAAGTGCCTCAGAATCTGATATATACTTTCAGCAAGTAAAAGCAACACTTGCTGCAGAACCTAATGATGAAAGGTATAAGGGTTTTCATTTTGATAATGAAGGAATCTTACGTTATGAAAATAGGGTATACGTACCTATGCTAAACGATTTGAGAAGGAAGTTGTTAGTTGAATTTCATAATTCACCCTTCTCTGGACACCCGGGTATCAAAAAAATGCTTACTGATCTAAAACAACAATACGTTTGGAAAGGTATGAAAAAGGATGTTATTGATTTTGTAACTCATTGTCTGGAATGTCAACGGGTTAAGGCAGAACACATGCACCCTGCTAGACTATTATATCCCCATAGCATACCGCAGTACAAATGGCAAGTAATAAGCATGGACTTTGTACAAGGGTTACCTATGTCCAGGAGTAAACATGATGTTATCCTAGTAGTTGTAGATAAACTAACTAAGGTAGCTCATTTCATCACTAGAAATCTAAAGGATGATTCACCGGTGTTGGCCAAAAGATTCGCGCATGAAATTTTCAGGTTACATGGTGTACCGAAAATTATTATATATGAAAGGATCCTAGAATGACGTCAAGATTTTGGCAAACGCTTAATACAGCTCTTGGAAAAAACTAAACTTCAGATTCGCATATCATCGAGAAATGGATTGAAAAACAGAGAGAGTAAATCAAGTGTTGGAAGATATGTTGCAAATGTATTGCATGGATCAACAATATAAATGGGAAGAGTATCTTCCACTAGTTGAATTCGCATACAACAACACTTATCACTCATCTCTTAAAATGGCACCTTTTGAAGCACTTTATGGAAGGAAGTGTAGAACCCCTGTTAGTTGGGATAGTGTTGAGGATAGAGTGGTAATTGGACCAGATATCCTCACTGAAATGGAAGAGCAAGTAAAGTTGATTCGTGAACGATTAAAGGAAGTAGCAGATAGGCAGAAGAGCTATGCTGACCTTAAGAGGGTTGATTGAAGGTTTGAGGTTGGTGAGAAGGTTTTTCTTCGTGTTAAACCCAGAAAGAGTTCTATAACTTTTGGCAAGGCTGCCAAGTTGTCACCTCGTTACGTGGGACCTTTCGAAATTGTCGAAATAATCAATCCTATAGCTTACCGATTAGCATTACCACCTGCTTTGTCTCGCATGCATGATGTTTTCCATATTTCTTTTCTTAAGAAATACGTTTCAGATTTATCACATGTCTTAAATTGGAATTCCTTGCAGGTCCAAGACCCAGGAATAATCATGGTTAAACCCACACGAGTGCTGTAAACTCACCAATTCCATTTGAGAAATCATGAAATACAGCAATGTAAGGTCTAGTGGGACCAGTTTAACGAAGAAAGTGCAACTTGGGAAAATCTGGAAGAGATGAAAATTGCTTTTCCTTTTCTTTTTCAACAGAATGAAATCTATTGACAAAACAATTTTTTTTATGAACTTATCTTTTTCATGTCTACATGAAAGCCAGATTGAGGCAAACATTATTCAGGCTGAATAAAATGTATCGTGACATTGATTTTTGGAACTATTCAAGTTGGAAATAGTCACATTGTATTGTGAACTAATAAATTGGTTGACCTAAAGGTAAATCAAATATGTAATCATCGGGACGATGAATCTTTTAGGAGGGAAGCATGTAACACTCTGAACTATTGTTACTTCCTCCTGAGCATTCAAGTGTTGATATATGATTTCTTTTGTATAAGGATGTGTTCCTTTGATTGTGAAGTCATGCTTGATATTGATTGTATCTTCTTTGCTCTTGAAGATCTTTGACTGAGTCAGGATATGCTTGGACTCTTTTATTTATTTCATTTTAGCAACTGAGTTTAATCTGATTTCGGAATGAATTGTGGATTTACCCATCTTTAAGACTCAGCCTTAGATCAGTGGCATTGATCCAAGAGATGTTTTAAGTTTATTCTGGATGAACAAAAATTATAGACCTTACGAAGGGTGTAAGGTCTGAATGTGTTGAATAAGAAATTTCGGAGTCTAACTCAGGTTGATCGTGTTAAATGAATTGGTTCCCGATATCGTAATATCAGGAAGGCCTAGACCTTGAGCCAGGTAATAAATTCTGGTATATACTGCTAGCTTATTATCAATGCTGGATAGAATCCATTTCGGGAATGTATATCTATTGGTTCTTATACTGAACGATTCTATTTGTTAGACCTAGACTGGATTTATTAAGGTTAATAACCTAAACCTAAACCGTAACCTATGGGTTGGATTAGTGCTAATCTGACCTAGCCCTAAACTACAAGTTAAATGTTCCTAAGGTTAGTGACATAACACTAAGGAAGTTAGACTAAAGTACCACCTTAAGATCTAACCTATGTTTCTAACCTAACTAATGACCATGGATGAAGGGGACCTATGAAGGGGTGCGAGCCATGGGCGTGTAGTTTCTATGGTATTTATGTGATGGATAAGTATGAAGGACTTGGGATTTGGTGGAGGTTATAAATATCTGTTGGGACCGACGTGGCAAAGTCGCCAAATCTGGAAATGGTCTTTTGTTTGCATTTGTCAATCGCCAACTATGGCGGTCGGTGGCAATGGAGTTTGGGTGGGAATTTTGGAGTTAATGTCATTAATGAACTCGGTTCCCGAGCACGGATTGCTCGGGAAGGCATGCAAAATGGAAAACTAGTTGGTTGTTTGGTTTTCCATGCGCTCCAATTTTCTCTCTGTTTGATCACTGGTTCTTCGAACCAGTCTACTTGGTGTTGCATGGAAACTATGAGAATAACTAGCTCTTTTCTCTGTCGAGGAAAGTTTATAAGGCATGAGGGTAACAAATTATTGTTGCTGAATCTATCGTGGAAGAAGAGGAGAAGGCTCAAGCTCATTCAGAGGTCTTCTTCAGATTTTTAAAGTGACATTACTAGGCATGATAGGCCCTGACTTTTAAAAATCTTGCTTTACTCTAAATGCTTTCATTAAAACAACTCTGTTTAGGTGATTTCAGTTCAGTTGGTTTGAAGCAATGTATTGGTTCTTCTTTTCCTGTGGAATTAGGAATCTCGGGGTTTTAGAAGACCTTGTTGGAATGGTTACTGTATTATTCTTCTTTTTGGTTTCATTTCGATTATAGACCGGCTGTGCTTTTATTGTTGATGTGGAACCCTGTTGAATCTTGCTAGAATACTTGAAGTTCTTCTGTTGGGAATGCTTGCTGTGATTATTCTACTTGATTGTGACGATTGTAGAAGTCCTTACTGAGTTTGCGATTTTGGGTTAGAATCTGTTAAAAGTAGCAAGGATTAAATACGAAAATGACTCAGTGAGAGTCTTTGTAATGTTTCGTATGTTTCGACTTCTGTTGAAGTTTTGTAGAGGATACTTTTAGCATGATATGGTTGGAACTCTTGAAATTGATAGAATGTTACGACTTCTGTAGAAGTTTAGTCGAGAATGCTATATGGTTTCGACTCCTTTGAATCCTTGAAACGTAACTTATGTTTTTAACTTCTGTAGTAGTTTCCTTGTGCATACTGTTGGAATCCTTGAAATGGGTGGTATGTTATTGACTTCTGCGGAAGCTTGTTGTGGATACTC
Organism: Taxus wallichiana var. yunnanensis; assembly: GCA_018340775.1. Classification (NCBI taxonomy): domain Eukaryota; kingdom Viridiplantae; phylum Streptophyta; class Pinopsida; order Cupressales; family Taxaceae; genus Taxus; species Taxus wallichiana. The sequence goes on from CM031239.1 coordinate 82,816,249, forward strand.
ATTGGTTTTGAGTCTATTGAAGTCCTTGAAATGTAACTAGTGTTTCTACTTCTGTGTAAGCTCAGTTGTGAATACGGTTGGTATTGACTCAGTGAGAGTCCTTGAAATGTATCTTGTATTTCAAACTTCTGTCTAAGCTTGGTTATGAATGTTGTTGTTTTGTTAAGAATACTAAATGTTATTGACTTCGATGGAGTCCTTGAAATGTAATTTATGTTTTAACTTCTGTAGAAGTTTTGCTGTGAGTACTTTTAGGATTCTTGAATTATTGTCGTATGAATTCAACTTCAATCGAAACCTTGGTTATAAGTACTGGTTGGATTTGACACTGTTGGAGTCCATGATATGCTGCGTGTTGGCTCGTTTCTCGATTTGAGTCCTCGCTGAGCATGCATATCATTTTGAATCTTTCTTAATATTGTTGTGTTATGTTCAGTTCGATTCTGAGGAATTAAGGGATGGGGTTTCTTTATCAACTCGACTTTGTTTGAGACCCTGTTATATTTCGTAGTAGCTCGACTTCAGATGAAACTTTGAGGAAATTTATTGATATGGAATTCGGCTTCTGTGAAGACCTTGTTGTGAATATTCTTCTTGAAATCGGCTTCTAATTTACATCCTTGCTGTATAATCGTAGGGATTTGATTAGTTGAATGAAGCTGTGCATGTTGTGTTTCGACTCAGTGTGAATGTCACTGTATTTGCATATGGAAACGTTATTTGTTTTAATGTTATCTTGTCTCAAGTTTGACTGAAACAAAGAGCTCTTAGCTGTACCATGTCAGGCGATGGCGTTGGGTATTTTCATGTTGATAAATGATAGGGAAAAGATTTGTTGAGTCTTTCATGGTTGGATTATTTTCTGTTGCTTGGCGCGAGAGCTCTTGAATCGCTTAGTAGCTACAGGTGACTTTTATATTTGGATTTAGATGGAACTGTAGTTCTTCTTGTAATCTCGACTGTTTAGTCGCATGCGTAAATGTATTTGCATTAATCTAAAGGAATCGGTATAGTTCAGAATGTTATTGACTTAGGATTCTGATGGACTCTGTTTCTTTCTTCTAGACTGTAATTTATATGTTGATGTATAAATAAGTTGAATAGGAAAATTCTCTCTCTCCTAGACAGGAAAACTTGTGTGCTTTCTTCTTGCATCCTTTTGTGATCTCTACGGTAAGGGCATAACAAGAATAAACTGTGGTATTGTATGGAGAGACTGGTATAAAATGTGTGTTGCTGTATAAATAGGTATACTTGTCAATACCATTGAAATGTGTTATGATGATAAAAGAATTAAGACAGTGAGCTTGTTGAATGTTTTAACTGCCTTGAGAAATTGTTAGAAACAATCTTGTAGGAGTTTTGTTGTCTTTAGAATGGTTGTATTCATTTGTTCTTAGTCTCTAACATATAAGATGAATAGCCTGATTTATGTTTGGAATTGGAAGAAATGATTTCATTTAAACAGGTTGTTTAATGAGAACAATTGGTGGATTGCAATTGTTTTAAGAATTAGTGCTTATCATGCTCAGTTCACCGAACTGACCCGTGTTGACAATTTTTGCAGATGGTTGCCGTAAGTGGTAAAGGCATGTAGATCTGTTATGATGTTCAGATTGTTTAATTTGGTTTTACGATGAAAATTCCAATTTGATTCTCTAAATGTACTACTTGAAGAAAGATGTTCTTTTGCTGTTGAGTATTATATCAAATATGTTGAATGCATAAAATGTATTTGATTAGCTTAGAAATGAATGAAATGAGGTATTTGTTACATATGTGGTTGCATTCGTATCTTGATGGATTGAACTTATTCGGTTTGAATGATTTTAAAGGCATTGTTATTATTGTATACCTTGGAGACATTTGGGATTCTCTAAGTAAGCTTTGCAAAGATTATGCGAATGAATAATTGTGTATGTTTAGTAGTTCTGTTATGTTCTATCTAAAGCTAAATTGGAATTTAGATCACTGTCTTTCGAGAAGCTAAGGTTAAAATAAACCTCAACAGGAAGCTAAACGGGCTGAATAAATTATTACTTCCTAGTCTTGATCTAAGTCAAGACAACGTTTAATTGGATTTTTATTCACTATATCTAAATACTAATAAGTAAGATATATTTCAGTTATGAGAACTGATATAAACCAAAAAGGGTATGGTTAGCAACCTTATGTGAAGATTAAGGGCTATTGCCCAGTTTCGTTGATTTAGATTTCTATTTTTCAATGAACTCCTTGATGGGACCTCAATTCTTAATAACTTCTCTTTGTGAAATGGGTTTTATTAAGAAAGGTAATTCTAAGGTGAGGAACCCAGGGGTTGGGAAAAGACTACCCTAAAAGGAGCGTCTTAAAGTATAACTTTAACTCAACGTATGTAACACCTTATAAATAAGTAGATCTTTTCGAGGTGGATTTGAAGGTTGATGGCACAAGTCAACTGCAGGGTTGTACCTTCGAGAAGATTAGGATCTTCTTGAAGATACAACAATGCAGTGACTTATGGTGACACCTTTTGCATTGATCGTTAAGATTTACACCTTAAACTCGAACAAATTTTACTTCTGGGACTGATTAGGAATGCGGTCATGTTATAAGCTTTGCCCGGGAGACTCTGGGGTATCTTGACACACTTTGGGTTAACTAGGTTGACCCAAAGATGTCAACGTATCCCTAGTCATCGGGAGCATCCCTATAACGTTGTCATATTACTAATCCGTTCTGAGTGAATAACTGGGGATGGAGAGACTGACAAAAGTCGTATAAGACATTCTATATAACATAGGAATGGGGTGAAGGACGTATTCAGTTGACGAGTATGCCGTCAAGGAATACGAGACATAAGCAATATGTTTCAAATCTTTGGCCAAAGTATCGCAAGCTGCTAATTGCGTTGTCCTATGTCACATAGTCTAAGGGACGAGATGCCAATGAATAATGTTAACAATTATTCAGATAGGTTCCTTGGACAGAGCATTCGAATCCCAGATTAGGAAGAGAACCACAAGAGTGATGTGTTATGATAAAAACGCCAACTCTTTGATACTTATGAATAGGTCGGTAGATTCTTGAGTCATGGAATGAATAGATCGGAGGTACTCCGAGTCATTATAGCTACATATGGTTATCTGTTATAAGAATGGTTGTTTTGATTTGTGAGTTCTAAATTATGTATTTAGAACTAGGAAGCATTTATCAAAAAAAAATTCTTTTTCTATTGTACTAAAATGGATATGTTACGGTTGTTACGTTGGTTACTAACCCTTCGAGATGTCACCCAATCAATTCATAAGTCCCATGTATCTAATTATCACATGCTATACCGATAGTATCACTAATAGATTGAGCATCATCAAACTAGATGAATCCTTTTATGAGGTGGATGGTCTCTGGATCCATTACGGAGCGCACATATATTCCGTCAGGACTTCCTCCCAAGGCGTTCGGTATAGGGGTGGACTTCCCATCAACCATTGGTATAACTACTTTCTCTTCCTTATTTTCAAAGCTTATGTACCTGTGTTAAAATGGAGAACTCTATTATTCTTATAACACCATGGGCACCTAAGTAGAGTGGGAAATTATCTACCTCGGTAAGTGCCAAGACTTCAAAATCCCGAGTGAACCTAGTCCCTGAATGGTAATGGTCACATCCTCTAAGACACCTATGGACATTTCCTTTGTCTTATTTGCCATATACAACACATTTGAAGATGGTTGTAATTTAGGCCTTCCCAATTGATGCCAGGAATCCAGAGTGAGAACATTAACCTTCGTGCCTATGTCAATGAGGATGTTCTAAGCAACCATCCATCCACTACCGCATTTAGGGTAATCTCTTTGTCATAATCAAATTTGTGAGGTGACAGTTTATATGCGGGATCTGCCTTTCATGTTCTCCCCAATGCGCGACACCTTTTCTCTTAACCATGCCCCTAGTAGGGGAATGATATCCTCCCGCCTCGGTAGTTTACACACCTCCTTAACCTCATCCAAGTCATCCCTTGGTGCTTCTACGGGTCTCCTTTGCTCATCCTTTCTAGTCTACTCTTTTAAGCATTAGATCTCCCCTTGTAAACTTTGAATTACGTCCATGGTTTCTGGTAGACTTCTTTCGGTGAAGCCATAGAAGTACCAAATGAGAAATTGTATTTTATAGGTGCCGATCGATTACTTCCACCAATATCAAATGGATCAACTATACTTTTCCCTCATTCGAACAAACCAATAGCCAAAGTTTTGTCACTAGGTGGAGTTAGATGTGTGCCAATGACTCTTCTCTCTCTACATGACAAACTCTCATCAGAAGCCACAAGGTTTTCTCTCCCACGCTTACCAAGATGGGGTATCACAGACTGTTTGGGTTCCACATCCTCTACGTGAACCTCAACTCCTTTCCACCATGTCTAGCTCCATAACCCACTTGTAATCCTATGTTGTCTATTGATCTCCTTTTCACATGCTTCATTATACTTGATCCGTCTCTCCTCCCTTTCCTGTTTAGTTGTCAGATCAGCCATCCTTCCCCAACCTAGCTTCCTCGCCTAGCACTCAGGGTGGTTTAGCCGGCCATAGGAAATGCCTCTAAACCCATGGTTACCATCAAGATTTTGATCACAAGGGGAATAACACATAGAAATGATCCCCTAGGATCTCACAAGAACTCAAACTCAACAACTTCTAGATAGGAATACATGGAAATGGCATATTCTAGAGTGTAGCTAGTCAATACTCCCCTCCACTAATGATCTATAACATGGGTCCATGTTAGATCAACATCTTATAGGTTTTGATATGTTTTCTAGGTCCAAGGGTTTGATTTATAATGCCACCATGATTTAGATGTATAAGTGAGATTCATTCGAATAACTCTCTTGGGAAATAGTAGAAGAAGGTTTCGTACAACTCATGATAAAGAGTGTCTTCCACCCACCTTCATGTATAAAACCTAGATGCGGTACTAAATCTCTAGGAAAATTCATTCTCCATGCTCTTAAACCAATTTTCAACACCTTCAAGTGTTAAGCCCTCCACCATCACTTTTTGTAGAGATCATGATATATGTCATGTTCCACTACAACTTCGAAAATAGGTCCCAACAACGGAACCAAGATGTAGCCATTTTTACACCCCCACTAAGAACAAGGGAGCCTCATGTGCATCGGCCTATCACCGGTGGGAGGCCCGGCTCTCACTGAGGCACATGAGAGGGAGCCGAGTCTCTCTTTTATGTGATTTCAGTGGAAGGCATGCTCATTATCTTGACTTAGTGATTTAAAAGACATGAAAAATCTATAGAGCTCAGAATGGCTTCTATATCCTTTCAGCCATAATAGAAGAAAAGTGCGCAACAGAAGTAATAGAACTAGGAACTTGTAAATCCACCATTATTCATACCATTCAAGTAAGATTCATGATTATACAAGAATAGAAGTACAATAGAAATATGCAGGTAATACAAAGAAAGAGTCTTAATACATTTATCAGGGTAGCCTTATCACATTCATTCATAGTATTACTTATAAAAGATTACAGAAGGTAGACCATAGTCATGCACCATGTGTGGATCCATACATGTATTCTCAAAAAACAAAATAATTGCATTCCCCATTTCCCCATTACATCCTTTATGGAATCCTTTACCCGTTTTCATCCCATAGTTCTCACAGTAATTCTATAGAGTTCCACTACCTTACTTCTTCCTCTCTTTATTTGCCAAGGGCGCACATATAAATAGGCCTCTAAGCTCTAACAAAATCCTTTATAGCCTCATATATTCCCATAAGTGTCAAGGTATGGGTCACCCCAAGCACATGCCTCTCCATGTCATGATTAACCTTTTAGATCTTTCTATCGCAAGGTATATTCCCTCCAAGATACCCTGTCACTATGCTGGAACCTTATCCAAATGGAACACGTTATTCAAGTGTTCTATCCCAAAGGCCACAAATGGAAAAGTCCCAAATTGTTCTTCACACGGTGCACATCTCCTAGGTTCTCCAAGAAGCCTTTTGAACTCTACCTTGTGTGCCTTCACTTGTGTGCTTCCTCCGGCCATGCATGCCTATGCGCCCTTAAGATTTGGAAGTTATATTAGGGGCCCAACAACTCACGTGGTCGATACATGGTTTCATGGTGTTCTAAATAGTTATATTATGGAATATTCAATTTTAACATACTCTTACCTAGAGGTAGCTGAATTCAAGTTTTTTTGGTATTCAAGAGCAACATATTTGTAACGTATTCCTTTGGTGATCAATATATTAATGGTAACTTTGAACTCGGAGGGTAAACTGATGGCTAACTAAACTTCACCACGTGCGAGGGAAGGAATAGGTTTGGTTTAAGATGGCATACCTAGTGGTAGAGAGACAGAGAGAGGAAAGGTTGCTTAAGTATAATGAGGCACATGAGAGGGAGATAGAGAAGTAGATTTTCATTGTAGAAACTATGGTGTGGAGGAGAAAGATGGATCATGAAGGATTTATAGCTCACATAGAATATGTGGAGCAAGAGCATCGAGAACTTCCCCATATTAGAAAGCATAATAGGGATCCCCCTCAACCTCAAATAGAAGTGCACCGGCAGAGACTACCTAGACCATGGGAATGCATCTTAATCCACATGGTTACCTAGCCCTTGTGCATGGTTTTTCAATATCTATTACGAAAAGTAACTAGAAAACTAACTTGGAAAGTAGGAGAGCAGGAGTAAGTCAAGGATCAAGTACATCAATGGAAGGAAAGATGGCTTCAATGTCATTTGGAGGAGCATTCTTAGGCACATCATCCACATAGAATGTGAGCATGCAAAATATGTGATTCACCTTTGGAAGTGGAACTATCTCACAGGATGTAGGGGTTCAAGTATAGTACTATTGGTGGAGCACAAGGAGTACATGTACAAGTCCTATTTTGACTACGGTGGTGGATCAAGAGGTATAGGTGGTTCTATTTCCAGTGGATCTGGTGGTTTTGGAGGCAGAGGGAACACAGGAGGTTCCAGATTAGGTGGTCAAGGTCCTGCAACAACCAAAGAATATCTATATGGAGACGTCTCTTCGTCTCCCGGAGAATAGAGGTGTAGACGACTGCTACCGAACATGTGCATATGTGTGCAATCTTGTGGCATCCTAAAGGGATCACGATTTCTAAGAAAAAGGAAAGTTAATTCACCACTACATTACAGAGAGGCACGCACACACGGCTGGTATAGGAAGTTTGACCCCGATAAAACTTACGAGGATTATGCAACATTGAGAGATTCTTTCTTAAAATAATTCCATATCCTTGATTTTGAGAAGAAGAGTATAAGTGCACTCAAGGATATAAAGTAAGACACTACGAGAGTGTACATGAGTATGATGCTCATTTTAAGACACTTATATCTAATCTATCTTATGATATTCATGCTAGCCAAAGCATGCACAAGGTTCGTTGGAGGATTTATTACACCTTTTAGAAGGGCGCTATCACATAAGACATATAATGATCCGTGCAAAGCACTGGAAGAAGCTTTGCATGGTGAGGTATTTGGGAGCATTGACACTGGCATTAGTCCATTCCTAGAGGTAAAAATTACAGCTATGAAAAAATAGTTGGAAAAGCTATTAGCAAATTCAGCCCATGAAACACACTCAGAATTTGGTGTATAGATTGTGAAGTGGAAGGTCACACTAAGGATAGTTTCCCTCACAGATCTATACACTCATTACTATTGGACTATGAAATTTTTCATTTGAATCATGATGCTAGCTTCTATCCTTTGTTACAGCATGTGATAAGGAAGAATGTATCTTGATTTTACAAAATTTACAGGTCCACGACCCATGATACTAAGGATTTTCAGCTGATTGGTCAGATCCAAGATGCTATAGACCTTGGAGTACAACATAAAAGTATAACAAATAATTCTAAGGGTAAGAATGAGCACCATGATCAGGATCATAATCAAATGCACTATGATAAGAATGAGGGGTGTTTTGAAGGACGTCATGGAAGGGGACATGGATATCATGGTGGATATGGAGGATAAGGCCATGGTGGAGGAAGAGGTGAGTTCCCTCATGGAACATGTTATATGTACGGATCTCCTAACCACTTTAGGCATGGATGTCCTCATAATATTGTATGTTATTTTTATAGAAATAATCATAGCTATAAAGAGTGCCCGGACTTATATAAGCATCTCGAGTAAGCAACATAAGAAAGAAAACAAAGGTGTTCGGATGGTTAGAATCCAGTATACAGGTAGAAGATCAGTGTATACCTAAGATAGAAAAAGGACACGAGGCATTAACGGTGAAGATTACTACACACGTTGAAGTAACACGCATGAGAGAGGCATTGCACCAGAAGCCTACGATCATCAAGGAGGAGGTTTTGCATGCAAGGTACCCAGATCCTACTCATCAGAAGGAATTTTATCGAGATGCCATGGAAGTGCTAAGGAATCTTTAGGGTGAGATACAATACCTAAAGGAGCAAAAGAAAGCATTAGAGATAGTCCAAACTGATATCTATGATCTACAAGAGGTGTGCAAGATGTTGTGCTAGGATAACATTATTCCACTATTAGGAAGTTAGTTAAAAGGGAATACTCAGTATGCACAAGTCTTGAGAGACTGGATGAAAAATTCTGCATAAAAATCTTCCCCCTGATATTATTGACTATGACAAAGAAATTAGTCTAAATGTTGTTGTGGATGGGTGGCTCTTGAGCAACATATTGATCGATACAGGTGCAGAAGTAAATTTTCTTACATTAGATGTATGGGTATAAATGGGGAGGCCTGCATTGCATCCATCATCTAATGTGTTATTTATGGGAAACTGGACTAAGGCCAATCCCATAGAAGTTTTGAAAGATGCATCTATAACTATACAAGGGGCCAAGTTCACTAGGGATTTTGAGGTATTAGCACTTACAGAAGCTGACAATTTTCTAGCCCTGCTTGGATGCCCTTGGTGTTATGCAAATAATGTTGACTTGCAATTCAATAAGGGGTATATCAGCTTTGAAAACAAGGAGGAAAGGGTTGTGATACCTTTGATAGATGGGAAGTCTACACCATATGTTGAACCTCTAAGTGAGGAGGATTTAAACAGAGTCTATGTATGCACTATTTAGGACCCATAGGTCAATGAGCCATCAAAAGAAGGCATCCTATAATGGGAGGATTCTCATTCTATTAGTGATACTACAAGTATTTCTTGTGACAATTGGGCTCATGGTATATATGAATTAGTAGGACAAGTGGTGAAAAGTGTGGTTGCGTGTAAGAATGGACTTTGTTTGATTCGACGGATAGGTATCATAGTACCTTGGTATATAGGGGTAGAAGGTCTTCCTGCATTTTTTAATGCCATGGAAATATAGTGGATAGATCAAATTAAGAGAAGAGATATGTTAGTATATACATTATGTGGGACTGCAGCGCACTGGTGGGTAGTCCATAGAGATAATCTTATACATTGGGAAGAGATTGGAATAGCTTTGTATACTAGATTTATAAGGAACAATGAACCTACGCAAATCTACACTTATCATGGTAATCAACCTATTCAAGCATCACATTTAGTAGTGTGAGAGACTTTAGACAGTAGGATAGGAAGCATTACCACCTTCACTCTGGGTGCATCGACTGTATTCTACACTACAAGGATGTGCATGCGCTGGTATGTATATGCATAACTACATCGAGAGACTAGAAACTGGCAAGATTTGATTACAAGAATGATCCAGAATTTTGACTACTTCTCGACTAAACCTCCTGTAGAAAAGGCATTAAAATTTGTCAAGCGCTTAACTATGGGAGATAGTGCAAAAGTAGAAGAGCATATTCAGGAATTATTCGATGAGGTAGAGTTTGGAGCATGTTTTGAAAAGGAAGAAGAAATAGACTCCATACTACTTGAATGCGCTTTCCTTGAGAAAGAGAAAGGAAAGATGGTTTACATTGTGGATGACGAGGAAGTTGATAACCTAGATAGTGAAAATTCACACGGTGCACGAGGTCTTGGATAGTGCAAAAAGGATATGCACACCTACCAAAACCCACAAAGATAAAGAAGGTGAATATAGGTTTGGAGGTTGAGCCTAAGGAGGCCATAATTGGAGACTGCGATCGACTCGGAGGTAGTGAAGACCATTGAGATACTCAAGGATTATCATGAGGATATCCTAAACTTAAAGGCGTGAAAGAATCACTTGAGTAAATGAAGATCAAACTTATGAACGGTGCATGACCAGTTATAAAGAGACCTTAAAGAATGAATCCTAATTTTCATGCAAAGGTAAAAGAAGAAATTGATAAAATGTTGAAATCTAGAATTATCAAGCCCCTTGATGAGTCAGAATGGGTTAGCACAATGGTGATCGATATCAATAAGGATGGACGGATTAGGATATGTGTGGACTATAAGGATCTGAATGCTGCATGCATCATAGATCCATTCCCTATGCCATTCACTGAGGAAATACTAGAAGGAGTTGCAAGGTGCGAAATATATTCCTTCACAGATGGATTTTCTGGGTATCATCAGGTTAGGATTACTCAGGAGGATCAAGAAAAGACAACATTTACTACTGAATGGGGTAGTTTTTCCTATACTGTGATGCCCTTTGGATTAAAAAACATGCATGTTGTATTCTTCGCACATAGTTGTTCAGGCATTTAAATATTTTATTCACAACTTCTTACAGGTCTACCTAGATGATTGGACAATATATGGGCTTATGAAAGATCATTGTGACAATCTACGCTTAATGTTTGAACAATGTAGACAATTGAGTATCTCTTTGAACATCAAGAAGTGCATATTTGCTACGCCATTTGGGATACTGTTAGGACATATAATCTGTAAGGAAGGTTTGATAGTTGATCTAGCCAAGGTTGCAGTCATTTTAGGCCTGGAAGTGCCTACCAGTCAAAGTGAGGTGCATGGATTTTTAGGTCATATAAGATATTATATAAAATTCATAAAAGGGTATGCCAAAATTATTGTACCCTTGGAAGAATTACTAAAGGGGAAAGGTACATTTTATTGGGGAGAAATGTAGTAGCACGCGTTTGAGATATTAAAAGAGAAACTTACTACCATACCCATTATGTTCTTTCCCTCATGGGATAAACCATTTCATGTGCATGTGGACGCTTTTGGCATGGCCATTAGTGTTGTGTTAGCTCAACCTAGTGAAGGTATTATAGATCATCCAATTTATTTTGCTAGTAGGAAGTTGACTCCTGTTGAATGGAATTATATAACTATGGAGCATAAAAAAATTTCAATGATCTATACATTGTACAAGTTTCGATAGTACTTGTTAGCAACAACATTTGTGTTTTATACAGATCACATGACATTGAAGTACTTGGTAAACAAGCCCATATTATAGGGGCACATATGAAAATGGGTTATCCTATTTCAAGAGTTTGACTTCACAGTTTTGGTGAAGCCTGTGGAAAATTAATTTTGGACCAAACCATTTATCTAGTATCAATTCAGGAGAGGATTCACGAGAAAATTGAAGAAACAATTTGGATGCACAATTATATAGGTTACAATGCGCACCCATGGAATTAGAAGATATTGTTGTCTTTCTATGAACATGTATGGTACCAGAAGGAATGAAAGAATTAGAAAATAAGTATCTTGTTATATGCACGTCACCATTTATGTTAATCGGTGGTGACCTCTATAATCTAGAAAGAGATGAAGTATTACGTCGTTGTGTATTAAAGCATGAGTGTAAGGATATCATGTAAGAAGATCATAGTGGTATTAGAGGAGACCATTATACGGGTGATGTGACTTCCCAAAAGATCATACTTGCAAGCTTATGGTGGGAGACATTGTATAAGGACCTGTAAAGAATATTGTAATGTGTGTGATCATTGTCGGTGCCAAGGAAAACTAGGGAAAAGAGATGAGATGAATTTGAGACCGATTAATAGTTCCAAACCATTTGAGAAATGGGCCATTGATTTTGTAGGACTTATTTCACCAGCCGCATACGTAGGACTGGATCATGCTATATCATTACTTGAACAGATTATCTCACACAATGGGCGAAGCCACCACCTACCAAGGACTATATGGCAGATACAACAGCCTAGGTTTTTGTGATAGAGGTACACACTTTTTGAATGAGACAATCGGATACTATTAGATGAGTTTATGGTTACACACCATAGAACTAAACCTTATCATTCTCAGGAAAACAAAACTGCTGAGGCCTTCAACAAGATTTTGAGCCAGACTTTGACAAAAAATTGTGATGTTGGAAGAAAGGATTAGGATGACAAAGTGTTAGTTGTTCATTGGGCATATAGAACAAATTACAAGAGATTGAACAAAGCCACACTTTGTTTCATTTAGTGTTTGGCATGGAAGCTATTCTCCTATATAATTTATGTTGCCTTCTTTGTGCATTTCACATGCTAGAGGCCTAGTTGATGAACAAGATTTTGCAGAGTGTATCAAAATACCTGATTCAACTGGATGAGTCTTGAGCCATAGCAGGATGGATTTAGAAGCAAGAACAGCGGAGCATGAAGGAATGGCATGATAGAAACATAAGGGATAAGAAGTTTGAGATTGGACAAATGGTACTTCTTTATGACTCCAAGTTCCTATGCCATCCAGAAAGCTCAAAGTACATTGGTTGGGGACGTATGCTATGACTTCTATACTTGAACCGAGTGCTTTCAGTTAGAAGCACTTGATGTAACACAAATACTGGTTACTTTAATGGGAGTAGGATGAATACCTACTATAAATAAGTTTTCTTGGTGTTTCTAATAAGGCATTATTATTAGTTAGCTTAGGTTCTCAATTCTAAATTTCCTTAATGTATTTCCTTCATTATCACTATGCTTTGTCACTTTAGTTGTTGTTTTTGTGTAATAAATGCGCTTGCACACATGAGGCTAATTACTGTATGAATAATGTTTATGTGCAGAGGACTGCACATACTTTTAGTGTGGGGTGGTTGTAGTTATCCAAGAAAAATACATGTGGGAATTGAAAGGTGAAAGGAATAAGATGCTACGGGTGTCCCTTAAGTCAAAAGAGGATTTATTCTCAAAAGTGACCAAGGATGGAGATGAATGAGAGAAATGTATAACGTGAGGTAAGTGAAGGCCATGATAGCTACCAGGAGAAGGTATAGTGAAGAGGTACTCGGGTGTAGGAGCGTGCACTAAAGAGAATTATTTGACTAGATGGTAGGAAGACATGCTAGAAGGTTATAGTTGGGCATGAAGATGTACCGCATAGAATGATAGGATTTGGTCAATGAATGAGGGTATATTTGGTAGGTGAAGGAGAAATAAGTGCATCAAAATTTGAAAAAAAAAAATATAAGGATGGAATGCGGATTCATTTTTACCATTGCAACTAAGAATATTTGAGAAAAGAGCCAAGTGTAAAGAGCCAAGTGATCAAGTTAAGGTGCGAAGGTTATGAAACCAAGCATGACAACTAGATCTGTGTGACAAGAAGATTGTGTCCCGGTGGTGAAGGGTTTGAGCAAAGCATGGAGATAGAAAAGAGTTAGGTTATGAATTTTCCACCTAGGACATGATTAAATTGAGCTAGGGTTTGATTCAAAAAGTTACAGAGTTGAAGAAGAGACATTTATAAGGTAAAAATGGCACTGAAGAAGGCATCTGTAGTAGTAGAAAAGGAAAGAAGAAGGTGGTCATCGAGGAGGAAGAGATGGCACCTAAAAGCCATTTTTAGAGATGCAATATCTAGAAGGAGTCATCATCGGCCAAGAATGGGATTCACCCATCAGAAAGAGCAAAGTAAATGAATATAATCACAAGAATTCAGAGAACAAGGAGCTTTATTCCTTGCTCACGGCTAGAACGAACAAGCACACGGAGGATGACATCCCATTTAATGATGATGTGGGTGAGAATATTTTAAAGAGAATTATGGTCTACCAGTTGTATGAGCTTCCATATTTTGGGAAGTATGATCCCTTTTATCAGTGGCTCATGAGAAGGGTGCACAAGGACTTCTTCTAATTTGCAAGACACATAGTTAGAATCTCATTTGAACTTGTCTCATCGATTCATCGATCTCGAAGGCCATGGGAGAGGATATAAAGGAGACCTCACATATAAATCTGTGATTTTAAAGACTAGATAGGATTTGGGGTACTTGAAGGGTCTACGTAGAATGGACATAGAAAAATTTAAGAAATTTCTAGTTGTACAAGCTACAACACACCTTGTTACAAAGTTGAATGATCGGGATCGGTGGTCACAAATAAATACTATATGGCTACATGTGGTGCGTAAGATGTCGAAGGGACAATCTACAATATTGCATGAGATATTGTAGAGAAAATAGTCGAAGAAGTGCACATATGAGGGAAGATCAGCTTTGGGGCTGTTCTACTATCACTGGTATTCATGGAGATTGGAGTACCAGATGGACCAAAGGAAAAAGTATGGGAATACCCCATGGAGAAAAAGTCCCAAAATTAAAGATTCAACAAGTACATATGCAAGGGGACATGATAGATGACATAAATAAAATGGTGGAGAAATGGTATGACATGCTTTGCATGGCATTTTGGGAAAGAGTGATGCATCCCAAAGGACCTACCAGCGAGTGGTAGGGAAACAAGTTTAGGTTGTTGTATATCAACATTTTGCATCGCGTGTTTCCTAATGAAAGATGGAATATGGAGACCTTGGTGTAAATTGCCTTACACATTCACGGTAAGGTATTTCCAGGCATCTATTCATAGATTTACAGACACACACTAAATGGTCTTCAATTCAGATAAGGTAGATTTCAACTACCATATGTTAAGAAACAAGTATGTGTATCTTGGGAGAAGTGCTTATATAGAGAGGATCATTTCAAAGGTGTTGAATATCAAGCTAATAAGTCTGGCTATAGTAGATGTGGGGGCAGCATTGGTTTATCTCAAGTTGAAGCCAAAGATGGAGAATAAAAAATATGTGGAAGGTGAGTTCGCACTTCCAGCACCACTAAAGGGAAAGCATACAATGGAGAACATCCCAGTGCCTAAGCCCACAGATCCAATTTAAGTGGAGGATGAGGAGGAGGAGTGTGAAGATAGTGGTGGTTTGGAGCATAGGGGTAGGATACATCCTAAAAATAAGGGTGAAGTTAAGCATGTCGTTACACCACCTCAGCCACGAGAGAGGTATGATGAGGAATTAAATGTAGTCCAAGGGGAGCACATGTTTAAGAGGGTATTTAGGAGAATAAGGGCCCAAGGTGCTACTCTAAACACACGTGCTCAAATAACCTAGAATCTCCCCATAGAAGGAGGCAACCATGCAAAGAAGGAGGAAACTGAAGTTGAATGAGGTGGCAAAAGAGTCGAGGAAAGCATGCCTAATTCTCCTACACTTCTAGAGAACACGAGGAAGAAGAATAGGGTGAGGAATCAAAAGAAAAAGAAGAGGATAAGAAAAGAACTGAGGAGATAGCTGCAGAGAATGTTTAGAACATGGAGACACAAGTCCCAAATTTGGAAGCTAAAGTTCCTAAGCGAAATGGTCTAGAAGAACAAGTGGAGAGCACATTCCACTAGCCATGGGGTATGTAGAGGATGTAGGAAAAATTTTCTACACCCGCTTCCAGAGCATGATAGCATAGAAGGATTTATTCATATGGGAGTTAATGGATGAGGATATGGTGATTGTGCGCACTCGAAAGAAACTATCATGGTCAATGCACATGCACATGGATAAGCTTGACTTTGATTTGTGTGAAGAGTCATACATTTCAAGATGATTGAAGAAGGCACCTCAAGCTAGACACATGATAGTAAAGCCTACTATCATGTTAGATGAGTAGGTCAACAATGCATTGGTGAAGTTATTTGCTGAGGTGGCTAGAAGAAACATGGACAAAGCTGCCATGGTCAGATCACTACGTGAGGAGCTGAAGACAAAGGATGTAGAGATAACACACATAACACAAGAGAGGGACTTTTCATAGAAGAAGAATGAGGTATTTATTAGCATCGTAGAGGAGATTAGGGACAATGTCATCGAGCAAGGCCAAACTTGGAGGCCAAGGTACCATAGACATTTCCTTCAGTGATACACTATGTGGGAAATTTGGTGGACTTGGTACTTGAAGATGAAACTCTACACATGCATATGATAGGAAGCTCGAGAACAAGATGTCGAATGGGAGAAAGCATCGGTGATGGAAAAATTCCATCTTATTAAGGGTTGTTGCAAGAATTATAGGAACTATTGAAGAAAAAATACTAGGATTTAAATGTATGCATAGCTCCAGAGGTTCTTATCAACATCAAGACCCTAGAAGAGAACAACGACATACGTAAAGTGATGAAAGATAATACATTGGGCCATGCGAGAAAGATTGTCAATGGTTAAATAGAAGCGTGAGGTTCACAGCGGCAAAGCAAGCACAAGAGCTGCACAAGACTCAGCTAGAAGAGCTTTGAAAGATAATTGCGTAGAAGATGGACCTTTTAGAAGGAAGAATGACATCAATGTCCAGTGTTGTGTTGGTTCTACAAAATGAGAAAGGAGAGATTGTGAGGGATGAGTTGGAATCCATTGCTTTGGACATCCCAAATAAAGAAGCGCAAGCACTCACTAAATGACAGGTTTTGGAGGCTAAAACAAAGGAGGAGTATCAAAAGTTGATACTACAAACTAATACGGAGGTGGTTACCTCATAACCTCATAAAAATTCTTTATTTATCTACATTATTTCATTCTTATTCTTTCCATTATTCTATTCTTTCCTTCAATTTTTTGAGATACCCATTGTCGGGATGACAATGAGATTAGTGTGGGGTAATGTTGATCAAAGAATACTTTTCAAGGATCACACAAGGAGTCCACATTGGATATAAGGCATAGATCTAAGGGCACGGAAGGACGGGGAAGGACCCAAGTGCGGAAGGCAAGTTTATCTTTTACGATTTAGCTGATTTTGAGCATGAAGGCCTATTTTTAGAAGATGGCGTGTGAAACACACCAACAATGTAGAGATGTGTGTGCCATTCATTTTCTATCTTTGGAGAAGTGGATTGAAGAATTTTTTTCTTGGAGAGGAGCTTAGAATAGAATGATAATCTGCAGATTAACTACAAGAGGACTATCGATAGTACACTTTCATGTGTGGCTATCAATAGCATGCAGCGTATTGCTGGAATAAATAAGTGGTGAAGGGAAAGTCCCCACCTTATATAGATGATGTTAGGTACATAGTAGAAGTATGTATGAGTGGGTGAGTGTGAAGTGTGTGTATACACATATAAATGTATTACTATATCAGTTCCATACGTGCATTGGTAAAGATTGACAATACTGTAAGGAGCTTATGTATTTATTAATAGATGGAAGATATTGGCTGAATCTAAGTGTCATTATGTGTGTAGTTTAGTAGTGAATGTTATTAATTCAATCATGATTACTCATTAAACTTGTTTTTTCATAGATATGAGGGTAGCATGCATTGTAGAATGATGGATTAGTTATGAATATATATTTTTCTTACTTCATCATGTTAACATCCTATTATAACAACCCTAAAGAGAGACCGGTACCTTTGCGTGCTTTGGGTGAGTGCTCACCAACGCCTGAGTGATGTGCCAATGTGACTAGGGTGTTATATAGTGAATTCTAGGCTGCATCAATTTCCAACAACTTTCAAAAAAATTTCCTTCTCCAATTTCCAATTACCTTTTCCAATTGTTACATGACATATCATCCAAATGATTTCCTTATACCTAAATCCACATCAGAATCATTTGACAAAACATCTACTAGCACTTCCATCCCTTCCTCTAAACTACTAAATGATTCCTCTCTTAGCAACATTGTAAAATGTCTTACGTTAGGGATTACCTTCTTCTCATGCTTAATTCCATCCCTTTCCCTAAAAATTATGGTCACCCCGACAAGTAACCCATGTATGAGCTTAACATAGGATATGTTATCCGTTATGGTCCCTTTTATCTTAAAACAAATCTTTTTATAGGGGATGTGATGGTCCTTCATCTCATTCTATCAATCCACACTATGTCATGCCTTTCACATTAGACTTCAAATCCCTAGATAATCTATATTTCACTTATATATACCTTTACTATTGTGTGTGGAAAGGTTTTGGAATTGGCCGTTATGAACATAGAATACAAGAATTGATTGTCCAATGCTCCCTTATAACTTATGAGAAATATGGCTTAGGTTATGAGAAACCTAGCTCCAACCCATCCAAACCCACTACATTTGTGCTTATTACCGAACTAGAACCATCATCACCCACAACCCCTAAATATCCTATACACATAGATGCAACCCTTGAAGATTACATGGATATATATGCAACCCATGAAGATCTTATGGACATAAATGACATTTTATCCATCCTTCCTAACTTCTTTTTTAGTCAATATTATATCCCTAGGACTGTTTATTTATCAATTTGATCACTTCGTCAAAATGTTACCTCTTATTTGACCATAAATGGTTGAATAAGATTTACCCACTATAGATATCCTTCAATTTCATGATGACCAAGACATCCTTTCCCATATGGGAGTTAAGGATCATTTCCTTCAAAATCCCTACCATTTGATACACCAACTCTCCTTAATGAATCCACCATCGATGTAAACTTAGGAACCCCTTAGGATCCTCGTATAGTTAAGGTTGGTCAATCACTTAATTCATAAGAACTAGATGAATTCACATAATTTTTAGTAAAATATTATCAATCCTTCACCTGGTAATATAGTTATATGCCCAAATTGGTCCTAAAATTTTCATATAAAACATTTTCAAATATCCCGATGCTAAGCCCATTAAAAAAAAACTTCGTAAGATTCATCCTCATATAGCTATCCTAGTTAAAGAAGAGTTACAACACCTTTTATCTACTAATTTCATCATACCCATTGATTATCCACAATGGGTCTCTAACATTGTTCTTGTAACCAAAGCCTCAAGAAAGTTACACATCTACAAAAATTCAGGGATCCTAATCTTGTTTGTCCTATAGATGATTTCCCTCTTCCAAATATAGATCAACTCATTGATCTAACAGCCAACCATGAAATTCTCTCCCTTATGGATTTCTTTTCTAGTTATAATAAAGTTCTTATTACCACCAATGATACACATAAAACATCTTTCATCACTCCTTGGGGAACCTTCTGCTACCGTGTCATGCCATTCGGTCTTAAAAATGCAAGAGCTACTTATCAATGTGCCATGACCTACATTTTTCATGACCTCATCCACAAAATAGTCGAAGACTACGTCGATGAAATTTTAGGAAAATCCAAACAATGCAAATATCATCTTACCATCCTCAAATCAATATTTACTCATCTCATTTAGTATTTCCTTCGTCTAAATCCTGCAAAGTGTGTTTTTGGTGTCCTCTCCAATTTTTTTAGGATTCATCATATCTATTTGAGGTATTGAAGTTGATCCAAAAAAGGTTAAAGCCATCATTGAAATGCCTCTTCCATCTAATCTTACACAACTGTGTAGTCTTCAAGGTAAAATGTAGTCCATCTGACATTTTATATCGTAAATTTCTATTCATCATCAATGTTTCATCATATTATTTGCAAGGATGTAGACTTTCACTGGGATTTTGATTGTCAGAAATCCTTCAACAAAATTAAACAATATCTCCTATCACCACCTGTTCTTACTCCACCTTGTGAGGGGGAGTCATTTTATCTATACATATCTACTTCAGAACACACTCTAGGAGCCATGCTCACTCACCATAACAGTGAGGGTCTTGAACAAGCAATATACTATATTGGTCACACACTCCATGAATACGAAACTCGCTACACCAAATTTGAAAAACTATGTTATGATTTATACTTCACCACTTCTAAATTACATCAATATCTTCTCAATCAAAAAACTTATGTCATCACTAGATTCAATCCACTTAACCATACATTCTAAATCATATCATAGTGAGCATATCACTCGATGGATTATTCTTATGATTGAATTTTACCTCAAGTTTATAACACAAAATTATATTAAAGGCTAGGCTATTGCAGACAGCTTTCACCGATGCTCCCCTTCCCATCAATTGACTTTCTCACAAATAATTTCTAGAAAAATCCATTAACAATGTCGACAAATAGGAATTTATTCCAGTCAAAATGACTCTCTTCTTTAATGATTCTAAATGTCAGTGAGGGGGAGGAGACGATGTTGTTATCATACCTTCTTGGGGTATTACCATTCGTTATCATTCAAACTCAACTTTAAATGTACTAATAGCATGACATAGTATGAAGCTTTAATCATGGGCCTTATGACCATTATTCTCCTAGGTGTTCATATTTTAGAAATCTATAGAGACTCACAACTTGTCATTAGTCAAGCTAAAGGAGAATATCAATGTAAAAATAAAACCTTGTAATAAATATAAAGCCAACCTTGACTTTATCCTTGGTACCTTTGATCATTACACCATCCAAATCATCCCATGATCCTCTAACAAATTTTCAGACACAATGGCCTCTTTAGGATCCCTCATTCCATTAGAAACTAGAGAATCAAATGACAACACTAAAGTATTTGTGGTTGTTCGACAATTACATTACCCCTCATATCAAAATGAACTCCCTCCTATCAATGTCATTAATGATGATCCAATTGATTTGTGGTATACACAAATTTATGACTACCTTACCAAATCTAAAATCCCATCTGACTTATCACGTAGCACTAAAAGATCATTTCTTCAACGCGCCACTCATTTTGTCATCATAGGAAGTGTCCTCTATAAATTTAGTTTTTATGGTATCTTTTTAAGGTTCCTTAAATCACATGAATCAATCAAATAAATAAAAGAAGTCCATGATGGTATTTGTGGTGGACATTTTAGTGGAAATTTTGTCACTAAACGTGTCATACAACTAGGGTATTACTTGGCCTACTATCACTAAAGATTGTTGTGCATATGTTAAGAAATGTGTGAAATTCCAACTCCATTCAGACCTTATTCATTTCCTATTCAAACGTTATAACCCACTCAAGACTTATGGATTTTCTCTCAATGGGGATTATACCTCATTGGTGCTATGAATCCTAAATCATCTCAACAAAATCACTCTATTATTACGAAGAATCAGTATTTCACTAACTAGGTTGAAGCTATCCCTTTAACCTTAAATAAATTAGGACCTATCACCAACTTCATATATCAATACATCATATATTGTTTTGGATGTTCCTCATAAACTTGTTACAGAAAATGGAAAATATTTTAAAAATAAAGAACTCAAAAATCTCTATGACACCTTTAACATTAAACTCAGCTTTTCATCACCCTATTATCCTCAAGAATATGATAGGTTGAATCCTCTAATAAAATCCTTATGAAAACAGGAGATGATGCAGGAAGGAATTGGCATCTCCAAATATTGTTTTCCCTCTAGGCCTATCGAAATAGCATCCATAATCCTATAGGAGTTACACCCTTTTCACTTGTCTACAACTCCGAAGTTGTCCTACCTCTTGAAGTCTAAATCCCATCACTTCATGAATCACTTAAAGAATTCATTCCAGATGAATAATATCACCAAGATTACTTAGCACATATTAAATTGTTAGATGAAAAATGTCTAATGGCCCTCGAACATCATCTATTTTATCAAGAACGTGTCAAAATATCTTATAACAAACATATCAAAGAGCGTGAATTTAAAATTGATGACCTTTTACTAATATAAAATTAAAAATTCACTCAATTATAAGAAGTAAAGGTGGAAATTTTTCTCCTAATTGGATCGGTCCATACGTCATCACTCACAAGTATGGGTGGGAGCGTATCATCTCACTTCCCTTGATGGTGAACCTGAAAAGGAACCTCTAAATGCCTTGCACTTGTGTCCTTTCTACTATTAAATGATTGATCATCATGATAGTAGTTACATTTAATATCTTATCACTCCCTGCAAACCATCCATATTATCATATTAATGATTTGAAAACATTTGGTTATCATCATGTCAATCGCCATCGATTCCTGTCACTTTTATCTTTCTATAATTTCATCCATTTTTCATCAAGTATATTTTATCTATCATATCAAACTAGTTACTTCTAACATATTATTGAGTATGGATTACTTTTAGATGGAAATTGGTGGCCCCTCTCATGAAATCACCAAAATTCACTCCTTTCCTATAATTCATCATCTTTTATACAGGGAGTAATATGACTTGTTGCATGATCTAACTTTGTGTGTTATCCATTGTGCCCTATTGGACAAGTTAGAGAACATTTTAAGTTCACTCAGCAAATCTATGACATATAGAAGGATATTGGGTTGCATATTTTGAGTATCAACACATCTGAATTGAACTTTCTTGGCTTGAGTATGAGGCCCAATAATAAGATCCACATTTTGAGCTCAAGTTTAAGCCATAGTCTTCCTCTTCCCTCTCTCATCTATTTTCTATCTCGATTTGTAATAAAATTATCATTTATCATCATATTATCTTATATTGATTATTACATTTTTCAAGTCCACTTGATTATTTAAGAGTAGATTGACATCCTTGCAAGGAAGCCCATTGACTTCTAGGGACTAGCCTTTTCTAGGAAATTTTCCATTTATCTTACTGATTATATTATGTTTAGTGTTTGTGATTTGTAGGTTTCTTAGCAAAAAGGAGCTTATACCAACCTTTCACAGAGCGCATAATATCGAACATCCTCATCCATTATCTATGGGTATCACTAAACCCTATGTCCTTTGAGGTTATTTTATCCCTTTTATCTTTCTTTATTAATTCAAATTGAAAAAGTAGTAACATTTTTAAACAACTGCCATACTTTTTTACAAAATTATGATAACAACCTATGATACCTATAAAACTTCATAATTGATTGAGGATTCTTGGGACTTCCCATTCCACCATGGCCTAGATCTTGTGATGGTCCACCTTAACACCTTCCTAAGAGACAATATGGCACAAGTATTCCACTTCCTATACCCCAACAAAACACTTCAAAGGCTTGGCATATAGTTGATGTTTCTCTAAGATTGTATTGACATGCAGTAATTTTTTCTCTCATGATTTTCTATAGATGAGGATATCATCAAAAAATACCAAGACAAACTTCCATAGGAATGGTCTAAATACTAAATTCATCAAACTCTAAAATGTGGAGGGTGCATTAGTAAGACCAAAAGGCATCACTAGGAATTCATAATTCCCTTGATGAGTTTTGAAGGCTATCTTATGAATATCTTCTTTCTTTACTCTAATTTGGTGATACCCAGAATGTAGATCTAGTTTTGTAAAATAAATTGCACCATGTAACTCATCTAATAAATCATCAATGATAAGAATAAGAAACTTATCTTTAATAGTGTACTTATTGAGTTCTTATTAGTTTAGACACATGTGTCATCTTCCATCCTTATGGCACACCATCACTAATGGAGAAGAATAAGAAATATGTTGTGATGAATAATACCCATTTCCAAAAATTATTCCACCATCTTCTCAATCTCACTCTTTTGCACATATGGGTATCTATAAGGCCTGATGTTGGTGGTTGGATTTATGGAATCAACTGAATGGAATGATCATTATCTCTTTCAGGAAGAAATCCTATAGGATCCTTGAAGAAAACTACATGTTGATCAATAACCTTCTAAAGATCAAGATGCACTACTATTTTTGGCAGTTAAAATTCCATGGAGAAAAATCATGCTATAAAAAATTTAGCCCCTTTTTTAAGAATCTTTTGCATTTGGTGAGAACTAACCACCTGAGGAATTTTTTCTTGTAGTCCTCGAATTTCAAACTATTTACCCTCATAATGAAAGCACATGAACAATTCCTAGAAATTTATCTCTATGGTGCCCAAAGTTGTGAGCCACTAAACACCTAAGACAATATCATCTCTACCCATGGGAATAGAAAACATTATAGATTCTAATGTGTAGTCACCCATCATAAGTATGATTTTATGGCATTTACCTGAACATTGGACTGTGCCACCATCTATGATCATTACTTGAAATTAGGTGTTAGGTAGATGAAACAATTTAGTCTTGTTGTCATCTTATGATTGATGAAATTATGTGTGTTCCCTAAATCAATCAATATTTTCACCTTCTACTTCTTAAGATAACCCATGACCTGAAGGGTTTGTGGAGTAATAATACTTGATAGAGCATGACATGAGATAGTGGGCTAGGGATCTTCAGATTATTCCTCTAATTTTTCCACTTCCTCACTCGGGGTAAGTGCAACAAGTTAGGGTACCGAATAGTGGACATTAAATCCCAAATTTTACTAACCACAATCGCGATCTACTTTTTCAAGTTCGGGAAATTCTCGAACCTAAGACCGTGATCGTGGTTTATAAACCATGATCACAGTTTTAAAGTGTGATCATGGTTTATAAACTATGATGTAGTCCTCTCGATATCAAAATAAATGTCTTGATTTATGTGAATATGATTCTAAGAATCGTGATCGTGATTTATAACCAATGGGTCAATTTAGAACCACGATCCTGTCCTAATTGTATCATCAAATATAACCCCAAGGCTCAAGAAATCTCTATTTTTCCCAAACCTGAGCTTTGAGAGGTTATTATGGTGTGTGAAAGTCCAAAAACATAAAATTTTCTCTTCGCAAACTTGAACCATGCCAAAAAATCAAAAACATGTCATAAAAAAGGTTCCATTCAAGCACGAGAGACTCACAGTTAGCTTCATAGAAATATAGTTTTTAAAGTGAATAGAATATCATAAATATCATTTTCTAATTTTTTACTAATAGTATATCTTTAAGACACTTTTTCCAGTGAATGTTCATGTCTACATTTAAGACTACAACTTTTGTTTCACTTGTCATAATGTGATAAAACCTATACCATCCCAACTGTGGTGAAATTCTATACACATTAAAAAAATATTTGATTTTGATATTGTTTGATGAAGTTATGGTAGTAAAATAGAAAGTGATCCATTTTGTTTATGTTTTTAGACCACTTTCATGGAAAAAATCATTAAAAAAATATTGCTTGAAAAAATACAAGATAAAATCTATCCCAAGATAAACAACGGAATCTAAATTTTCACCAAAGGAAAAAAATCAAGTTTTGGTCATCCAAATCGCAGGCAAACGGACTACAATCTTAAAGGATTTTTTAAAAAATAAACCAATTCATTGAATTTTGAGTGTTTAATATAGATAAAATTGTATGTTTAAGCAAAAAAGTAGTTTAGAAACTAGATTCTGGATGCTATGATTCATATTTATATAATTTTTTCTAATTTTGAGTGCACACATTGCTAATAATCCCTACAAGTTAAGATTTTGTTGTTTTTTGCAATATGACATCCACTTATGACTCCTTTTTGGCCCCCTAACTTGCTGCACTTACCTATTGATGTTTCCTCATATTATTCCTCATCTTTGGTCCCTTCAAAGCATATAATATTTTTCTAAGAACATTTATGATTTGGTCCATATTTGTTATCATAGTTAAAAAATAAAAAATTTGGTATTGGTTCTGGTACTATAATTGAAATGCCTATATTAATCCTCCATACGCAATGCATCTAGAAGATTACATTTTTTCTCTCGACTGCGATATGAATCTCAAATATTTAAAAATAACATTTTTCTCTTTTTCTTCAATTTTTTGAGGTGTTAGTCGAATCTAGGCCGTGAGGGTATGATGGAGGCAAGGTGCTATGATATTTTATGTTAGAGAAGGACTACCTTATACTAGAAATAAAATTTTCCTCTACCCTATGCGCCATGATAATAGAATCAAAACCCCGAGTTGATTAAAAATGCAAACCTTATGCTCAATATGGTCCTTAAGATCCCCAAGAAATAGGTCATACAAAAACTCTTCTATAATATCCTCCTCATGCAAGGAAATATTTTATAATAGATGGGCATACTCCTTAACTAAATGTATTTTTCGTAGCTTTGCTAATTGGCTGAAGTAATTCTTTGACACATTAGAACTATAGTGTAATTGAAGATCTTCAAGGAAAATTTTCCATTTGACATTTAGACCATTCTTCTTCCTTTGAGCACATAACCAAAAAAACAAAACAATTTTTTTAGGTTCTAGATATTTGGATGACATGGTTACCTTTCATCCCAATGGTATCTAATGAAGATAAAATAAATTCTCCATTTGGATAATCCAATTGAGTGGATCCTTTCCATAAAATTTATGCATTTCCACTTTGGAATAATTCCCCACCATTGGTGAGGAGATCCACCTGAAGGTGTAAATGAGCCTCTTGGATTGGAGTGATTTGGAATTGTGTGAGTATTTCTAGTTGTGTATGTATGAAAGAGAAAGAAACAACACTTGCTTCATTTATTAAAATTTTGTTTGAAGTTCACCCCTAAGGCTACCTTTTAGATGAAGAATCTCATTATTAAGGTCATCCTTACTCACCATCTTATTTACCCTTTCATGAAGTTAGATGACCATACTCCCAAACCGAAGATTGTAAATCCATATCTTATTTATTTGGGGTCATTCCTAGAGTTTATTAACCTTTTCATTGGCCTTTGGTTGATCTGCTAGTCATGATGTAGGGTTTGGGACTCGGGGTAGATGGAATAGGGAAAATTTTAGGGTTTGGAGTTTCATAAATTTAATGGTGAATAAAGGAAATCATAAAAAAGAAACCCTAGCTAATTTTTGGAAATATTTCCAAAAATATAAGAAAATTAGAAAAATTCCAAAAATTGCACCCTTGGTAGCTGAATTATGAAAAAACATAAAACCACTATAACTTTTACAAAACAAGTCAAAAATTCTTGAAATTTTGAGAGGATCTTACTTGACTGATTTCTGCATACCGCAAAAATAATTATAGAAAAAAATTCTACCAATTTTTAGATATATCCAAACCTTCACAATTAGGGTTTCATGTAGCACCGATTAAGATCAAGATCTGATACCACATGTAATGAAATTACTTTTATAAATATGATTATTAGAAGAAATAGAACACCAAATAACATAAGATTGCAAATAAATGATCTCAATATGTAAGTAGAATAGCTTAGCCACTTCAAGGAGGCAACCTCCAAACCATACAATAAGACTCAAATGCTCAATATGATAATCAACTACTACCTACTAACCCCTATATATATTATTCCTATACTATGGCCATCACCAAGGCTAACCCACTAATGATAATATAACATATATGAAAGAGATACATCATGATAAGAAGTTATGATAGCCACAAGTTGGCTATATACATCCAATGTAAGATATATGATTAAGGGTGTAACATAAGGAGATTAGAGGATTTTTAGGACCCATGAAAGAAGATCAGGTAGAATAGGAAAAATGAGGATCCAAGTGTTTGATCATGAGTGGGGTTCACTAAATGATTTAATTTAATTTGAATTAAATCTAATTACAGAGTCACTATTGAAATAAATTATATATAAATACGGAAATACATAAATGACATAAGCAAGCTAAGATTTTAATATGAATCCCTAAGAACAAGAGGTAGATGATGAGACTCAGCTAATTTCCTATAATTTGTGACTGATATAGGAAGAGAGAAGTGATGAAAAAACTAGGAAGAGTGTCGTTACTCCTCATTATAAATTCTAAAATGCGGGAATGAAGATGAACATGGGCACTGGGACATGTCAAGGGAAATTGGGTGATGGAGACAACTTCTTGGAACTGGTGACTACATAGGAGCTCAAAATCTACTTTATGATGCATCGTAGGATCTTCGTTGTTATTCCCTTTTGGTAATTTGATAAACACACTATGATCTCCGAAGGTACCGGAACCCGCAAAAGTAATGTTTAGCTACATAAGCCCACAAACCACATCAAACCTAAAAAAAAGATATAGAATGGGGAATCAGGCTGACCCAAGTGGTCACCTCGAGAGTGGACTTACAACCAAGCACTACACTACATCTCAGACTCCATGTAGTTCTAGTGAGTGTGTTTAAAAATTGTTCTCTAGGATCCCTTGTGCAAGTTGCACTTGATAACTGGTTGTAGACAAAATGTAGAAATGTAGTAGAATATGTGGATGGAATAAAATGAACTTCCCCATCCTATGTTGTGTGTGTAGGATATTCATTCCCTTGTCCCTCGAATGGATGATTTAGAGTGCTTTAGGTGCTTTTCGAAGAAAGATTAGGTGGTAGTGGTAATGCTTAGTTTGTGGTCCTTTATTTTGAACACATAACTATGTATTTATATGATCCCCTTATTTTAATTTTTAATTGACAACTAGAAGGCCAAGTCATAAGTGAAAAATATTTCTAAAATATAAAAGAGACCAAAAGGGGTGAGTAAGATAGAAAAGCGTTAGGGGAAGGCAAAGGGGATAGGAGCACCTAGGTGCTTCGTCTACCTAAGCGTTCTCAGTGTCGAAGTTAAGAAAGATAAATTAGTGATATTTTAACTGGATTGTAGGGTGTGTGTAAGACCACATAAAACAAGAGAAAAATAAAATAGGCCAAAACTAGTTTTCAACCACTATTTTTCTTTCTTAGGAATCATGTAAATGCAAGTATGATTTTAGAACCTAGAAATATACCCAAATACGTGATTTAGTGTCTACGAAGCATATAAGGAAAATTTGGGAAAATAAGGAGGATGAAGGTATAAGGAATGTTTAAAATTTGAGAATTAATTGAACAAGTGAGTTATAATGGATTAAAGGTGCTTTAAGAGTGGAGGATCGAGAAAGTAATAAAACCCTAATTACTTATTCAAAACCCTAATAAGACCTTAAGAATACGTAATTGAGAAGAGGAAATTGGTGTTAAAGGAGATGTGGGTCGAGTTAGAAAAATAATTTTTCATGAAGCAAGAAGACCATAATAGGTATCCAGAATAGTAAATAGTTTTGCATGAAAGTTGGTAGAAATCTTCCAAACACAGAGACTTGTATGCAAATAGGGCTAGTTAAAAGAACTACAGAAAAGTGGTAAAAGAGTAATAAAAGAAAATTGATTTGAATTTCATACATAAAACTTTGTAAAAACCTAGAAGGGGAAAGGGGTTATCTAAAAATATTTCCAGTAAAGAAAGATTCTTTGTATTTTGTGTTTCGGTCAAAAAAAGGCTTTTACTGGGGCTATAAGGAAATTAAGGTCCTGTGAAAGGGAAATGGTAAAGAATGAAGTTATGAAACTTTGTAAAATGGTATAACATGTTGATTTAGTGTTATCTATCAAGTGTGATTATTTTTCATTGTTTGAATCAGTCATTTTGTGAAATTTGATGGTAAAATGTCAATTTAGGCTACTTGGGAACAAGGTAAAAAGTGCTAGTTTGGTGATTTTAGATAAATGAATGATATAAAATTTACATTACTTGTGTTTTTTTCCTCTGCATGAGTAAGAGGTTGAGTACTTTGGTCATAAAATAGAGGAAGAGCCTAATATGATCCAACTTGATTTTCCTCTTGTTCTTCCAACTTCTCATTCCCCATTACACGATGAAATGTCTGGGTCTAATCATGATCCGCCCATCTCCTCATAACCCAATCATTGATTATATATTATAATTACTCAATCAAAATATCTCCCCTGGTCACCTCAAGACAGCCCATCATATTCTTCTATATGTGGGCCACCTCCTAGTAGCCTTTCATCTTCTATCTGTGGGTCACCTCTTGGTAGCCCATCATCTTCTATACTTGGGCCGTGTCCTAATAGCACTTTATCTTATATCCTAGGGCCACGTTATAGTAGCTCTTCATATTATCTATGTTAAACCTTCTAATATTCCTTCATCTTCTATCCTTGGGCCACCGAAAGTAGTCTACATATCTTCTACTTATGTGACACCTCCAGTAGCCTATCCTCTTCTATCTATGGGACACCTCCCGGTAGCTAATCATCCTCTATTTATGGGACACATATGGGTAGTCCTTTATCATATATATATGGGATACCTACGGGTACCCCATCATATTATTTTCTTTTTCCACCTCCTATCCTTTAATCTTCTATTTTTGTGCTACTTCCTATTGGCCTATCATCAACACTTGGACCATATCCTATTCATCCATCATATCACCCCTCTATCAAAAATTATGGCAAGCCCAAAATCATCCCTAACATTCCTATCATCAATCCTAAACATCAAATTTATTATCCCACTTCTTAGGATCAACAAAATTACACATTAGTGTGCATAAAACACCAACAATTTCTTCATCAAGCTAAGATAAAAATACAAAGAGCTTTAAATCTCCCAACAAATCAAATAACCACAAATCCAAAATTCAAATGTGATTCAAAAATGTACACCAATGCAGCTACTAAGTATGGCGTAAACTTCAAATATATATGGATAGGAAGCTTAATATCCCACATACAAAATCCATGTTGAAAGATAAGTTGCCGTCACTTATCGATTATGGTCTCACCACGATCATCAAGATTGGAGATAGTATCACTCTTGATAAGAAAAAATTCCTAGTCTCTCTCATAAAATAAATCAAAATAATTTTTTTGAATCTTATCATGTGGAGTGACATTGTTGATCCCAAATTTGCAATCATTCATCTTCATCATATTTTCCCTTTCAGTTTTCCCTTCACAAAACTGTCAAAAAAATTAAAATGAAAAAATACAAAATACAAAAAAGAAAACATTAAAAAATACAAAAACCAAAGGTAAAAATATCAAACTTTGCAATCAAGTTTTGTATACACATGTATGTTCTTTCCTTTCCCTACATTCCAATGCAAATAACCCACCATTTTCATCCATTCGGCAATCTTTTGGTTAGTCTATTCACATGAATTATGGGTCATTTATCTCTATGGTATCCATTTGACCTTGGTATTTCATTACCTTGTTAAATTAAAGAACGTTTAACCTATTAGAGATCCTCTAACTATCACAAACATAATAAAATTGTTACAAAGACATTTGGGTGTATCTCGTTGACACTAGCCATTGTCATCACCATAATCACTTCCACATCCTTTTATTTATCCATCGATGTTTCGTAACCCCTTATCAAAATAATCAAGATAGCTATAATACTTTTGAGAAAACAAAAAAATCAAAAATCAAAAGAAAAAAAAATATATATAACTCTCTCTTAGGGTATTTCCAATATCTCTACCTAGGACATGGATGCCTTGGACGACAAGAGAGCAATTTTTGACTAGAATCAAATACATCTTTACTAGGGCTATGGATTCTTGGATAGCAGTAAAACAATTTACAACACTCCTTCCACCCTCCATTCACAAATAACCTTTCAAAATAAATCATTCCTACATAATGGCTAGTTTGTCTTCACTTATTTCCTATCAAATATTCACTTTGAGAAGTAATTAATTTTCTCATGTGCACACCAGATATCGATGATAAAACATTATTAGTATGTCACCAAGTGTGTTTGGACCTTGTTCAAACTCTTACCTTAGTCCTTATTTTCCATCATAATTTGTTCCTTTGGCTCATCACCTTTTCATTGACACTCTTCTAGCTACATTTTTCATATCCTATCCATAACATTCACGCTTTTATTTTGCTTCATTTAGAACATCTATGTGTATAATATTTACTTTTGGCTATGTTTTAGGATACTTTTTCCCTTTTAAATAAACAATATTCTACTTCTTTCTATCACATTTTTTTTGTCCAGCTTGCACTGGGGGCATGCTTTCTCCTTCCTAAATCTTCATTCACTTGAGTTCATCATCATGTTGAACCTATCCTTTGTGGCCTTGATATGAATAATTTATATTCTTGTATATATGTGTAATATTTTTCCTTTTATACTCTCACCTCTCACTTAGGGAATCTTTGGCTTTTAATTTTCTTGCACATAACATCGAAAACTTCCAAAACACCCTAAAATTCATAAAATCATAGAAAATCCAAAAACATTGGTAAAACCTTAAAAATCAAAAAACATGTGAAAAAATAAAAACACTAAAAATTGAAAACTATCCTACAAACCATCTTACTTCAATGTTGGTTTGTTCTATTGCATGAAATACAAATGATCTTGTGATCTTCCTTCATAAAAATGCTATTTTTCTTTATGTGTTTATCTTCCGACATATATATTTTCTCAGGGTAGTTTCATAGTGCATGTTACTTTTCATGGGAATTCTATGTCCCCCATCTACTTCCTTACATGTATCATTTCTTGGGGAATAATTTTAACTCTTGTCGTATAACTTGAACATTTGGGAAGGCTGAAGTGGATAAAAATACATTGGTTCAACTTTCTTGAACATTGCTTGTGTAAGTTTATTTGATTTTCTAATTGTTTAATTTCTCATACTACATTACTTTATGTATTGTTACACAACCCATTTTTTGTGTATAGGCTACACATGAAGATTTTTGGTGCGCGTAAGGTAGGTGAAAAGGGGCACTCATAGGACATAAAAACAACATGCGAGAGGCTCACACCTAAGAAGGAACCATTCTATACTTAGAAAATTTTAGAGCCACGGGCTAAAAATAGACAATGCTAAGATTGAGTGGCATCAAGCAACATTCCAAATTTAGTAAAGAACATGAAGAATTGAAGATAAAGGAATGTATATTTTGGGAAATAACACACATACATATGAAAATCAAATGTCATGCATAGTTCAAGCTAATAATAGGGTTAAAGAAAATTTGATTTATAGACTTAATCTATTATTAATATTGTAGCAAAAAGATGCATGCGAGACTAGTTTATTTTTTCTATATGCATGGATATTATTAACATGTAGTCTAGTATGAGATGCATAGGTAGTGAAGGGAAATTCCATACCCCTATTAATGTTAGTGTATCTTCATAGTTTTGGACACCATGTATGACATGTGATGTAATAGAGTTATGATGCTCGATGTTCTAGCGTGCATGACTCTCTGGTGACTATTTTTATGTATTTATCTTCTGTTATGTAATCCTTTTGGTTATTTAATGGATAATTATAGTTGGATTCTGGTAGTTGATTTATCTTAGCATGGTGATCAAATAGTGCAATTGATCTTAGTGATGGTTTAATATTTTATGTTTCCTTATGATATTTATAATGATATACATCCAAATGTATGATTTTTAATGGTAATCATGAACATGCACGCTAACATCTTGAAAAGATACCGTAAATGAGGGACTGGTAGAATTCAATCACTTTGGGTGAGCATTCAAATTTATATGAATGAAGTGCCAACTCACATATGCATTTAGTATAGAAAACAAAGGCTACATTTTGGTTCTATTTCTAGGACCTCTTTTCAAACTTTTTACCAGGATGTTACATGTAGATGGCGTATCAATTGAATCTAGAGAGTATTGAAGGTTGGATAGATAAAGGACAAGATAAGTTTACGTATAAATATAACAATGCATCTGATTTCAATACACAAATGGGTAGAAGACAATATGTATGATGTGCTCTATGAGACGTTTTATAGTTTCTTTCGGTAAAATTGTATGAGTGGCTACAAGTATATGAGATAGGGAATTATTGGATTTATAAGCCAAAGCTTTAGGTGTATAAAGATTAAAAGAACCTTATTGATGATGATATGGAGTGGACAAGAGTTGTAGATTGTTGGTGGGCTGAAGTATAACACAATTATATTTTGGAGTATGAAATTTCCACGTATCTTGGACAAGAGTTCCATTTCTTGTGTGAACCCATAGAAACTTACTTTCACATTGTACCTTCATTGATCAATATTTTGATGATAGAGCTATACTTAGAGTGCTTCCCTATGGCTAGCTAAACTCCCATTGCACATAGGGAAAGGAGTGGGTGTGGTGAAGATGGTAGACCTAGAAGAAGTAATAGAAAGAGAGAAAAGATGGCTCGAGATATAATAAAGTATGAGAAGGGAAATTATGAAATAAAGGGAGATTGAGGATTCCATGACATTAAGGAGAGAGATGGATCACGAAGGACTTAGAGCTCTAGTGGAAGAAAAGGAGATGCAATATTTGGTTCTCTAGACATTGGGAAAATGTAGTAGTGAATACCCTCCGGATTTAGATTAGAGCACGTCGAGGAGAGAATGAGGGATGTAGATGCGCATATGATCCCACCTAGCCACCCATCCCTTGCACTTGGTGTTTTAGATCTAGTAGTCATTGAGAAGAAAAATAGCGCAAGTAAGCAAGTAGAGACAAGTAGGTATCATTTTGTGTTGAATTCAGGAGATAAAGTTAATAGTGCACCCATGTCGACATAGTCAACATCATTGTTTGGAGGTATGATTGGAGGAATATTTTCTAGTGTGCCATCAGGATAGAGTATGGGCACAAAGAATATTGGGAGTACATATGGAATTACTACAACTTCATAGATAATGGGAGTTCAGTTTAGCACTACAATTGGGACACAAGGAATTACATCCATCGGTCTAGTTCCCACTACAAGAGGGTTATCTAGATCGGGAGGATCGGGATTAAGAAGATCAAGTGGTTTTGGAGGTGGAGGAAATCTTTGGTGGAGGTTCGGTTCTAGATCTGGAGGACAAGGCCCACATCCACATCAACCTCGAAAGTGTTTTATGAGATTTATATCCACTTACGAGAATATAGGGATTGAAGATGTAGCAAATCATGTGCACAATTGTGAGATACTATGGCATACTAAAGGAATTATAGCCTCAGATAGGAAGGCTAGTTAGTTTTCTACTACTCTTCAAGGGTGTTTGTATATCTGGTATGAAAAGTATGATCCACACAGGCTGTGGTGTATTACGATGCTTTGCACTCTGTGTTTCTCACTGAGTTTCATACTACAGAGTTTGAGTAGAAGAGTATCAACACACTTAAGGACATTAAACAAGGATTGGCTGAAATTGTGTGGGAGTATGATGCATGTTCCAAGACCCTATATTCTAAGTTATCTTATGAAATTCATTGAGTCAACATGTACAATGGTTTTTTTGAGGATTTTTGAATCTTTTCCATAGAGCACTCTCTCACAAGACATATGTAGACCCACGTGAGGATTTGAAAGCATATCTATAAGATGAAGTAGTTGGGAGAGTTGATATTAGAGTAAGATGATTTTGGAGGCAAAAATTGCAGCCATGGCGAAACATCCGGAGAATCTTTATCATAATTCAGCTCATAAGACACGCAGTGGAATATGGTGCAAATATTTTGAAGTGGAGGGACATAATAAAGATATATTCCCATGCAGTCGATGCATGCACAATCGTTATTAGATTATGAGGTTTTCCACCTAAACCATAATGTTCATGATTTCCCTTTGTTACAGTGTGTGCACTTATAAAGAAGGTGTCTATGTATTTTAATATTTTTAAGTCCCACACTAATGACACCACTGACTGTAAGTTGATTGATCACATTCACAAATACATTGAGATAGGATTACGTAATACTAGTATGGCTAGTGGATATAAGGAGCACAAAGGCCATAAGCATGAAGGGAACGACAATGGAAATAACAAGAATAGTGGCTTCAAAGGTGGATATAGAGGTTGAGGTTGCGGTGGTGGTAGAGGAAAATTCCCACAAGGAGCTTGTTATATTTAAGGATCTCTTGATCATTATCAACATGAGTTCCCTCAAAATATTACTTTCTCATGGTGCGGGAAGATGCATAAATTTGAATAATTTACATATTTATATGAGGACATGATTAATAATTAGAAGAAGGAAAGGGTGTAGGAATGATTAATGTCTAGCACACTATTACTAATTAGTGGATACACAAGAAGATAATCGATATGGAGTTATAGACTGTAAATTTTACCACATTTGTTGAGGATGTGCATGAATGCGAGCCTATGAATATTAAGACACTCATTTTTAGGGAATAAATAATACATACTAAATATCCAGATGTTGTGCACTATAAGGAGGTGTATCAGGATACCATGGAAGTTGTTAGGGCATTGCAGGGAGAAATAAAATGTTTAAAGGAACAAACACACGAAAAATATCATGTAAGGAAATTTGAACTCCCACAGAAGGATTTTGATGACTTTAAAAAGGTATGTAGGATGTTTCACCAGGAAAACATCATTCCTCTACTAGGGGAATGGCTACGAGAAAAGGTACCATGCATGAATCGAGCATGAAAGATATATAATTCATGCAAATATACCACCTCAGAATCATGAATTTGATAAGGAGATCACACTTGATGCAATAATTGATGGGTGGTTATTATGCAACGTTCTTATTGGTATTGGCATGGAAGAAAATGTATTTACTCGGATGCTTAGAATCAAATGGGTAGGTAAAAATTGGAGCCATTAACGAATGTATTGTATATGGAAAATAAGAATAGGGCCATGTCAATTGGGTTACTAAAGGATGCAATTTCTACAATTCACAAAGTCAATTTACTAGGGATTATCAAGTATTAGAGCTTGGTGAAGTAGACAAATTCCTAGCATTACTTAGATTGGCCTGGTGCTATGCGAATAAGGTAGATATGTGCTTTAATAAGAGGTACATAAAATTTGAGAATGAGGAAGAGTGTGTGATTATACCCTTTCTGAATAAGAAGGCGAGCCCTATGTTGATCCCTTGAGTGAAGAAGATATTAACAAAATATGTGTAATAAGTGCGTAATATGGAGAATTTAGAACCATCCAGGAAGGCGTGCTTCATTGGGAAGATGTGTAATTTGTAAGTGACACTACAAGTATTTCTTATGATAACTAGGCTCATGGAACATACAAAATGGTTGGTTGCAAAGTGAAATGATGATTCACCATTAAGATTACATTGTACATGGTGAGGTAGTTGGGATTTAATAGGGTACCAAGGTATACTAGTGAAGGAAATCCTGATGCATTTTTGAGTTCCATGGAGACTCAATGACAGAATGAAGGGTTATAAGAAATATTTTGGTCTATACTCTTCAGAGAAACGTGTTGGTGAGAAATTCATATAGATAGCCTTTTGGATTGATGAGAAGTGAGAATCACTTTCTCCACTAGGTTCACTCAGATAAATGTACCTACACAAACATGTATATTTAATGGGAAGTCTTCTACCCCTCATCATGTACAGGAGTGTGAGAGATATTTGGTGCAAGGAAAAGAGACTTTACCACCATCATCAATTTGGGTGCATAATTTCTACTCCACCTTGCACGGCTACGTGTGTGCATAGTATGTCCATGGAAAATTTAAAAGAGAAACAAAAAGTTAGCAGGAGATGATTTTGGGTATGATACAAACTTTTTATTAATTTTCTACTAAGAATTCACTCAATGAAGCACTACAGATTATGAAGTGCCTTACTTTGGGAGATAACGTGAAGGTTGAAGAGCTTATGTTAGAATTGTTTTGGGAACTTGATCTTTAAGTACACCTTGACCTTGAGGAAACAAATGAGGAAGAAATGGTTTACAACCTGAAAGGAAAGAGAAAAGGGTAAACTAGTGTAATGATAGATGATGATAAGGTTGATAACCTAGATGTTGACCACATTAAAGGTATGCATGAGGTTATGGATACTTCAGATGAGAAGGCACACACATATCATGCTCCCTGTGAAAATAAAGTAGGTTAACATTTGAACAGAGGAAGATCCTAAGGAGGAAATCATTGGTGATTACTAGTCGAGAAGGAAGTTGCTAAGATTATTAAACTTCTAAGTGAATTTCAAGACTTATTCATGTGGGAATATCATGATTTGAAATTATTACACCCTTATTCAAGTGATATGAAATAATATGCATGCCCAGTTAGGAAAAGGCCTTACAGGGATGAATCATAATATATGCTTGAAGGTAATGTAATAAATTGATAAAATTCTCAGTTATGGAATAATTGATCCTATTGAATAATATGAATGGGTTATCCCCATGGTTATAAGCATTAAGAAGGATAACATGATAAGTATTTGTGTAGATTACATGGAACTCAACACTTCATGTGTAATAGATCATTTTCCCACCTTGTTCATAGAAGCAATCCTTGAAGGAGTTGTTGGGTGTGAGATATATTATTTTATAAATGGATTTTTAGGTTATCACTAGGTGTGCATCATGAAGGAAGATTAGGAGAAGAATACTTTCACCACTAAGTGGGGTAGATTTGCATATATAGTTATTCCCTTTGGATTGAAAAATGTGCCAGCAATATTCTCGCGTATTGTAGTTTGAGCCTTTCAAGACATTATTCATAAATTTATACAAGTATATTTGGATGATTGGAAAACCTATATTTTATTCAAGGACCACTATGATAATCTGAGACTTATGTTTGAGAAGTACATGTAATTGAGAATCTCCCTTAACATTAAGAAGTGCATCTTTTCTACATCTTGTGGCACTTTACTTGGGCATATCATTTGTAAGGAAGGATTGTTAATAGATCTAGCCAAGATATTTGTGATATTGGATTTGGAATAACCTAACAATCAAAGTGAGGTGCATGGATTATTTGAACATATAGGATATTAGGAAATTTATTAAAGGGTGTGCAAATATTGTCATGCCATTGGAATAATTGTTGAAGATAAAAGATAAATTCTATTGGGGTGATGTGTAACAATAGGAATTTGAAACACTAAAATAAAGGCTAACTATTGCTATTGCACATATTTTATGATTTCCTTCATGGGACAAACCCTTTCATGTTCATGTTGATGTTTTTGGTATGGAAATTGGCACAATGTTTGCGTAACCAGGAGAAGGAATTATAAATCATTCTATTTTTTTGTGAGCATGAAGTTGACACTTTGCTGAGTGGAATTATACAACCACTAGGCTCAAATATTTGTTTATGATCTATGTGTTGCATAAGTTCGGACAATATTTTTGGAAACTTTAATCATTTTCTACACAGATCATATACAACTAAAGTGCTTTGTCAACAAGCCTATTTTTAAGGAAACATTTTCATATGGATACTTATGTTTCAAGAATTTAATTTCACAATTATTATGAAACCAGGTAAGAGTGATTCAGGGCCTGACCATTTATCAAGGATCAATTTTGGTGAGGACATGCAGAGCATAGAAGACACAATGCCGGATGCACAACTTTTCATGTTAAACCATGCACCCATAGAATTGGAGGACATTAGAGTATTTTGCACACTAGGTAGGCACTGAAGGAATGAATACATGAAGAAAAAGAAAATTGTAATGCGTGAAACATATTATCATTGCTTAGTAGAGACTTATAAAATTTGATCCATGAAGAACATTTTTACCATTGTGTGCTAGAGCATGAGTGAAAAGACATTATGAAAGAGGATCATAGTGGAATTCTTTGGAGGACATTATGCGGGTGATGTTACTTTGTGAGCAATATTATAATGGATGGAATTCAGTGGGAAAATGTATACAAGGATACCAAGGAATATGTGAAGGAATGTGACCATTGTAAATGCCTTAAGAAGCATGGACACAGAGATGAGATGTTTTTGTGGATTATCGCAAGTGTTGAACCTTTTTAAAAGTGGGCTATTGAATTTATAGGTCCTATTTCACCACCCTGTACATAGGAATGAAGCACGCTAAATTATTAATTATACATATTATCTAACAAGGTGTTTTGAAGAAACACCTTCAAAGGATTATATGGCAGCTATAACAACAATATTTTTGTAGGAAAACATTATTAGCGAGGTATGGTTTTCCTTTGATCCTTACTAATGATATAGGAACTCTTCCTAAATGAGACAATCAAAATTCTTCTGGTAGATTTTATGGTGGCACACCATAAGACTACTCCTTATCACCCACTAGAAAATGGTACTACATAAGCTTTTAATAAATTTTTGGGGCAGAAATTCACAAAAATATCTAATCTTGGAATAAAATACTAGGATGATAAAGTGTTTTTGTACTCTAGGAATATAGGAAATTGTTCAAAGGTTGAATAAGGCTACACCTTTTAGTTGGTGTTTAGTGGAGAGGCTATATTACCTATTGAATTCATGTTACCTTCCTGCGTATTGCGTGTACTGCAGTGTGGACTTATGATGAACAATCTATGGAATAGTGCATTGATAAATTGATGCACTTAGATGAGAGGTGCACCATTGCACGTTGGAGCTAGTATAATAAGAAGGCGAGAAAAAAGTATACCATGATAGGCACATCAAGAATAAGATATTTGAAGTTTGAAATATTCTACTTCTATATGATTCCATGTTTGCGTACCACCTAGGGAAATTGAAATTACATTGGTTAGGACTGTTTATAGTAACCAAAATACTTGAATCAATTAATTTTCATTACTGGTGCTATATGGAACCATATTGTCCAATTACTTTAATGGGAGTAGGCTAAATCCTACACGATAAATAAATCTTCTTAGTGTTTGTAATAAGGTAGTGTTTCCACTTAGATTAGATTTCCCTTTTTATGTGCTTTTAAATTCATTACTATCCTTTGTCAATTTATTTCTTTTTTTTTTGTGGTAATAAGTGTGCTTGCACACGGGAAGTTATTTACTATCTATTGAGTTTATGTGCAGAGCACCTTGCATACATTTAGTATGGGGTGGATCATATATGAGAAAAATATTGTTGGTATCAGATTTGATATAGGTTGGCATGGTTGAGGGTATTCTATGAAATATTGGCACAAGAATGAAGGTACTCTTAAGTAAATTGTGTAGATTGAGGACCATGCGAGAATAATGATCGCACAGTGTAATATGAGGTAGGAAACAACATGGTGGAATAATTAGTGAGAGGCACAAAGGGTTATGTACTTATCGGTGGGAGTCATGTGTAAGGAGGTTTGTTCCTATGAAGTAGTAGGGTGCGCTAGAAGCTTAAAAATGCAAAGTGCACAAAAGGAAGTCATGGAATAAAGTAAAAGTGAAAAGGGTACTTTATCAAGAAATTAATTTAAAAGTTTTAAAGCGCAAAAAAGTGTGGGTTAATTAATTTTGTGAGGTACGTAAAATTATTAAAAAGGGGAAAGTCGAGGTCATTTTGACACCTTGCATTGGAAGATAATTTAGAGAAATCGAGCTATCGAGTGAATTTGTGGGATAGAGAGAAAGAAAAGAAGATTAAAATGAGAACAATATGCGTACAAGGTCTTATGTGGCTCCTTAAAAGAAGGAAGTTTGAGATAGCACTTGAAAGTGGTTAGGGCACAAAGATAAGGGTTTATGGAAAAATTGAGCAGATAGGGTTCAGTAACGCTTGAATAAAAAGGAAAGTGTGTTAGGATAGAGTATTTAGGTCACAAATTTATAGAGACAATAACACCTAAATGATGGAAGCATCACAAAAAGAGGCTTAAAGTCGACGTGGAAGAGCCCCTTGTAGATATATACTTAGAAATACAATACCCACATGGATTAATTAGGGTCAAGACTTGGAAGTCTCAACTTCCCAAGTGTAAAATCAATGAATAAAACCACAAAGCTCTAGATCACAAAAAACATTTGAAGGTAGATTTGTAGCGGGACCTTCCAGGGACCAACCAGAAAGGAAAAGTGCTTGTCGATGAGTTAGTACAGAGGATCTTGGATAAACTTTCCATCCTGCAATTATTTGAATTACCCTTCTTCGTAAAACCCATGCATTTATACTAGTGGCTTATGTCTAGGGTGCATGAATATTTATTATATTTCACGCATCGAAGGATGCAAATTACAGCTCAACTTATTGAGTGAGTCAGAGGTTTGAGAAGTACAAGGGAGGATATGGAATTTAACTTAAAGGACAATACCAAAATTGATTAATTAGCCATAGCACTGAATTATGAGAAGGGAGGAAGGGCTATGCTTATTGAAAACCTCATAGATCTTGCAACTAAGCTCATAGCCATATTTGTCTATTACAAGTTGGGAACCTTAGAATGGTGGATAGACATGAATAAATATTTTTATACATCGCACACAAAATGGAAAACAAGGAACACTACAACATTGTGTAATACATTGTGAATGAAATCATTGAGGAGGCCAAATCACAAAATGAAGAAGGAGCTAAGATAACTTGGGGCTCAATCCTACTTCTCATCATCTTGTGAGAGATCAAAGTTCTAGATGGTCCATAAGATGCTACGTGGGTTTAACCACTGTAAATAAGTCCCTTATGGTAAATGTTTTTAGATATACCTTTGGCGGTGTGATCTCAAATGTGTACAAGGAAATAATTGACAAGTGGTACAACAGATTATGAGAGGCCTTTGAAAATGAGTGTTTCATTCTATGTAAATTTATTACAGAGGTTGGGGATTAGAGCACGATTTGAGTGATGCAAAGCATTACAACCTTGCACATTTCAAGATGAAGGATGGGGAGATGAGCCCTTTGTGTAATATTATTTTTGAATTCACTATATGGTATTTCAAGTGTTTTGTGAACATGATTAAAGACATGTAAAATTTAACTTTGTATGCTAATAATATTGATTCAGAATTTCATATTCTACATGTAACCTATAGGTATGACATGAGACCTTCATACTTGGAGATGCTAGAACCTGAAACTTTGTATTTGATTCCCTAGATGAATGTTACCATTAGGGGATGATATGTAGAGTCTTCATGGTGTTAAGGCCAAAGACTCAAGGTGGAGTAGAGATGGATATTATAGACTCCACCTTCCCACAACCTAGAAGAACTATTGTGCCACCTCTTAAAAGAACTCATGAGGTTACTCTTGATGAGAAGAAGAAGAAGAAGAAGAAGAAGAAGAAGGTTGCCTCAAACAATATAAGAGGAATAAAATATAATATATAAGGGGAAGTAGTAGTGGTGATGGAACATCTTAGTTGCCTAAGGATAACATAGAGAAGGAAAAGATCAAGCAAGGGAGGAGGAATTTGATTTGGATATGAAAGGAGAAATATTATGTGAGGAGATTGAGAAAGGGTAGGTTGAGTAGTTGTAAAAGAAGAATATTGAGGTGCAAAGACAATTACACACCATAGAGGGAGAAGTAAGTAAGAGTTTTACCAAAGGAAAAAAACCTTTGGAAAAGGGAGCGCATGAGGAAAAGGTGACTAATAACACTTATGTTATCATAGAAGACAAAGGCATAGGAGTTAAGACAAGTGCATGAACTTATACTACAAAGAAGAAGAGAATAAAAGCGAAGGCGATCAAGAAGATATGGATGCCCGTGTCACTACATATGGATTTTGTGGATGATCTCAAGAAGGTTTTATGGGCATATTTATAGAGCACAATATCCAATGAGAAGTTATATTCCTAGGAACTAATGGATAAGAATGGAAGAGTATCAAGGAACAGGGAAGATGCTAAGTTGGAATCTACATATACATGTGGAAGAACATGATGTTTCACTTGATTGTAGATCATTTATTTCAGTATTGATGAAACAAATAGGGTAATAGGCGTAGGAGGAATACCTGTTCAAATGTTAGTTAATGGGTTGTTGCGCGCGTATGACTTTTGAATCCATAGCTGATTGTGAGAGCTTCCTTTTGGCTAGGAGGAACTACCTGTAAAAAAGCAAGACCACTAGAAAAAGTTAAACAATATATGCAGTGAACTGCCTAGCATGTGCTAGATCCAGAAGTGTGATACTTCCTAGATGGTTGTCAGTCCACTATTTTAAACAATTTAATACGGTAAATAAGGTAAAACCTATTGTAATTCGAAATGATTTAGGTATCTCACTTAAAACACAATAAGAAATAGATCTAATCTAACAGGCTAGGTTAGAATAGGATCCAAAGGTCAAGCAATTGGTCTCCGGGTCTCGCAGGTCGGCGACAGAGGTCTCAGGTAGATCACAGGTGAATGAAGGTGAAAGGGAATTAGGTGGGTAGGTCATTGTTCTAGGTTGTATGGGAAAATACAGAGACCGATGTCAGTTAAGGGTGATCGACGGTGGTTAGGTGTAACCAGTGCTAGTTATTGTGGAGTCTCGGGGAATGCCATGAGAATGAGATTTAGGTCACCTTTGTGATTACACAAAGGAGGTCAAAGGATGTGGGTTGGTCAAGATGAGGTATTGGGTGATTTGGGAGGGATTTGGTGAGGTTTCCTGGGTATATGGAAAGGTGAGTGTTGGAGGAGGTCAATGGGTGGCTAGGTAAACAAATGATGATAATATAATGATGAAATGGAATAAACTAGAGAAGTATAATGTTTACTTACTTGGATTCTGGTCCTAGATGCTTGTGGGTGAGGTATGGAGGTGTTGATGAGAGGTTTGAAGGTGCGGCAGTGGTCACAAACCGAAGGAAAGATTCTCTGTATGGGTTGTATGTGCATTCCTCTTATCTTGGTTAGATCATATCATTGCTGAGATGGATGTGCAGGAAAAGATGCTTGATCTCCTTCCTTGCATGTGTGTTCTTGCTAGAATTCACTAAGGTTCGCCAACTTTTCCAATTGTTTCCCAACCTTCGCCAACCTTGAGAATAAGGTTGTTTTAGGGTTAAAAGGGTAACCAAAATGAGTTACTGACTTAACCAAAGATGATGGTTAGGGCTAATCAAGGCGTCGGTCAAGGTGGGATTTCCTAGCTTTACTAAACTAGGGAGATCCTCTTGATTTTTCTTAGATCTCGTGTCATTAAACCATGGATTAGACTCGGGAGGTTCTTGTAAGCATGTGGGAATGTGGTTAGAGGGAATATAGGCATTGATTTTTAGGGTTTAGGCAAGTCTCGGTTAGTTAATGTAACTTACTAAGAATAGGTCTTAGGTTGAGTTGGATTAGTGAGGTGTCTAGGTGAAGTGTATGTGTGGATATTATTTGAATTAAGATATTTAAATAATAAATATATTGAGGATAATGAATTCATTTAATTAAATTAATGAAATTAATATTAGTGGGGTGAAGGGGGCCATGGCTAGGTGAATGTGATGAAAGGTGTTTATTTTTCGAGGGACCAAAGGGGAGTGTGACTTAATTTGTA
This sequence comes from Taxus wallichiana var. yunnanensis, assembly GCA_018340775.1. Lineage (NCBI taxonomy): Eukaryota > Viridiplantae > Streptophyta > Pinopsida > Cupressales > Taxaceae > Taxus > Taxus wallichiana. The sequence goes on from CM031239.1 coordinate 82,861,121, forward strand.
GCTTGTATTGGTAAGCGACACTAAAAAAAAATAAGATGTGGTTGCCCCATGTGTGGGTGAAGGTGACCCCCTCAAACTAGAACCGATGAGGTGAAGGCGAGAATCAGTGAGTGGTTTGATAAAATGGTGAATGTGAGGAAAAGAAAGGTGGATAACATGGGGAAAAAGGAGCAAGGTCTACTCGGGTAAGCTAGGTAATGGGTCTGGGTCAAAGGTAGCAAATCAAACACATGCACACGAATAAACTACAGCACACTACCAGGTTGAAGAGTGGGAAAACTCTACATTGTCTAAGGTCGAGAGATTTATCCAAATAAGGTTGAAGTGATTCCAATATTTAAGGTATAGGATATGGTCAGGAAACACATCATAGGTTAGGCACAAGAACGTTTAGGTATGTTCCGGTACACCAAAGGTAGGGTCGGGATAAACAATCCACGACAATAGGCTAGGTAAGGTCATTAGGTCAACAACATAGGTAACAAAGTGCCCTAAGGTATAGCAAACACATGAGGTAAAAGGTCACTAGTGATGGTATACGTCCAAATATCTAGGTCACACCATGGGTAAGGCCAAGGTATGGGTAAAATAACTAGTCCCCAAAGGAGGAAAAAGAGGTAGTAAATGATCGGGGGGTGAAGGTTAGGTGAGGAAAATAAGAGGTATGGATGGGGTAAATGGGTGAAATTTTGGGCAATGTGCGAGGAGGGTGATCGATTCTAGTCAAGGATAACCGAAGTTGGTATAGGTCAACCGATGATGGTTAGGTAGGGCACCCGACCAATTCTGGTCAAGGATAACCGATGTCGATTAGGTTGGGTTTGTTATAAAAACAAATAATCTATGTTTTTGTTATTCATTTGTTATTGTTCAAAGTGAGAAAAGGAAAAAAGGAGAAAAAGTGAGAAATGTTTCAGACGAAATGAAACAAAGTGAGCGGTGGTGTGATCGACGAGTGATTAGTTGGTAAGTAGCGGGTCCACGGGGATCATTACAAGGGATTCGATTGGTGAGAGGTTGTGGGTAGCTATTCAGTGATGGTGAAGGCCGAGAGGGAATGGGCGAGCCACCAATACGATGGTCAAACATGCCACCAAGATGGCAACAACACGACAAGGTAAGCACCCTACTCTATGTTGTTGATTTGTTAGATTAGAGATTATTTTAGGGGTATGTTAGGGTTTTGTTTGTTTTACGGTTTAGTGGGTGGGCACAAATTAAATTTGGGAATGGGGGAATATTGGGTAAAAGGAGGAATGGGGAGGGTAATAAAGGGGATAGGGGAGGTGGGTGGAGGTCTAAGGGTAGGTTAGGTCATCATAGGTGGGGTAAAAGGGGCGGGGGAGGTTTTTTAGAAAGGGGGGTTTGGGGAAGTCGCAGGTTTTTCACGACAGTGACCGGCGTCAATCAAGGTTGGTCGGTGTCGGTTAGGTGGAACTGGTATCGGTCACCAAACAAGTGACCGATGTGGGTTAAGGGGCAGCGTGGTCGGTAAAGGTGGACAAAGATCGGTCACCAAATAGGTGACTGATGCCGGTTAAAGGGTGACCTGGGGTCGATTAGGATGAACCAGCACGATCGAGTAGTGGGCACAAAGTTCCAAAAGTGGTGTGGGTTAGGTGGTTGATATGGGTAGGGTGAAAATAAGGTATAGGTAAATGATAATGGTTGAAGATGGAATGATATATGTAAATTAATGTTGTGTTTGTATTGGATGCGGGGAAGTGTAGTTACATATGTGGGATAGGGTTCCGCCTCTATTGGTGATAGTGTGTGGCGCAACAACCCTAGAGGAGCTACAGCATGTGGAGGAAGTGGGCTTGAGTGGGGTTTATTGCTATAGACATGTAGTTCGGAAGCCTAGTTTGATGGTCATGCTCATCGATAGATGGGACTCCGTGACCAACATGTTCCACCTGCCGATGGGTGAGATGACTATCACCCTAGAGGACGTGTTCTAGATTCTTTGGTTACCCATATTGGGTGCCCAAGTTTATTCTATCTCCTCCGAGGCCTCAGAGGAGTTGATTGTGACTATTTTTGGAGAGGGGATGGCCGATCTGAGATTCCACAGTGCCAGTTTGAGGTATGGAGAGATGTACCTAGCCCATCCAGAGGAGACGAGGCTAGTGGTGTTGTTGATGGAGGCAGTGTGCTGCTATGCACTACCAAATGTAGAGGGTGGATGATTTCCCTGATCACTGATGGGGGTACTCCACGACATGATGGTGCATGAGACCCACTTTTCCTAGGCACCAGCATACTTGGTGTAGATGTACAGGGAGTTGTGGGCATATGGGCAGCTGTGTAAATTCAGCTTGTGATGTACATTTGTATTGCACTATTGGGCATACAAGCACATAGTTTGTGTGCGTCCTATAGGGATGCCCGAGTAGATGCATTCCCAGTGTGATTTGTGCGGGTGGGATATAGGAGATGGGTGCCAGTGATAGGAGAGCAGAGATCTGATAGGCCGACACATGATGTGGCCCATTTTCGTGAGTTCTTAGAGGGGCTGTCCAGAGTGGACATTATATATAGGCCATATGTGGGATTCCCCTCATATAGGCATATGCATGAGGAGCTAGTTGAGATCTAGCTAGAGAGATGGATATAGGGTCATCGTGCTGGGGAGGATGAGATGATCCCAATAGACGAGTTTGACGGCATTTGAGCTAGTACAGACATACCTCCACCCTTCCCACAGTATCGGAGAGATGACATGGAGAATCCCTTACCTCTACCACAACCTATAATGCCCACAATGTAGGAGGAGTATCTAGTGGACTGGTAGATAGATGACGCCAAGTGTATAGACGAGGCATAGAGAGTGGTGGGTGGCTCGCCACGAGCCATACCACCTAGACCGTGGTAGTCGAATCTAGCTACCATTATAAATGAGATAGATGCCCTACAGGAAGGTAGTGATGCTCATTACCTAGTTGAGTATCTTTGTAGACATAGATGGAGGGCTCGAAGTAGAGGTGGTAGAGCTATGCATACAGTGGCGATCATGTGCCGGATGGTTGGTGGAGGAGATGGAGAGGAGGGGGATGGTTAGGTGGCAGCCTTACAGCTGGTGGCATGTTTATAGGGCATTGGCCATAGCCCGAGCATAGATGGGGTCTTACAGACCCAAATACAAGCACAAAGGCGTGGGGACTACCACAGCACTAGGACCGGGTCCCAGTTCATAGGTAGGAGTGGGGCGTGGTCCTGCAGATAGGTACAGGGGCCATGACTTATGGTACCACCACAACCCATGCCTATATCTAGGTTATGGGATGCCCTAGGTGAGTCAAGATACTATTAGGACCAGCTGATGGTGGCTGGGATAGATTTCATAGCCTATGTCGAGTACCAGGCACAATAGGCATCCAATGAGAGGATGAGATCCCGCACTCACATTGTGGAGAATATAGGGGTCAATGAGCTCCAAGGCTCAATCAGTAGAGGCTACCAGCGCATGAAGACTAGTTCCAATTGAGGTGCAGCGAGGACCCAGGAGGCCGAGGTACAAAGCGATACCAAGATGGAGGACATCCGCCGAGATGCTTGATATGGTGCCTGGTTTTGATGTATGATAATTTTTGTGTGATATATACTAGCTTTGCATGCTAAGGGATATTTATAGTGTTAATCACATACCGATGATAGTGAGGATGTATGAGATATTTTTGTATATTTTGAGCATATACCGGCCTATGTGCCGAAGAGATTTTGTATTATTCATTATTTTATTGTATATATGAGACCAACATTGTGTCGATGACATTTTGTATTATATATTATCCCGCATGCCAATGGTTTTGAGATGATGGACATGATGAGATAGCCATATATATTTTGAGATACACATTGATTTATATGATGAGATACATGGTATATTTTTGATTTGTTGATGTGTTTATGAGATATGAATTTGTTGTGTTGATATGGATGGAAATTAGGTGAGTTAGGCATGATGGAGTTAGGTTGGTATAGGCATGGATCGAGTCAGGTTGGTTTAGGCATGGTTGAGTCAGGTTGGTTTAGGCATGGTTGAGTCAGGTTATAGGCATGGATTGAGTCAGTTTGTTAGGCATGGTTGAGTTAGGTTTTTAGGCATGGTTGAGTTAGGTTTGTTAGGCATGGTTGAGTTAGGTTTGTTTAGGCATGGTTGAGTCGAAAGTAGGTGAAGTGGTGATGCATTATTTTATTCAATGAATGATAATATGGGTCATATCTGAGATATGGTATAAGCTATGCATAGTGATGAGAGAGAAATGGTAGGCATAATAAATATATAAATATGAAACAACTTGTTATGTATGTGGTTTAATTTCCAATTGTGGGTATAAAAGGAAACAAAGTTAGGTGTGATGTAATGTGAGGCACATGGAAGATGAATTGTTTAGGGTCGAGGATGTCCGAGCTAACCTCTAAGGGCCCCATGCTCTGGAGCGCCTTACATAGTCTCGGCAAAAAAAGGACCTTAGGTCGATGTAGTTCTCCCATAAGCTAGGGACGAATATGAGGAGGTGTGAAAATGAGTTGGTAGGTTGTAGGCATGATTTGGGTATAGGTCTATAAGGTGTGGGTGGATTATAGGTGAAGGGATGTAGGTGAGGGCTATTGTGAAAAACTAATAATATTACCCCAAAAGTAAGTGTCGAAGATCATGTCCTGTATAAGGTAATCAAAATGTAAACAAAGACGGTTAAAATATAAGAGGAGGCAATAAAGCCACTGATTGGGTAGAATCATACTAAGTAAATCAGACCTTGGTAGAGGTGATGAACATAAGACCCTAAAGACATTGCATGATGGATTGTTCTATAGTGAAAAGTCACCTAATCACCAAATGTCTAAGTTCCAAGAAGTCCCTTGAGGTAGTAGGAAATGAGAGTGGGCATGGTTTGAAGGGTGAAAAGTGGGAAATTTTTATATATGGTATAGGTATCATGCACTTTGGGCAAGAGAACATAAATCACAATGGTCAAGTCCATGACAAAAAGGTTGACTTATAGTTTGAGATAGACTGATCGATGCGGAAAGTTTATATGGGATGAATAAAATTGAACTCCTTGAGGTATTTGTGAAGTTGATCAATGTGGGAAGTTTCGGTTGCTCTCATTTGTTTTAAAGAGATTTACATAGCTATCCTTCTAGGGAGTAGTCTATTTATAGCAGCAATTTGTCGAGAGGAAGATGTCCTTTTGAGGGAGTCATATTTTTATTGGAAGTTTGACTCAAGGAGTTGGGTCCCATGTGAGGTCTTGAGGTCATGGAAAAGACCAAGGTGGAGAAGAAGACTCTTGTTCAAAAGGCAAGGTGAAATGACCATGGGATCTCATCTAAAGGTAGATGAAAAGTATCCATGAGAATCATGCTATGTGTAGCACCATGGTACACATATTTAAGAGGATATAAAAGTGATGGGTACTCACATTATTCTTGTTTAATCATTGGTGAGGTGTATATAGTGAATAGTGCTCAAGGGACGAGCATGGAAAGAGACAAAAAGGTGAGGGAGGACTTACAAGTTAACAATAGAATGGTCAAAGATACAAGGCGTTAAGGGGCTTAGCATTGGGTTTACCCTCGAGTGATGATGAATGGTAAGCACCTGATCCATAGGTATGAATCACAATGTATGTTCCAATCCAATTAGGAAAAAAAATTCCCCATTTACTTTTTCCTACTTTGGTTACATGTTGATTTTCTTTCAGGACAAGGTCACTGACTTTGAAGGTTCGTTCATGGACATGTTTATCGTAGGCATGTTTGATACGTTTTTTGTAAACTTGAAGGTGATCTAGAGTGTTACGATGATGTTCATCTAATAACTCTAGTCTGTGTTAAACGGTCGACAAAAGTCATCATCATTGAGCATGTCATGGAGAGAGATGTGAAGTGAGGGAATCGGACTTCGAGAGGCGGAATACCTCTATACCATAGAACATAGAAAATGGTGTGGCTGCGGTGGAAGTGTGAATACTAGTGCGGTATGCCCATAGGGGAAAAATAATGTGTGTATGCCAATCCTTCCTAGTATCATCAACTACTTTCATAAGAATTTATTTGAGGTTTTTGTTAGTGGATTTGACTTGGCCATTGGTTTATGGGTAATAAGGTGATGAGAAACTAAGCTGAATGTGAAGGCATCGTAAATTTTTGTAATGTTTTGTTTTTGAATTTTTTTCCATTGTCAATGATGAGGTGATGTGGAACACCAAAGCGACAAATGATGTGGTGGTTAATGAACTCACATATTTTCTCAGATTTCATGGAAATGAATTATATGGATTCCACCCATTTTGTATAGTATTCGGTAGTGGTGATGATCCATTAATGGCATTGGGGAGAATGAGGATTCATTTCTCCGACAAGATCCAAACCCCATTGAGAGAAGGGCCAAAGGTCTTGAGCGACCTGTAAGGCATGACTGGGTATATGATGAATATTGGAATGTTGTTGGCATTTTACACAACATTTGACATAGTCACAACAATCATGGTTAAGGGTCAACCAATAATAACCCAGGTGAATAATATGCTTAGTAACAACAAGGCCTCTAAAGTGACCTCCACATATGCCATCATGAACTTCCTTAATGGTATAAGGAATTTCTGAACTTGTGAGGCATCGTAAGAGAATACCATCAAAACAAACTTATAGAGGAGGCCCCAGAATGATGTAATGAGAGACCTTTTTAGGGAAGGCACATTGTCCGTCTACGGGTGAGATCAAGACGTAAGATGGAGAGAGAAGGTAGTCAGAGTATTGTTTATACCAAAGGTCACTCAGATCAGGGGTAGCGGTTTTGATCGAGTAAACATCGTGAGGTAAATAAGAAGGTGATTGGAGTCATTGTATGGTGACAAAGATTGTAGAATTAGCGGGTGAAGTGGGTATTTGGGAAGCTAAGCAGGCCATGGTATCTACAAACTTATTGGTTGAATGTGGGATGGTTTGAAGGGTGTAACGATCAAAGGTGGTCAAAATTATGTCTACATGATGTTTATACTTTTGAAGTATCTCTATTGGGCCCTTGAAATATTGACAAAGTATTAAGGCACATGGGCATGTGGGACCCGATTCACGAGGATGGTGGGCAAGGAAAAAGCACACAAGAGAAAAGGCTCAAGGAAGCATATAGTGTGTGCGACACGTGAAAGGAGGTTCAAGTCTTAGCCAATTCAAGCAACAAAGGAAGAACACATGAAAAGAATGATCAATTGACACGGATAACATGCCAACCTGACAACAGTGGCCCCGAAAAGAGCATGCCAACAAATGAATCTTCTAGAAGACCATCATGAGATGGAGTGGAGAGCCCATGCCTGAGGAAACATGCTCATTGAAGGACCACATGAGACACTTGGCGATAGATCTGAGGGCGTGGAAAGGCAATTTGGCAATGTGGGAAGGTGATAAATACAAGTGCCTGCAGACCAAGAAAGGAGGATATAGACATAAGAGGAGAAGATACGCGGATATAGAAATAGCTCTTCCGGGAAGTAAAAAAAGTCTCATACAGATCATGGTAGAGATTCTCCTCCACCCATCTACGTGTATCAAGATCTTTATTAGTGGGGAGGACTACTAGCTAGCTACACATTGGAATACGCCATTTCCACGTATTCTTTTCCGAGAGGTTCTGAGTTTGAGTTTTTATGAGAACTTAGGGTATCATTTCTACATGTTATCCCTCTAACTATGAAGATATTGATGGTTACCATGAGTCTAGAAGTGCTCCCAATGGCAAGATAAACCATTCTCGGTGTTGGGTAAGGAAGCTTGGGTGGAGGAAGATGGCAGATGACATGATGAAAAGGAGAGGGAAGAATGACAGCTCAAGTATGGAAAAGCACGCGAAAGGGAGATTACTAGATGACACGAAGCTGCTAGTGTGATGGATCTATGGAAGCAGACGTTGCGGGAAGGAATTGAGGTTCACGTAGAGGACATGGAGCCTGAGCAGTCTATACTACCCCATCTTGGAAAGCACGTGGGGATACCCCTTTGGCTTCTGGTGAGAGTTCATCACATGGAGAAAGGAGAATCGTTTGTGCATATCTAAACCCACCTAGTGACCGAGCTCTGGCGCTTGGTTTTTCTGAACCAGGAAGAAGTATTGAACCAGTTGAAACTAGTGGAAGAAACAGATCCACACCTAGGAGATACAATTTTACATTCCCTTCTCCTATGGCTCAACATATTCCATTATTTGGAGGAGTTTTTAGATAAGGGGCAAGTGTACAAACTTTTGGTCTCGTACCAAGGAGTGGCGCGGGACAAAGTAGAGGTGGTGGGGCACTATCACGAGACCATCGGTGCATAGTTCACCGGGACCATGGGGGCACTTGGCACAGCTCCTATAGGCCCCACCGGACCCAAAGTGGTCCTAGTGGATTTGGTTGCTCTAGATGTACAAGACCCGATGGACCTGGTGGATCAGGCCGTGGAGGAAACACCAGAGGGAACCAAGGCTCTGGTTCAGGACAAGGACCCCAACCACCACCTCAAGTTTTCTTTGAAATGTCTCTACACGATGCTTCAGAACATGTTCACAAGTGTGAACTTCTATGGCACGCGAAAGGTATCACAACCCCATAATGAAAGGCTAGTCAATTTGTAACCACGTTACAAGGATGCGCACATAGATGGTATAGAAAATATGATCCTCATAAAAAAGCGGTGGTGGATTACAATGCCTTAAATAATGCATTCCTGGTAGAGTTCCACATTCCTGAGTTTGAGAAAAAAAATCATCAGCACTTTGAAGGAGATACAACAAGGAATGGCAGAGAGTGTGCGGGAGTATGATGCATGCTTTAAGACTCTCTTCTCTAAATTATCATATGATATACATCCTTCTCAGCATGCACAGTGGTTTGTTGGAGGATTGATCACCCCTTTTAGAAGGGCCCTATCTCATAAGACTTTCACATATCTGTGCGAAGCATTGGAGGCTACCTTACGTGCCAAAGCCATTGGTAGTATTGATACTAGTGTTATCCCATTCTTGGAGGCTCAGATTGCTGCTATGGCTAAACAATTGGAAAAGCTATCTGTGAACTCGGTCCATGAGACTCATAGTGGTTTTTGGTGCACAAATTGTGAGATAGAGGGACACATTAAGGATAATTTCCCCCGGAGGATGGTACGGACTGTAACATTAGTTTTTTAAATCTGTCATGGGGACCATGATGCTAGTAGATGTCCCTTGCTACAACACATGATCAGAAAGAATGTATCTTGTTATTGCAATATTTTCACCTCCACGACCCATGATACTAAATACTGTAGGCTCATTGATCAGATATATGAGGCCATTGCTCATAGGGTGCACCAAACCAGCATTGCTAGTATTTCTAAGAATGATGATCACCATTATGAGAAGTGCACAAGATGGAGGCACGTGAGGAAAAGTTTTTAAGGAGGATTCCATGGATGAGGTAACCATGGAGGAAGGAGTGATTTCCCACGAGGAACATGTTTCAACTATGGATCTATAGAACATTACAAGCGTGAGTGCCTAGACTTGTTGCAGTGCTCATGGTGTGGAAAGAAGCATAAGTATGAGGATTTCCCAGAGTTATATGAGCATATGAATCAGCAGCATGAGAAGGAAAAAGGCACTATGATGGTCGACATCAAGAAGCGGATATATAATGGATGCCTTAGGTAACATGGGATGAAGGTTTGGATCATGTTTTGGTAATAATAATGGCAAAAGTTACATGTGTAAGAGATATATCAAGACAAAAGAGCCTCGTTTCAAGAGAAGAGGTCATTCATGGAAAGTACGCATACCCCATGCATCAGAAGGAGATATATTAGGACACCATTGATGTTATTTGAAGCTTGCAAGGGGAGATCAAGTGACTAAAAGAGTAATCCATGAGGTAGGAACAAGGAAGGAGGATCGAGGTGTAAAAGATGACCTAGACGAGGTCAAGGAGGTGTACAAAATGCTAAGGTAGGAGAACATCATTCCTTTGTTAGGATCCTTGTTAAGAGAGAAGGTACCATGTACTGAGAGAAGAGTGTGAGAGGTAGGTCTTGCACGCAAACCTTCCCCCTCACAGCCTCAACTATGACAAGGAGATTACATTGAATACAATTGTGGATGGATGGCTCCTCAACAATATACTCATTGACACTGGCGTGGAGGTTAATGTTTTGAATTTGGATGCATGGCATCATATGGGGAGACCTACATTACAGCCATCTTCAAATGTGTTGTATATGGAAAACAAGACTAAGGAAATTCCCATCGGTGTCTTGAAGGATGTAACTATTACTATCTAGGGAGCCAAGTTTATTGGGGACTTCGAAGTCTTGGCACACACCAAGGCAAACAATTTCCCAGCACTACTTAGGTGCCCTTGGTGTTACAAGAACAATACAGACCTTCCGTTCAACAAAGGGTACATCAGTTTTGAGAACAAAGAGGAGCAGGTTATTATACCCATGGTTGATGGGAAGTCAGCGCCCTACATTGAACCATTGGGAGAAGAGGTTTTGGACAATATCTATGTGCACTCAATCAGATACCCTGAGATAGTACACCCTATTAATGGGGTTATCCAGTTTGAGGATGCTCATTTAGTAAGTGATACCACCATCCTATCATGTGATAATTAGGTGCATGGGACTTACGAATTAATGGGATGGTAGTTGAGAGGATCGGTGACCAAGGTAACTAAGGAACACACGGTTCGGAACCTTGGGGGAAAAGAACTTCCCAAGTACTCTGGAGGAGCCTTCCCTGAGATCTTTCTGCAGGAGATAGAAGCTCAGTGGAAAAATGAAAAGGAACAAAGGGGTATGTTGAGTTACGTCTTGCTTGGAATAGTAGCTCATTAGTGGGCCACACATTAGGAGAGCCTTTTAGAATGGCGTGAGGTAAGAATTTCTCTCTCTATTAGATTTTCTAGAAGTAATATACCCACCATCATCAAGGAGTACCATGGGAAGGAGCCCACCTCTTTCCATATCCAGGAGTGTGAATGGGTCTAGAGAGAAGGCATGGAGGCCTTGCCACCATCCCTCTAGGTACACAAGTTATATTCTACACTACAGGGTTGTGCGCACATGGTACATTCATTTGGAGACACGTCACCAAACAAGGAATTGGCAAGAGCTTGGCTGATGTAACATTCCTATTTTAAGACTTTAGAAACAAGGGAATTTTTTTGAGTAATTTTCTTGGTTCTAAATACATAATTTAGAGCACACATTCCATAAAAACATTCTTATAATAGATAACCATATGCATCGTGATGACTCGGTAAGTTCTTGATCTATTCATTTTATGGCTCGGTGAACTACCGATCTATTCATGTTTAACGCTAAGCATTGAGTACTTTTACGTATACCATGTATGCATGGTTCTCTTACCCTGTTTTGGGTATTGAGTGATATATCTAAGGAACCTAATTGAATAGTTGTTACCAATATTCATCTGCATCACAATCCTTAGACTAGGTGACATAGGACAACGCAATCAGTAGCTTGCGATAATTTGGCCAAAGATTTCTAACATACTATTCGTATTACTTATTTATTGATAGCATACTCATCAATTCGGAAAAATCCTTCACCCCCACTCTATTGTTATCTAGAATTTCCTTTACTGACTTCTCGTTATTCCTCTTTCCCAAGGTTTAACCCTAGTTCTGGTTAACAACATAGGTTATGATAGGAAGGGGCTCACAAAGACTTAGGATATATTGGCATACTGGGTCAACCTAGGTCAACCCCGTGTGCCAAGGTACCCTAAGTCCTAGAGGGCTACTTCATATCATAACTATGCTACTACCCAGTCCTAGAGAAAACTAAGTTCAAGTCCATAAGTGTGTAGATCTAGACGATCAATGTAGAAGGGTGTTGCCACATGTTAATTGCAACGCTGTATCCTCGAGAAGATCCCAATATTCTCGAAGGTATAGCCCTATAGTTGGCATGTACCAACATCCTATAGAATAGACTCGTTGAGATGTACATACCCTTAGGAGATTATTAATATTTAATTAATTTGGATACTTAAAAGTAGATTTCAGCAACCTTGCCCAAACCCTAATCCAACTCTCCCTAAGTTCTTTTCCAAATCAGGTTCCATTAATTCTTGAATAAATTCCTTAACTTAATATTGCTTTCAATGTTCGTTAATTTTGTCTTAACAAGAAGCTACCAAAAAGAAAGGACAACAACCTCCTAAGTTCCATTTAATGTGACTTAACCATTCAAGGAAGTGTAACAACCACCTAGGTTGTAACTTAATAGACTTTATTAAATGAATTCTAATGATTATAAATCATATCTTCCTTTTTGTTAACTTTTTAATAAAAGAGGAAGGGTCTCCTCTTCATGGTTAAGTTCTAGGGTTTAAGCACACCCTTTATGTCCTTTACAAATTCTATAGTTTTCATTGTAAGTTCATTACACATTACCTTAATAATATGAATTGTTTAGATAAGAACATTGAATTCTACAACTTATTTAGCTGCATCTCATTTAGGGAAATTACTCTAATTCCCTTTTCCTACTTATCCAAGAATACTCATTTAAACATATAAACATGAAGAATATCAACATGATAGGATTCTATTTCTTTTACAAAGGTACAAGATAATTTACACAACCCATGCAAGTAAATTCTCATCCTTCAATTCATTTTCAAAACTTATACATTTACAAACTTATGCATTTTAGGCATACTGCATGATAGTAGCCTTCATTCAAAAGAATATAACTTTTCTTTTTCAATACAACTTAAGAATGAATCAGAATTCTTCACAAGAATCAAACTTAGATCAGCCAATGCATCATATAAGTTTTTGCCTTCTTTTATCACTTATGAAGTCCATCTGTAAAAATTGCTAGCACGGGTCAATTTAATGAACTGAGCATGATAAGCACTAAGCCTTAAAATGAAGTGCATTCCACTAATTGTTCCAATAAAAACAACCCTACTTTAATGAACAATTAGTATTTCATACTCTAAGCATAAGTAATAACAATAAAAAGAAGAGCATTAATGAACCAGAATTCACAAAAAGAAGAACAAAATATAATCAATAATATCTATCTTACAAATTAAAGTATAATTGATCCTATCAATTATCTTTACCCAACAATAGATCATAACATCTCATTGTTTCCAATCCTACCAAAATATAAAACAACACTTATCTTTACTATAAGATACAGAAAATGTTTACAACATATTCTCACTAGGATGTTTCATCTAACTTTCAAGTAAAGAAGAAGAGAAACCATTTCCATTATGCCAAAGTACATAACATCCACAAAGCATAAACAGGTGCATATCATGACTTAAACTATTTCTTTAAAGGACATCTACTTTAAAATTAAACATTTTACGGTATTCATTAGAATAGATTCACATAAAATAAATCCAAGAAGGAATGATGGATTAACAGTCAACAAGTTTGCATTACCTTTTACCAACCAATCCTCAATCTCTTTCTACTTCATTCTAGTCAAATGACAAGTATAAGAAGACTAATTAAGTAATGATTCTCTTTTTCCCATAAGAATAATTAACAGAAGGTTCCGAACCAATGAACTTAACCCAACTGCATTAGAAAAGGAGTCCTAACAGAATATGATCCCAATCTGTAATCATTTCTTTCAACTTAATTAACAGTTTTACCTTTTCTTATACATATAGTTTAAGTTCATGCAAGAGTTCCCAAGAAAGAGAACAAGAACAACTTCAAGGAAAGAGAAAACTTAATGCTACCTTCCTTTCAAAATATTCCCATTATAATGCATGAATTCCACTTTCCATTTGGAACATTATAACAATGAAGTTCATACACAGCCCACAGACAGTAAAGAATCATAGTTTATCTTTCAAAGACTTAACATTCTTTCATTGGACCCAACAAGAGGTATGAAATCTGAGTAGATGCTAACACTCAAAATTTCCCAATAGTTCAGTCAAGGCAGAACTATCTTGACAGTATTTCAACGCATCACTATAAGAACTACAGATTGGGATTCCAATAAAATGACAAGATCAAAACAACATATTAAAAATATGTTATGTCCAAGACTCAAATTACAAATCCAAGCACAATGTAAAGCATAAGATCCCTCAAGGATCAAGATCATTCAAGTGATTATAAACAAGTTTGAGAAACAACATGCTCCCTTTTTAGTTTATATAAATAGTCAAAGAAACCAAAAGACTATAAGATCTGAACCAATCCATCATTCAAGTTACAATTTTTAAAAACACCCAGTAACAAATTGATTGTATAGTGTTGCATCACAATATCTCAATCACGAGTCCATTTATACACCAGCATCGTAATGCTAGACTCGAATATAATGAAATTACTTTAAAAAAAAGTTCAAAATAAGAAGAGTGCTTCCATTTCCAGTTAACATCCTATCAAACCCTGTTTCCCAACTCAAATGGAATGTAAGATGCTTAACAGAGCTCAGACCAGACGACAACAAAACATGAAATCCATGTTCATAATGAACCTTCAATAATAGTTCATATGGTCATAAGGACAATAAATCACAAGCACCATGCCATATGCAGCTTCAATCAACAGTCCAATTTATCCAAGATAATAAAACACAGGTTCTAAGTTGGATGCGGGTTTCAACAACAATCAAAGTTTTCACAAGATGAAATACAAGAACCAAGCCATATATGGTTTTATCCACAGTCCCATTTATCTATGAAATAAAATGAAAACACCATAGAACTGAGAATCTCTAACAACGGATCTCTCTTACTAAAACAAGTTTCCAACAGAAATCTTGAACTTGCATACAAGTTTTCCTCAGAACACAAGTTCTTTACCAGCTCGAGATCACAAAACACATCGAGTTCACAAAACACTAATCTCAACAGACAGACAGGTGAAACTCGAGTTTCCATAAAAATCAGCTAGAAATTTATTGACAACGAGAGTAGTCGGATGCAAAACAAACAATTTCCAACAACCTGAAAATTCCAAAGCAGATTTACTAACTTTGTTCTTGCATGCATAGTTCTTTTGTACTAAAACAATACAACATAAGTTTCCAACAGAATCACATATACCATGGATTCGAAACCCAGAATGCAAGATTTACTAAACCCATCAACCAATTAACCAGATAGAGCATGCAATGCACAAAACTCAATAGAGAAAAGTTGCTTTAATGAAAACACTTAGAGGAAAGAAAGATATTTTAACAGTTAGAGCCTATCATGCCTGATAGTGTCTCTGTCAAATCGAAGAAGACCTCTAGCCAAGCTCACTTCTTCTCCTCTTCTCCACGAAAGATCAAACAACCAGATACCTCTTCCACAATGCCTCTTATAAATTCCATGAAATGAAAATAGATTCGAAACCTCAAAAATAGCCATGAAGTGCAGTTCAACCTGCTGGTTTGAAAAACTAGAGTGCATGCAAAATGAAAATCGAAGAACATGCAAAGTGAAACAACCCAAGAAAAATCCGTTGGCATGCCTACCAAGACGGTTTGGGCTCATAAACCAAAAGTAATTAATTCCATTAATTCCAAATCTCCGCTTAATCTTCCTTGCCACCACCTACAAATTCTAGATTAACATGTATTTCCATTTTAGTGATACTTCCACCTAAGCCTCTACCAAGTCATCTAGCCCCTACCAAAACTGGCAGTCTGTATGCATTTACCAACCTTATCAATAACATAAATTCCTTAGGAACCGTCACCCAAGTGCATGCGACCACTTAAGTCCCCATTCATATCCATTAGTTTAGGATAGATTAGATTGCTTAGGTTAGATCTTAGGTAGAATTAAAATTTATACCATAGGATATAACACTAGCAACTAACCCCCACCATAGGCCTTAGCAAATAGGTTTAGATAATTTCCACATAGGCAAATTAATTCAAAACATAATAGTTTTAGGCATTAGGTTAGATTACAATAATACCTTGTAGTATTAGGATCTAGGTTAATTTAATACCTAGTAACCTTTCCAATTCCATTAGCACCGAGCTTAGGTTAGGTTACAAATCAACCAATCATAACAGAATAAGGAGCTTTAGGTTAGAATTAGAATTCTATCAAGTGACATAGCTTAGGTAGAAATATTTTTTTAACCTAGCTTAGGATCCCATAGGTTAGTCCTATATAGGATCCTGGATCTCTCTTATGCCATGAACAAGATGCATTCCCATTTTTGTTAGCAATGACCTATCATGATTGATCTCCAAAGACCCAAGCAGAATAACCCATTGAATCACATAGAAATCAAAGAACTTGCAACAACAAAGTTTAGTCCAATGTGTATCTTAACTCATGGAATGTCAATTTTACCATTCGTTCAACAGAGTAGATTTAAAACATTCCTTGGATCACTGAAATTGATCCAAGGATGAGTCAGATAATTAGATAAGTTTACACTCTTAAACCAAATTGTAAATCACCTACTAGAAGTGAAAAATGGATTCAGGGAAGCCATTCTAATTCATTCAAAGGATCTTAAGAGTAGAAAAGACTTATCCATATCAAGCATGATTTCCAATAATCAAAATAACATATCCTTATAAGGAAAATCACATGTCAACACTTGAATGCAAAGGAGGAAAATAACAACTATCAAGGGTGTTACAACTGATCTTATTCAAACCTTTGAGTATCGGAGTACCAAACCATTGGTTGATAAGGCCTTGCAAGGTATCAAGCACCTTACAATGGGTGATAGTGCTAGAAGGAAAGATAGGATATTGGAACTACAAAGTGAACCAGGATTGGGGGCGTGCTTTGAAGAGATTGAAGAAACAAAAGAATCCTAGTTTGAGCACACGTGTTTGGATAAGGAAAAGGGAAAGTTAGTATATGTGATTGATGGAGAGGAACCAGAGAGTTTAAATGTTAGCCATTCTATGGGAATGCGTGAAGTAGTGGGCAGTGCAGATTCTCGTGTGTGTGCCTACCATGAGCCTTTAAAGACAAAGAAGGTTAACATTGGTTCAGGAGAAGAACCTAAGGAAGCTATTATTATGGATTATTGGATGGAGAAGGAAGTATCAAGGATCATTGATCTATTATGAGAATTCGAGGATTTATTCTGTGTGGGTACCATGAGTTAAGAGGCATCCACCATTCATTCATGGAGATGAGGATAAAATTGAAAGAAGGTGTGTGCCTGGTTAGAAAAAGGCCCTACCACATAAATCCCAACTTACGTGTGAAGGTTAAGGAGGAGATAGATAAGATGATAGCTTCGGAATCATTGAGGCAGTAGAAGAATCAGAATGGGTAAGTCTCGATGGTAATTAGCATCAAGAAGGATGGGAGGATTAGAATTTGTATGGATTATAGGGAATTAAATGTAGTTTGTGTCATTGATCCATTTCCAACCCCCTTCCTTTGAAGAGATTTTGGAAGGAGTCGCTGGGCACAAAATCTATTCCTTTACGGATGGATTTTCGAGGATATCACCAAGTTTAGATTGCAAAGGAGGACTAGAAGAAATTTTTTTGCCACCGAGTGGGGAATTTTTGCATACATAGTCATGCCCTTTGGGTTGAAAAATGTGTCTGCATTGTCTTTTCACGCATAGTGGTGCAAGAATTCTAGGACTTCATTCATAAGTTTCTTCATGTTTACTTGGATGATTAGATAGTATATGGTCCGGTTCAAGACCATTGTGACAACTTGAAATTAATGTTTGAAAGGTGTAGGAAGTTGAGGATATCCTCAACATTAAGAAGTGTGTATTTGCTACACCCTTTGGGACTTTATTGGGGCATATCATATGTAAGGAGCGCTTTTTAGTAGATCCCGATAAGGTTACGATTATTATTGTGGGGTTAAGGGAGCCTACTAGCGAGAGCGCAATGCATGGATTCCTTGGGCATATGGGATATTATAGAAAATTCATTGAGGGTATGCCAAGATCACCACACCTTTATAGGAGCTGCTTAGACACAAAAGTAACTTCCATTGGGGAAAGGGACAACAGAGGGTGTTTGATACATGAAAAGATAGGCTTATCACCCGCCTATTTTGAAATTTCCCTCTTGAGACAAGCCTTTCCATGTCCATGTAGATGCCTCAAGAACTACCATTGGAGCAATACTTGCACAACTAGGTGAGGGGATTGTTGATCATCCTCTCTATTTCCTGAGTAGGAAGTTAACACCAGTAGAGTAGAATTATACCACAACCGAGTGTGAAGCATTGTCAATGATCTATGTGCTTTTCAAATTTTGTGAGATCGATGGTGACACCTTTTGTATTCTACACCGACCACATGGAATTAAAGTATTTAGTAAATAAGCCCATTCTTCAAGGGCGCATATGTCGATGGGTGTTGTTGTTTCAAGAGTTTGAGTTCACCATTGTAGTGAAGCCCGGAAAAAGCAATTGTGTACCGATCATCTATCAAGAACCGATTCAAAGCAGAGGGCGTGTAAAGTATTAAGGAAACAATGCCGATTTGGAAGAAATTGCTGTATTTTTAAAAGAAGGTGTGTAACCTGGATGGAAAGAAGGCATTGGAGAAAAAGTAGTTGGCCATATGCACCATACCCTACATGTTGATTTGTGGAGATTTATACAAATTGGGACGTGATGAAGTTTTGCGCAGGTGTGTGTTAGAACATGAGCGCCTGGCCATAATGGAGGAAGCACATGGAGGAAGTGCAGTGGGTATTACATAGGTGATGCCACCATGTACAAGATTTTAATGGAAGGTTTATGGTGGGAAACCTTGTACAGGGATTACAGAGATTATTATAAAGCATGTGACCACTTTCAACACATTGGCAAACTAGGAAGGAGAGATGAAATGCCTTTGTGCCCTATTCCTAGCGTGGAGCCTTTTGAAAAGTGGGTGATAGACTTTGTAGGACCTATTTCACTAGTGGCGTAGGACTAGGTCACATTATTTCATCACTTGCATGGATTATCTCACAAGGTGGGCGGAAGCAGCCCTAACTAAAGATTTCATGGCAGCAACGGCAGTAAGGTTCCTATGGGAGAACATCATCACAAGGTATGGATGCCCTTTAAGTTTAACTAGTGATAGGGGTAGACATTTTCTAAATGAGACCATGATGATCCTACTATCTGAGTTCATGGTGGCTCATCATAAGA
This sequence comes from Taxus wallichiana var. yunnanensis, assembly GCA_018340775.1. Taxonomy (NCBI): domain Eukaryota; kingdom Viridiplantae; phylum Streptophyta; class Pinopsida; order Cupressales; family Taxaceae; genus Taxus; species Taxus wallichiana. The sequence goes on from CM031239.1 coordinate 82,880,241, forward strand.
ATACGCCCTACCATCCACAAGAAAATGGAACCGTTGAAGCATTCAACAAAACACTAAGTCATACCTTGACCAAGATTTGTGATGTTGGAAGATAGGATTGGGATGACAAGGTATTAGCAGATTTTATGGGCTTATAGGACTACGTATAAAATACTTAATAAAGCCACACTTTTTCAATTGGTTTTGGTGTGGAAGTTATTTTTCTAGTTGAATTTATGTTACCTTCTCTGTGAATAGCATGCGTAGGAGGATTAGCCGATGAACAAGCATTGGAAGAAATAATTGATGAACTAATGAAACTAGATGAGAGATGATCACTTGCTCGCTGGAGCCAAACAATGGAAAAGGAAAATCAAAAGGCTTAGCATGATCACCATATTAGAAATAAGAAGTTTGAGGTTGGGAAGATGGTGTTACTATATGATTCTAAATTTCTGCGTCATCTTAGGAAGTTGAAAGTCCATTGGTTAAGTCCCTACACAATCTTATACATCCTTGATTCAGACGCGTGCGATTCAAGCTACTGAAAGAACAAATTTTCCTAGACACTTCAATAGCAGTAGATTGAAGCCCTACTATAAATAAGTCTTCTTGGTGTTTGTAAATAAGGCGCTTTTTCAACTAGTCTAGAATTTTCCCTTATGCATTCTCTTTTCCTTGTGTTTCCCTTTCACATTGTTTTCTTGTTTTGCGCCTTGGGTGCTGGTAACCTTATTGTTATTTTTGGAGAATTTATGAGTGCGTAGAGGACCATGCATCATTTAAGTTTGGGGTGGAGAAAAGTGAAGAAGCACGTGATTAAAAGTACCAAGGAAGTTGTGTTGGAGAGCCTTGTTTAGTAGCCTGGTTAAAATAGAGATGAAGAGAAAATATAGAATGGTTGGTGCCAGGGTAAAGCTACTCGTAGATCCCACATACAAAGGAAAATGAAGCACATTTTAAAGTAACATGAGGTAGGTGAATGCAAGAATTTGGATAGAAGAAGTGCCTTCGGCGTGGGTGAGCACACGTAAGAGTCTCCTGTCAGGTTGGTTTGGTTATGCGCCAGAAGGTTGGAGGAGTTTTCGTGTAGGAAGGGCGCGTGAGTAAAGGTGCCTGAAGATGGGTTTTGTTTTAAAAAGATGCATTAAATGAACAAAGTACGGGGTAGGTAAAGTAGCATTTAATTACCGAAAAAGGAAAAACTATAAATAGAGGGTTGGGGCACTCTCATTTTACTTTGCGAAAATGAAGAGTTGGAGATATAAGTGAAAGATATAAGCTAGAACTTTTTTATATTTGATCAGAGAGAAGATCTGTGTGATCAAACAAGTAAATAGCTAGTTTGAGATTACAAAAAGAAGGAAGGAATTACACGGGCTTGGAACGAAGTGAAAAGATGTTGTTTTGTGAAGAATTTATTGAAGTTAGGGTTCAACAAACTAGCACATGGGTTTAGGAGATTTGTATCATGGATCTAAGATCGAAGGTTGGGAGAAGGAAATTAGAGTAACAAGGAGAGGACTAGAGTAATACAATTACCTTGACCATGACACCAAAGAAAGGGAAGGGTAAAGAAAAGGCTAAACAACCAAAACCCGAGGTGGAAACAAATGAGGAATGGTATGCAAAAATGGAGTACCCTAAGAGAGTGATGATGGGAAAGGAATGGGAATCCCATTTGAAAAACATACCAGTCAGTGACTATAATCACCGCACCAAAGCACTATAGAGAAAGAAATGACATTAGAACTGGTACACCCAACCAACAAGTGAACACCTGAAGGGTTACCTATCTACAATGATGACGTGAAGGTCAAGATGGCAAACTGTGGTTATTGTAACTCTATGAGTTTGCATATTTTGGGAAGCTAGATTACTTGTACCAGTGGTTGATGTCTTGGGTGCATGAGGACTACTTCCACTTTGCTAGGCACAAGATGCGCGTAACTCCCTAGTTGATTGCATAGTTTACAGGCCTCATATGTGAGGGAGATAGCCTAGAAGATGACCTTGGTGATAAGGAAGATATTTAGGAGACCATCACAAAGTATGCTCTGCAAGTAAGGTTCGAGATTCTAACATCTCAAAAATCAAGGATCTAGTTATGAAGATGGCCGCGCACCTAGTAACGAAATTAAATGTCCAAGAAAGGTGGACACGAGTCAACAAGCCATGGATGCATGTCTGTAGGAAGATTATAGAGGGGACTATTTACAACTTGTCTGCATACATTGCCGAGGAAATTTTAAAGTGCGTAAAGGAAGGGGATAGGATCCTCTTTGGAAATGTCCTACTCACTATAGTATTTATAGAAGTTAGCGTGTTGAATGCACGTAACAATTTGTGTGGGAGTACCCAGCCAAAGACCCTTCACTCGCGAAGAGGTTTTAAAAGTATGCATGTGATACAATGAAGGTTCCCCAAAAAGTGCGGCTCAAAAGATGGTATATGCACTTGAGAAATGCATTCGAGGTGGAGTGGAGGATCAATAAACAACTCCCAAGTAGCAACACAAGGAGAAGCTAAGTTCATGGTATACCAAAGCACTATTACTTGGGTAGGTTCAAACTTGTTGATGAATCATGAAGCCCTTGGTGTAAGCTCCTTTCGCGTTCACCGCCCAAGACCTCCAAGCATGAGTGAACAAATTTAAAGAATCGAAAAAGCTAAGGTTGGAGCTAGGAAAATTAGACCAGAACATAAGGATATGAGGAAGAAACTAAACTATCCCGGAGGTAAGCGCGCATACGTGAGAAGTACATGTTTCATGAGATCCACATGACTGGATCCATAACATTTCCTATTGATGGAGGATCCGTGGCGCATGTATACATGCGCATAAGGCCAAAATTTGAAAACAATGTGTACTTGGTAGATGAGATCTCTGACACAAGACCCATTGGGAATGAAGAAGTCATTGTCTAAGAAGAGGGGAAGAGGAGATGAGGGAGCACCAAGTGTACCGACTACTCGGATAGTGAGCATTCCTTCTATGAGTGCCAAGCCAAGCACCTATGTTTAGAGGAATAAGTCCCAGTAAAGTAGAAGACACTAGAAGTAGAGGCACCCGAAAGACCCACCACCTTGGAGGAGTCACAAGAGGAAGAAGAGAAGGTAAAATCTCCCGACTGAAGCAACCTCTTAGGAAGAAGTAGAAGGTAGATGAAGAAGTCGACTCAAAGGCGGCGACGGCTTGGAGAGATACCTAGGAGAAGGAGAGGATGAGAGTGAAGAGGGTGGAGATGAGGAGAAAGAGCCAGAAAAATGCAAGGAACCTTTGGACCTTGAATATTTAGTGTGTATGACTCGGAGGAGGAGATTTGAGAAGAAAAGTAAGAGTTCATATTCACGTGGTGGAAAGGTGCACAAGGAGATGAAGGCAGTGAAGATACAAGGGCAGATGAGAGGGATGCCGAGGGACAGAGAGCCACAGATTTTACCAAGGAGTAGATAACCGAAGTGGCAGAGTGAGAAGAAAAGAAGATGCTTGAGATCCTTGTAGACCAGGAATTAGAGTGAAGTGTAGACATAGTGCTAAAGGAAGGGAGGGAATAAAGCGGTGAAAAGGGACATGACAGCTTAGGAGGCTCCGCTCTCGACGAGTCAGCTTCCCCAAAGGTGCGTGTTTAGGTAGAAGACCTCACGAATGCAAAATAGAGGTAGATAATGGGCTATGTGGATGACTCAAGGAAGGTACTACGCACACGATTCTAGAGCACGGTACCCACCGAAAGAATTATAGCCATGGGATCGTTTGAGAAGGAGGGCATGTACCCAGGACCAAGAAAATGATTTCTTGGGTATTTTAATCCCACGTCAACAAGTGGACTTTGAAGTCTACTAAAATGCATTTATCACGCTACTAGAGTCTAAGGGAGAAAAACCCTTAGTAAATTCCCAGGAGCTCACATATGAACAAGTATGTAATGCTCTAAACAAGGTTGCGGTGGAAATGGAGGAAAGAATATTTACAGAACAATAGCATAAGGGCTTTAGAGGGAAAGCTAGCTAAGAAGGAGGAAGAGTTGGCTAAGGTGGCTAGAAGCTTGAAATAGGAGGAATTAATTAGTGCACAGCTAAGATGTGAGCTCAAGGAGGAAAAGGCAAAGGTGCAGGAGGTCTACAAGAAAGTAGACTCGATAAAAAGTGCCATCATCTTGAAACACCTAGATCTAACACCTATCCCCTAGAGGTATGCATCAACGCTGGAATGCCTAGAATACTTAATGCACATCCTCACCATGGAGAGGTGACCATTGGAATTAGAATATTTGGAGGAAGTAGCTACATGTCCGAAGGAGGAGGACCGGTGAAAGGTAATAGCACTAGTTTCCAAGTATAGCAAGGTTCTCACGTATGTAAAGGTTGATTCCCATTCGCTAAGGCTGCATATGACATATGCACGGATAGAGATAAGGTGGTGAGCTCCTTGGTTACCACACTTGAAGTAGAGTGAAGGATTTCTAGGAGAAGAATAAAGGAAATAGGCGAGAGCGGGATAGAGTCCAGTGGAAGTAGAAAGAAGGTTCGAGGAGATTGAGGCACTAAGGGCTCAACCAAGACATGATTCAAGGAAATATATCCTTAAATTACCAAGAGAATGGAAGAGATCGTAGACCTAGGTAAATATATGGAACAAATTGTGGACACTTTGGGCACCCGGGAGATGACCTAAGTTTTGATGAGGTAAACCTCTGGTTGGTGACCTCCGTCGAAGGCACAGAGAAAGGTCAATATATGGAATAAGTTGGAGGAAGTCTTATGGAAGGAATTCCCCAACCTTTTGGTTTAGTGTCCCTCCCCCATTCTTCATTCTTTCCCCTATTCTTTCATTCCTTATTCATCTTTGTAAAATTTATCTACATCTTGGTTCCATTGAACCAACTTGCACCTTGGTCAAGTAGAATGTTTCCGAGGGTGGAGAACAAGTGTAGTGTGGGGTGATGTTGGGCCCCTAAAATATCGACTAAGTATGAAGGCACATGGGTGTGCGAGACCCCAGTTATAAGATGGCGTGCAAGGAAAAAGTGCATAAGAGAAAAGGCTCAAGGAAGCATATAGTAAACGCGCACGCGAAAGGAGGTTCAGGACTTAGCTGATTCAAGCAACAAAGGTGAACACGTGAAAAGTGTGATTAGTTACACATGGATAACATGCTAACCTAGCAACAGGTGGCCCAGGAAAGAGCATGCCAGTAAAGGAATATTCTAGAAGACCATCATGAGATGGAGTGGAGAGCCCAGGCTTGAGGAAACATGCTCACTGAAGGACCACATGAGACACTTGGCGACACATCTGAGGGCATGGCAAGGTGAGTTGGTAGCATGGAAAGGTGATAAATACAAGTGCATGCGGATGAAGAAAGGAGGATATAGACATAAGATGATAAGATAGGAGAGATACACACAAAGAGAGATAACATGGGTAAAGCTCTACAAGATTACTACGAGAGGGGCTCATTTATCTTGAGCTCGGCATTATAATTTCTTTTCTATTTTTGTATAGTTATACAAGCCTAGTGATGTGTATGACTACAATCTACCCTCTATGGCTCTTTCTAATGAAATGATGAATACAATGAAGTTACCGATTGCAATTAGATATGAATATCAGTGGGTTTCATGTATATTTCATTCATAGAAGTTCTCTTTCCTTCCATACTATGAATGAATGGTTGTAGCTTTCTTTCTGTTATATTATATGTTATGGAGTCTTTTAAAACACACAGTCTAAAGAAAATACAAGGATTTGGAGGCCATCCTGAGCCCTGTAATCCTTGTATGTCTAAACTTCTTTCCTGAATACTCCTATACTAATCATTGATGAATGCTTCCCACTAAAAACTCACACAAAGAGAGACTCAACACCTACGCATGCCTCGAGTGAGTGCTCAACTTCGCTAGGTAATAGGTCGGCACACATGGGATTCCTTCCTCTTATATTGGGAGTAAAATTGACTACAATCTCATTACGACATTGGTACATACCATTGACTTGGTTTACGACCAATTGAGAATCAACAAAGATGTTGATTGATTTGACATCAAGGGCATAGGTATCTTGGAGACCTAGTACAAGTGCTTTGTAGTTGGAAATATTGTTAGTACATTCAAAATATAATTTTAACGAAAAAGGCATGGGTTCACCATCAAGAGGAATGAGGATAATACCAGCCCCACCCCCATGCTGACACTTGGAACCGTTGAAGAAGAGTGTCATTTGGTAAGGAGGTTCATCTAGGGAGAGGGTAGCAATTGACTCATCTAGAAAGTCAAAATTAGAGGGTTGATCCCCAGAAATTGGTGCATCGTCCAATTGGTTGGCGATAGCTTGGCCCTTGATGGACTTTTGATTAATGAATTTGAGATCAAGAATAGCTAAAAGCATAAGCCATCATGCGGCACAATGATTTTGATAAGGTTTGGCATACATGAAGTAGAAGAGGTCGGTGTTAGTCACAACATACGTTTTGTGTTTGAGTAGGTAATGATGGAGTTTGGTGGTAATGAAAACTAAGGCTAAGAAAACTTTTTGGGATCGGTGTATCGGTTTTTGTAGTCTAAAAGAGTATGGATGATGTAATAAACTGCCCTGCTCCTTGTGTTGTTCATCGTGATGAGTGAGCATGACTCCCAAGGAATGATCGGTAGTTGAGATGTATAGGTAAAAAGGTTGATCATCTTTAGATGGAATCGATGACGGTGGTTGGAGAAGGTATTGTTTTAGGTCCTCAAAAGCCTTGTGGTAGTCATCATCCTATTTAAAGGAGACATCCTTCTTGAGTAGATGATGAAATTGTTGACATCGATCGAGATAATTGTGAAATGAAATGGTGAATAGATCACAACTTACCTTGCAGGATACAAAGTTGTCAAAGGTTAGTAGGCAAAGGCATTTCGTTAATGGCCTTGACTTTAGCACGGTCAACTTCTATACCATGGAGGGAAATGATAAATCCCAGGAGCTTTCCTGAGAGAACCATGAAGATGCACTTCTTAGGCTGAAGGTAGATGCAATATTTAATGAGATGATCAAAGATGGTTTTGAGGATAGTTAGGTGCTTGGAGCGGAATTTAGATTTGGCCAAGAAATCATCCACGTAATCCTCCAATATGTGATGCATGATGTCATGGAAGATGTAATTCATATCCCATTGATATGTGGAACCAACATTTTAAAGGCCAAACGTCATGATGCGATAGTCGAAGGTCCCCACACAGGGTGATGAATGAGGTCTTGTGTTGATCCTTTGGGGGCAAGAAAAATTTTCTATAACCCGAGAAGCCATCCATGAGTGATAGCATCTCATGACCAGTAGTAAGATCAACCATCTGGTCAATACCAGGTAAGGGAAATTCATCTTTTGGGCATGCTAGGTTGAGGTTAGGAAAGTCCATGTAAATGTAGAGTCCCCCTATCACCATAGTGACAGGGACAATGTTAGAAATCCAATGAGGATAATCAATGGGGAAGATGAAGGAAATAGAAAGAAGGTGCTAAAGTTCTTCTTTGATGAGAAGAGCAATGCGAGGGTTTATTTTCTCTTTTTTTTTGATGGGTTTGGCATCGGGAATCGTTACGATATTGTGGACCATGATGGTGGGGTTAATACTGGGCATGTCTTCATAAGGCCAAGCGAAAGAATGGTTACGATCATTGAGAAAAGAAGTGATGGTTTCTGTTTGAAGCATCTAAAGATTGTCCGATCTTTAGGATGTGCGGGTTGTCTTGAGTATGATTTTTGATCTTGATAGTTGATTCATTCAACATGGTTTGCTTCTCGAAGGTAACGCACCGATGAATATATGAGTCTTCCGCACCAAGGTAGGTGAGTATATGTTTGTCATCCTAACATTCAAGCGATGTTAATTGAAAGTGTATCATCATCAATAATTTTTGGATACGGGGAAGGGAAGAGTGGAATGGGCCTCGCCCTCACATTGATAAGTCAGAGGCCCCAAGGAAATGGTGTTTATGAAAAAAAAAAGTTAGGAGGGATAGATTCAAGATCCATCAACTCTATCGGTGAGGGTGGTGATGAAGGTGGAGTAGGTGAAGAAGGTGGAGAAGAGCTAGTGTCCTTAATGATTTTAATGTGGGCTTGTTTGGTAGGTGGTTCAGGAAAGCTGATACCACTATGGTAATTATGTTTGTGGGTGGTACATGGAATAATGGTATGACAGCCTTGCTCATAAAATCAAAACCAAAACCCTTCCATGCACATCGGTGTAGGAAGGTGTGGGAAAAATGGTGATTGGTAAGTGATTGGAAGTCATTGGAAAAGGGGCAAGTTTGTGGCAGTGGTTCGGGTGTGTAAGTGGTAGTATCAAGTCCCCCATAGGTGAGACTAGTATGAAGGTGAGGAGGACCATAAAGGAGGCATTCTCCAATGCAGTGATCATAGCGAGGGTGTTGGTAAAGGATTCAATACTCTTGTGGTGTAAGGAATGTGTTGACACTATATAGGTGGTACTCCCCTAGAGTGAGGCATTGAAAAACACCTTCCAAGGGATCATTGGTTGGTATGTAAGTAGCTGGAATGGATGATGTGTCAGAGGTTGATGTGGAGGTGGAGTTAATGGATTGTGAAGTGATAGGTCAGCCATGGAGGTTATGGCAGCGGTAGTAATGGAGGAGGTATGTGCGTAGAAGCGGTGGCTATTACTTGGTAAGTGAAAGTATAGGTGAAGAAGTAACAGTTATGGAGGTAGTCACTTAATAGGTAGAACACTTCATTGGGTTGGTAAAGCATGTTGCATGTTTTAAAAGGTGATGGGTTATTTGGAATGGTATAGGTGTGTCCTTCGTGTTCAAACTTTACAAAACGAAGCAAAGTGGAAGGAACGCAACCCATGACATGAATTCGGGGTCTACCAAGTAATAGGTTATATTGGAATCCCCTTCAAAATGTAAAACAATTCTAGAATAGTGCGGGGCCCATGCGAATGTGGAGGATGATGGTGTTTAGTGTAGATGTGATAGTGTCATTGAATGAATGCAACATGACCGGATGTTTATGCATGTAATTGTCGGATAAACGCATTTGAGCGAATGCATGGGATGAAATGATATTAATGCTAGCGCCCCCATCAATCATCACATGGTGTACCCATATGTCATTGATGTGGACAAAGATGAATAGAGTTGGTTCGGGTCATATTTTTGGTGTGGCACGATCTCTTCCTTTGAGAAGCTAAGGGAGAACACTTGGTGAATAGGGTGGGGTGAAGATGAAGGTGGTAATTTGGTGAGAGAGGCTATATTATGGGGTGTGATAATGGAGGCTATGGGTGTAGGGTCATTGGGTAAAACCTCAATAGATTGAAGAACCTCCATGAGAGCTTGATGATGGGATTTTGAGGTTTGGATGAGGTCATATAGGGACATTTTGAGGGGAGATTGGTGTAATTGTTTGAGCATGGTGTGATGTGTGACGCCATTAGAAATAAGGTACGTGGGGCCATGAATAGTGATTTTGGGATGGGTGCAGATGGTATGTTAGGTATAGGATTGGTTAGTGGGTCATCACCTTTTCTTTACCCTTATCCTTTTGAGAACATGTAGTGATATGAATCATGTTGATATGAGGGGAGTTGGTAAACGGAGAAGGTGTATGGTGAGTGGTATAACGACACAATAGGAAAAAACCTACCGAGAGGAGAAAACCCGTGAGATGAGTTGGCGCAACGACATTTGAGTGGTGGTGTGGCAAGTTATCCGATGTGAACCATGTTAATTTCAAATCTTGGGGGTGGCTCTAGGAGTTGTGAGGGTGGAAGTTGTGATTGTTGAGTGGGCGGTGTGTGGGAATGGGTGTTGGTGAAGCAGGATCCTTGTCGAGAAGGTCATCGTTGTCAAATTTGGTTTCTAGTGGACACAATTGGATAAGGACAGTTTTCAAGGCCTTACATTTTTCCACATTATGCCCTGGCACATGATTGTAGGCACAATTTTTAGTATCGTCAAACCCTTTTGGCCTAGGTTTGAGGGGGTCATAAGGTCCGAGTGGCGTAATGTGATGATAGAAGTCCCAAGGAGGTTGGTTAAAATTTTGGCATAGGACCCTGCTAGTGGATCACAATGGGAAGTGAATGTGGGTTTAGGTGTAGGTTTGGTTGATTATAGAGGAACGGTCTTTGGGAGAGGAGGAGCGGGTCGAGCTATGGGTTTGGGTGCTAGCATGGTTTTGGTGTTAGTTGTGCTTGTTTAGGTAGGGGTATAGTAGGTGAGCAGTAGGAGGGTGTGTGGTTGTTTTGACTACCTTATTATGGGGTAGTGGAGTTTTGTTTTGGGTTTCACCATATTGAGTAAAGGTGATGTGGGTGTACGGGGTCTAGAAGGAAAGGTAGATGGGGAAGAGGATGAATTACCCACAGGATAATGGGGTTGTTGTGAAGGTAGATGACGCAGTTGTGCTTAGGGTGTGAGAGATAGTAGGATGAAGAGTAGTGGGTAGTTAAACAATAAAGTGAGGGTATTGGAGGTATGGGTGGTAAAGATCTGCAGTCTTTGGTGTAAGTCATTTTGGGCATCCGGGTAGGTTAGATGTTTATGAGGAAGTAATGGGTTGTTGTGCTTTTGGTTTATTAGTGGGTGGAGGTTTCTTGGCCATGTTGGGAAGTCGAGATTCTAAGATAGATGGGATAGGTGCAGTGTGATTGGTGCGGCAAATGGGTATGAGTTTTATGGGTTTTGTGCCTTTGTTTGGGTGTTGGAGTAGGTGTTGTGTTGTCTTTAGAGGATGTAGCTAAATCCAATTTGATAGGTGGATGAGTAAGGTTGGTGGTCAAGGTGACCCCTAAAGTGGGAATAGGTTTATTCAAGGATGATGTCATATGTGTGGGTTTGGGTTTAGCTATATATTGGGCTATGGGTAGGGATGTGGTTTGAGCTATGACATGTTTCATGGAAGGAGTTGTGATAGAGGTAGTTGTGTTTGATTTTATTGGTCGAAATATTTTTGTGTAGATAGTGGAGGTATCAACAAGTGACCTCTCTGCATCTGCGTTGAGCTGAAGTGAAGACATCCCCATAGTAGGGCTCTATCCACATAATCTAAGTGATCGGAAAAATGTGAGAATGGCACATCCGTAGGTGGAGTTGATGAGGACCTAATGGTAATTCCCGTAAAATGTGTCTTAGAGATGGGAAATTGGGTAGCTTTAGCTTCCGTGGGTAAGAGAGCCAAAAATAGGTTTGCAGGATTTTGGGTACCGGATGGAGAATGATCACTAAAAGGCAAAGGTATCTCAACTAGGTCTATGATAGGTAGAGAAGATGATGGGTGCTCCTCTATAGGTGGAGGAGATGATGGGAGCTCCTCTGTGGGTAGAGGAGATAAATAAGTATCTTTCATGGACTAAAGAAGTACTGTGGGTATCGGTTCTCTAAGTGGAGAAGAAAAAGGTGAAATGGTATTGATGTTAGCGGAAGACTCCTTCGTAGGTGATGAAGGAGATGAAAGATGTTCCTCTGTGGGTGAAGGAACAGGGGAGGTTTGTTCGATGCGGAAGGGATATTTCGGGCTAAGATTTTCTCTATGAAATTAATATGGGGTAATTGGGAGGTGACATGTACATCATTAAAGATTGTGTGGACCTCGTGGGTATGGGTATCATGAGTTGAGGTCTCACCGGATTGATCAAATGAAGGGGCATGGTTGGGAAATGGTTTCTTGAAGATGAGTAGGTTTTTGTTGGCAAGTGCATTAGGATTATCCATGGTTAACTCACCTTTCTCGAGAATTTCTTGGATAATAATTTTAAAAGTGATGCGAGTTGCCATCACTATGACCCTTTACTTGATGATAGTTATAGAAGTCATGTTCTATTTACCATGTGGGAATGGGGTGAGTAGGGTCAAAACCAAAGGTGTGGTTTTATATGTCGAAGAGTGATGGCTCCAGATTTGATAAGATTTTCTAAGACATAAGAGTAAGGTTCCCCAATTGGGGTGTATTTCACCGATCTTGTCCTCGAATTGGAAATTTTGGATGGGTGAGAGATTAGATGAGGGGGTAGCTGATTTGATAGATGAGATGGGCTGACCTTGAGTACCATCAAGCTGCGTTAGCAGATGACCTTAGCCTTTGAATAATTGTTTTTGGTTTGGAAGAAGAAGAGGTATCATTCGACTTGAATGTCAAATTCTTATTGCATAATTGAATTTTCTTCTCTTCGATGGCCCGAATATTTAACTTTCATGCCATAGTGAATGCTTCATCTAATGTTTGGAAGGTTTGGGCTCTACAAGGTCGGTGAGATATGTCTAGCACAATCCCATGTGAAGATCTTGACGAGTTCTATTTGTGGTAGTTGGAAGATAAGTTGGTTGATCAAGCTACGCCGGCGAGAGAAAAAAATTTGTGATAGATTCATCCTCATATTGATGCGTGGAGTATACATCAATCATGGTAACCTTATTGACGATATTGATAGAGAAATGATCTAAGAAGGCTTGGGCTACCTGATTGAATGAGAATATGGAGTGTCTAGGTAACCCACTATACCAATCTAATGCAGGTCCAGTCAGAGACATGGGAAAGGTTCTCAAGAGAATGGCATCATTGTGAGCGATCGATAACACCCATGTTTAAATGACCACAAATGATCCCTGTAGGTATTCTTGCTATTGAAATGATTGAATTTAGGCATTTCCCAATGCACGAGGTATAGGCATATAGGAATAGATGGGTGGATGGCCTTGTTACAAATCTCGTCATAGGTGAGAGTGTTGTAGATGCTAGAAACTAATGCCTCTAATGATTGCATCTTGTCTAACATCAATTTGATTAGGTTTTTGGTAGGTTACGATGATTGGGTGCCTCTGTAGTGTGAGTGGGTTGGTTTTGGGCATATAATGGGGGTGGAACTCCAGTGTATGGTGCTGCCATGTAGGTTGATAGGGAAGAAGGTAGTGAAATAGGGGTATGTACCCTGAGTGAATAATGCAGGAACAGGAGGCTACCGATAATATGTATATAGAGGTGGAAGGGTTGTGGTAACCCTAGTGGCAATGGGAGTTAAAGATTGTGGAATGGAAAGTACCATTTTTGAAAAGGGGTAGGGGTCACCGACATGGGAGGTGGTAGTGTAGCTATGGGTATGTGTGAGACATTAGGGGTGGATGAGGTTACATTTTGGATAATTGTCAAGGGTATGTGGATGTGGTGGGTGTAACGGAGGTGGAAGATGTGGTAGTCACAGTGGGTATAGGACCTAGCTATGAAGTGAATGGGGGTAAGGTAGATACGGGTAGAACAGAGCTAGATGGGGCCAATGTAGGAGTGGGAGCGAGAGTCAAGGGGATAGATATGGGCATGCCATATATCAACTGACCCGAGGCATCTCGAGTGGATGAGTAGGAAAGGTAAAAATGCAAGGCAACAAGGTTTTGGTCAAGGAGTCATGCGAACTTCTCATCTTTGGTAGTGATAGTGATAGGTTGGATGTGATCCATGGCTGGTGATAAAATGGAAGGTGATGAAGGATTAGGTGGGAGTGGTTGATAACTTGCGTGAAACACAAGTGTGCTTACTTGTCTTTGGGTCAGCACCATATGAACCAAGATCTCGATCGAGGTAGGGGTGATTCTTTGTAAATGACATAGAAAACACCAGGAACAGGTGAATGTAATGTTAAAAATTGGATTAGGTACTAAATGGTGGTTGGAAAGTGAAACAGACTAACCGATGCACTTAAGGAAAAGCGACGCTTGTTAGGGGTAACCATTATCGGTCACTATAGAAAATTGTTAGTGAGTGAAAAACTAGGTAGAAGGTCAAATCTGATAGGTATGCCAAATCTGATGGTGTTTTACAATGTCAATGAGAATGATGGTAGTGACAGGGACTATGAAAAGTGGAAGAAAATGAATAAAATTTCCTTTTGGGTAGGTTAACAAAAGGACCTAGAACCGACGTCGGTTGGGTATAACCGATGATGGTCAGTGGTAAATCGAAGATGGTTACTATGAAATTAAAATAATGATGAAAGAAAAGTGGTTTTGAATTAAAATTTGATGTAGAATTAGACCCAAAATTCATAGAATGATGATTATATGGCCCAGTCACACTCAGGTGAAGCTGGAATATACTAGCTATAATGAGGAGCATGTAAGGATGAACAAGGAAAATGAAGAACATGATCTCTCACCTCAAAACACAAGCCAAGCAGAAAAACTAAGAAAAATGTGATCCTATGAGTGCCTTTAATATTATGTTTATTTAATGTATGCTATTTAAGGAGTGACACATGAATTGTGAAATAGATTTTTTTGGTGAGGATTGTTTCCTACAAATAAGGAGATCTAAAAGGTGAGGTTTCAGGTATGTTATGGTGGGGGCGGGCCTCGCTTTGAAGTATGACTCGACAGAGCAGCGAGTTGGGTGCCCACTATGTCGTGATCATGTGATCACCTACAACTTCTTCCAGGTAAGATGTTGTTTAAGAATATGTGTATTTTTAATTTTTTGAGGTGTGGTAAGTCTCAGAGAGAGAGAAAGAGAAAGAAATTGCTTTCTACGGTTCATTTGTCAACCATTAACTGATCATGACTTCCAGCGTATAGGTTGCCCACAATTAATGTGAGCTAATGCGATAAATCAGAATGCAATGCACTTATTTTTAAGACCAAATCGAAGTGTGAAGTTGGATGACACAAAAATATGAAGAGGAAGAGGGATGCTCTTTCACTACAATGCATAAAACACAAAGAAATGGTTCTTTTTAATTACACCAAAAGAAAAGTTTCCTTTAGAGCAAATAGAAAAAAAGTGGGTTACCAAGGAATAAATTTAGTGTGTATGCTTCTCAGAAGGGAAACAAAAACAAAATTTTTCCTAGGAATGAATGAAAGACAAGGAACCCTAATTGTGTCCCACTGGGTGTGCCAAAATGTTTCACCTAATTCTAGATCATTTCTTTGAAGTATTGATGAAAAAAATAGGGTAACGGGCATAGGAGGAATACTTGTTCAAATGTTGGTTAATGTGTTGTTGCACGCGTATGAATTCTAAATCCACAGCTAATTGTGAGAGATTCCTTTGGATAGGAGGAATTACCTATAATACAAAGCAATAACACCAGAAAAAGTTAAACAATATATGCAGTGAACTGCCTAGCGTGTGCTAGATCCGGGAAGTGTGATACTTCCTAGATGGCTGTCAGTCCACTATTTTAAACAATTTAATGTGGTAAATAAGGTAAAACCTATTGTAATTCGAAATGATTTAGGTATCTCACTTAAAACACAATAAGAAATAGATCTAATCTAATAAAGGCTAGGTTAGAATAGGACCCAAAGGTCAAGTAGCTAGTTACGGATCTCTCGCAGTCCGACAAAGGTCTCGAGATAGATCACAGGTGAATGAAGGTGAAAGGTAATTAGGTGGGTAGGTCACTATTCTGGGTTGTATGGGAAAATACGAGAGATCGATGTCAGTTAAGGGTGACCAATGACGGTTAGATGTAACCAGTGTCGATTACTATGGAGTTCTAGGAATTCCATAGAATGAGATTTAGGTCTCCTTTGTGATTACACAAAGGATGTGGGTTGGTCAAGATGAGGTATTGGGTGATTTGGGAGGGATTTGGTGAGGTTTTAATGGGCATATGGAAAGGTGAGTGTTGGAGGAGGTCAATGGGTGGCTAGGTAAACAAAAGATGATATATAATGATGAAATGGAATTAAGCGAGAAGTATAACATTTACTTACTTGGATTCTAGTCTTGGATGCCTGTGAGTGAGGGATGGAGGTTTTGATGAGAGGTTTGAAGGCTGTAGGTGGTCACCAAGCGAAGGAAAGCTTCATGCGGGCTAGGTAAGTGCAGCAAGTTGGGGGACAAAAAAGGGGTCATACGTGGACGTCATATTGCAAATAACAACATAATATCAACTTGTAGGGATTATTAGCAATACATACACTCAAAATTAGAAAAACTTATATTAATATGAATCATATAATCCAGAATCTAGTTTCTAAAATACTACTTTTTAAAAAAATGGACAAGATTAGCTATATTAAACACTCAAAATTCAATGACTTGGTATTTTTTTTTTAAAACGCCTATAAGATTATAGTCCGTTTGCCCACAATTTGGATGACCAAAAATTGATATATATTTTTCTCCTTTGGTGAGAAGTTAGATGTCACTATCTATCTTGGGATGAATTTTATTTTGTACTTTTTTGAGCAATATTTTATTTTTTATGATTTTTTCCGTGAAAGTGGTATGAAAACATAAAGAAAACAGAGCACTTTCCGTTTGCCCGCCATAACTTCATCAAAAAATATTGAAATCAAATAATTTTTTTTTTGAACATGTATATAATTTTTCCATAGTTGGGATGGTATAAGTTTTATCACATTCTGATAAGTGAAACAAAATTTGTAGTCTTAAACGTAGACATAAACATTCATGGGAAAAAGTGTCTTAAAGACCTACTATTAGTAAAAAATTATAAAATGATATTTATCCTATTCTATTCACTTTAAAATCAGTATTTCTACAAAGCTAATAGTCTCCCCTATGCAATGGTACCATTTTTATGACATATTTTTTACTTTTCGGCATGGTTCAAGTCCACGGAAGACTAAATTTTATGTTTTGTTGTTTTTAATGTAAAATTCAGGATTTGATGTCCACTTAATTGTCCCCCAACTTGGTGCACTTACCCGGCTGTATGTACATTTCTCTTTGTTTGGTTAGATCAGATCATTCTTTGGGATGGCATGTACAAGAAAATATGCTTGATCTCCTTCCTTGCATGCGTGTTCTCTCTAGAATTCGCTAAGGTTCGCCAACTTTTCCAATCATTTACCAACCTTCTACCAACCTTGAGAATAAGGTTGTTTTGGGGTTAAAATGGTACTCGCGGTGTTTCCATCTTAATCGGAAACAGATTAGGGCTAACCGATGTCGGTAAGGTGGGATTTCCTAGGTTTACTAAACTAGGGAGATTCTCTTGATTTTCTCGAGATCTCATGTCATTAAACTACATATTAGACTCGGGAGATTCTTGTAAGCATGCGGGAATGTGGTTAGAGGGAATGTAGGCATTGATTTTTAGGGTTTAGGTAAGTCTCGATTAGTTATGACAACTTACCGAGAATAGGTCTTAGGTTGAGTTGTCTTTGTGAGGTGTCTAGTGAAGTGTATGTGTGGATATTATTTAAATTAAGATATTTAAATAATAAATATATTGAGGATAATGAATTAATTTAATGAAATTAATTAAATTAATATTAGTGGGGTGAAGGGGGCCATGGCTAGGTGAATGTGATGAAAGGTGCTTATTTTTCGAGGGACCAAAGTGGAGTGTGACCTAATTTTAGTGTCTACACATGAGTTTGAGGTAAGTAATAATTCTGTTTGTTTCATTGATTTGAAGAATGAGTCGGAGAGGAAGTATAAGGAAGTCATCCCTGTGTACATAATTGATGAGAAGGAGTGTAATGCCTTGAACAAAGCGGCCAAAGATGTTGGGTGAAGAAATTTGGGTGCATGCACTACTATGAAAGTCTTAGTATTAGATAAGAAATAAAAGGAGTGGGAGGTTGAGGATTTGAAGAAAGACCTCTAGGGTGAGAAGAAGAGAATGAAGGAGGTATATGATAGGGTTAGCGCCATGGTGAAACATATATCAGGTTAGTGCCCATCCTTTGTGAGCCATGCTAGGTGTGATTACAATGATGAAATGGAGTATTTGGAAGACATGGTTGGTGTACTTTTGATGAACATAAAGAGTGGCATGAGGCATTATTGGAAGGAGTTTAGGGATAAGCCACCGAAGTCTGCAGATAACCGGGAAAGGTAAAGACAAGCTGTGAAGGAAAAAGCAATCCACGAGAATAAGTAAAGCCACACATAAAGAATAGAATCCACCAAAGACTACAAAGCCACAATACATAGAGAAAGCCACGTAAGACTAAGTAAAGCCCTGAAAAATTGGAAGAAACTATAGAATCCAACTAAAAGCCTTGAACGAAGACAAATCACTCTAGTACAAGAATCAAAACGACAGAGGCACGAGTCAAAGGAAGTGTCTTTTGACACATATTGGATTTTTTATATCTATTGTAATTAATGTATTGTATAGGGTGCATCACGAAGAATATATGTGAATGCCATTTTGAGATTTTGTATAAGAAAGGGAAGAATATGCTTGTACTGAAAACTGATGTAATCATTATTGATGAATAAATAAAGATTGGAGTTTGGAGTAAAATATGTTATGTGTCTTTATTTACATTTTTTCATAGATTAGATGTGGTTTATTTCTCACGTACATCCTTAACCATGATCAATTACTTCCTAATCCCTACAATCTTGTTGGGGTTTTAGGTTAACATGCTTACAAAAAGAAATTACAAAGGAAAAGGAAGCTAATAATGTCACTATTGAGGCTAGAATTATTAAGATTGAATATTTTTTTGTGTAGATCAAGGAATGAAGTGGAAAATCTTATGTGGCATTTAATAGGTGTCGAGAAATGTGAACCTATCCTTTATTTTTGTATGATTGATGAAGAAGTAGTGTCAAAATATCCAGGTGAAGAGCCTACCTAAGTTATGGTTGAGGAAATAAAACAAAAAGAAGTGATTAAGGCCAAAAACGACTAGTTAGAGCTCCGAGATAGGTTAGTTTTAGAATATGGCGTTGGACCACATGGAGACGAATGAGGAAGTGTACACAAAATTGATTGTGTTCATTAAAGAGATCAAGAATAGAGTTGAAGATTTGGTGCCAAACCAAGTGCCAATAATTGTAAAGGCGGTGCTTGGGAAATAATTAGTAGAACTTGAGGAATGAAATAAAGTTGAGAGTGAAATAGATGTCAAGTTCCCTTAACTCTTTCAATATCCTTTAACTTGGTCCGATTTTGAGTTGGGTAAGATGAATATTTTTAGGCATTGAATTAATTTTGGTTATCACGTATGGTTTTTGACAACTAAGATATTTTCAAGGAAGAAAATTGAATATAGTGTGGGGTAATATAGCACAACCCATTTTGACTAAGTACAGGCCACACACGAAGATGTTAGGTGCACGCAATGCAAGTGTGAAGGTTCACACATAGGATTAAGCAGACAACGCAGGAAGGCTTGTGCCTAAGAAGGAACTATTATGGACTTAGCCAATTTTGGAGACATGGGATAAAAATAGACAATGTCGAGATTGAGTGGCATTCAAAAATGTTCTAGATTTATAAGAGAGTATGAAGACATGAAGATAATGTAACGTCTATTTTAGGAAATAACACACATGCATATGAAGATCAAAGGTCATGCATAGTTTGAGCTAATAATAGGGTTAAATCAGATTTGATTTATAGGCTTAATCTATTATTAGGCTTGTAGGAAAGCATGCATGAATTCTAGTTGCTTTTTTCTATACACATGGATATTATTAGCACACATTCTAGTATGAGATGCATGGTTGGCTAAGGGAAAGTTTGGAGCCCTATATATATTAGTTGATCTTCATAGTTCTAGACACCATGGATGACCTGTGATGTAATAGAGTTATGCTTATTTGATGTTCTAGTGTGCATTACTATCTAGTGACTATTGTTATGTGATGAGGCTAAAATATGCCTCATCAATGTGCAATGAATACTCTCATTTTGCTGCCTTTTTAATCAAGTTTGACTACATTTCATAACTTTTGTTTGATCTAATATAAGTTTAGGATGTAATTGTCCATATTTTGTTTTATTTAGTTCAAATGTCTAAAAAATCTATAATTCCTAACAAATGGTGTGGAAATTCAGTTTTGGAATAAACAGGTCATACTTGGTCAGGATAAGCGAATTGTGGAGTGACCAACATCTTTTTGAGAAAGTTGGATAAATATGGCTTAGCTCCGAACTCTAGAAATTAGTTCTAGAAGATTCCCCTTTGGTTTTGAGAACTTCTCCAAAGTTTCAGAATCAATGGGATCCTCCTAATCTGTCAAAATTTGATTATGGAGAAAAGAATGGGCCTTCCAAGAAAACATAGACCAACAATTTTATGGTTCTTCACACTCCAAATATACATGTATAAGACCAACAATTGTATATCCAACTAGTTTTCTCAATTTCATAGCTACTTTGGGCATTATTCGGTTTACTAGGATTTGTAGGCATAAGGATAGTTATTGATCACTCATTATTGTAAATGCATCTTTGGATGGAAAAGGATATATAGAGAACTGAAGGTAGATATAAAAGATCTTTGTTAGTTCTATAAGACTTAATATTTTCAATAATAAGAATAGCCATCTAATTTTGAGAGCAACATATTGTGTTAACTCTGATTCAAGGTGGAGCAAGGGCCCACTCCTCTAAGGAAAAGGATATTTTCTTTCGTTGGTATTTTTCCTTTCAAGTAATTTGTATAATTCTATTATTTGGCAATTTTGTAGTAATTTTGATTCAGATAAGTAAGTTTTGTTATGTGGATTTATCTATTGTCCCTACAGGTGTTGTAGTTTACATTCTTATCTCCTTAGAAAGCATTTTAAACAATATTTACAAGGTGTGTTTATTTCAGCAATGTGTTCAATTCTATAAAGTGTGTTTATTTTAGTAGTGTGTTCAATTTTGTAAGGCGTGTTCATTTCAGAAATGTGTGTTTCCTTCAATAATTTTCTTACAGTTTAGCTTCAATAAGGATTTGGCCAAAAGATCTTAAAACACTATAAAACCCCCGAGATAAAAATAAATAATAGTAACTACAATCAATTACTAGTTCACTTGAGACTTCACTTGTTGCATATAGATTTGGACACACCCTTGGTTTTAATATGACATAAACCACAAGTTGATCAAATGAAGGGAATAATGACTCCCATCATTTTTTGCACCATTGTCAAGGAAAACTAGTTGGAATTGTCTAATTACGTGTCAACAAGAAAATCAATCACATGTCTATTAATTGAAAATTATCCCCAAGTTATCATTAAATTTCTGAGTAGACCAAGAGACTCAAATGGTATATTTCTCCCAAAAATATCTCAATAGGAATTATCAGATCCTCTAGTCCAACCAGGGAAGTTGAGAAAGAATTAGAAGCACCATTGTCCCTTGTTAGACAGGAAGCAAAACTCCCGCCTTTGGAATTTTTGGATCAATCACCAGAAGGGGGTGGAAATTTTAGAAGAAGGGTTATATCACAAGATCTATTAAGAGAAAGTTTTAATTCTTAGTATAGCATTCAACCTCCTACCCCTGACTTCTCACCTCCACCAAAGAGGATAACATATTGGGTTGATTGGGAAAAAGATTCAGGATATATTACAGATATGGCTAGGGAACCAGAGAGAGAACCTGATAGGACTTTCACTTATCTAATCCAGTTGGAGGATGATGAAAAACCTATGAATAATATTTCACCTGCACACTTTCCCACATTTAGAGGGATTTCGTCTAAGGACCCTGACCAATTCTTGTTTGAATTTAAATTATTGTGTCAAACCTATAACTACAAAACGGATGATAAATAAATAAAGTTATTCCCATATACTCTAAAATATGTAAAAATGAAATGTTTCATGGGATTAACATCCAATTCCATTACCTCTTAGCAGAAAATGGAAACTTCCTTCTTAGACAAGTATCAGGACTATTATAGAGGGAGAAACATGAAGGAATACGTTTTTAGGATCAAACAAGAAGAGGATGAAAAATTGAATAATTATTTAGATAGATTCCTCTTCATAGGTAAAAGGTGTGGATTTTTACTTCAAGAAGATCTATGAAAAACCATTTTTCTTAAAGTTCTAGATGGTGAATCTAGGGAAGCCCTTAATTTAATGGGAGGTGGAGACATCAATTAATTAAGAATGGATGCAATTAAATACCTCTGTATAAATTATTCAAGAATGAGTGGTGGACCTTGGAAAGGAAATTTTTGAAAGATAGGAGCCCAAACATGAACAAACTTATGGATGAACTAGAAAACTTCAAAACAAATATCCTAGTTCAATTAACTTCTACCATGGATGGATTGCAAGCCAAAGAAAATGTTAATACTAAACCTGTAACTATGTATTGTCCTAGATGTAGAAAGAAGCATGCAATAAGATATTTTCCTTTGGATAAAATATAAATATGTCTAATTTGTGAATCTAGGGAACATGAAGTTAATGCTTGTTCTCTTCTTCCATTCATAAAAATAATCTCAAAAAATCCAACACTTCATCTACTATAGAAGAAGTTAAATTTTTCTAAAGACAAGCTACAAAGAGCCAAGGGTAGTTCATACAAGATCTGATCCTAATCCTTGGATGATGTCATTGGCAGGTTAGATGGTACCATAAAATTAGGTACAACCCCCTTGGGCTCCTTAACCAACATGGAATCCCCAAGATTGGGTAGGAAAATATTGGTATGCTCAAGGACACCGGCAACCCTAGTCCTGGTCAAGGTAACCCTTATTTTTGGTCATAACCTAGGTGGAACCCCAATAAATATGCCCAAGGAAAGATATATCCCAACCAACAACAACAAGCCATAATGGGTTCCCTAGCACAAGGTTCACAAACTGAAAATGTGGTTCAAAAACAAATACCAAGCACAACTAGTGGATAATCACAAAAACAAATAAACAACCCTTGCATATGGAGTAGAGAAAGGAAAAACTGGTTGATCTTAACATCATGGACTATAAAGATATTCAAACTAGATTTGGAAAAATAATTAATAGTCCTGCCTATTATAATTACCGAGATGCTAGATGAAACTAAAACACCTAGTTCAGTCATCCCTAAGGTTGATGAAAAAGAAAAAGAGAAACAACTAGATAACAATTCTTCATAAACCCCTTTTCCAAAAAGACTTAAAGAAGTTATTGAGACCAAAGAATCTGAACTCGTTTAGGAGTTAAGGAAGTTAAATATTGAAATACCATTATTATAAGGAATCAAGGACATTTCTGAATTAAACAAATGAATCAAAATGTTATGCTTGAAAAGACATGGAAGGAAGAAGTAGTACCGTAGGACTATTAAGATAGATGGGAAACTTATTGATTTATTAGCAGGTAAACTCTTACTTCCCAAATATGGGGATCCTAGAAGCCTGTTATTTCTATTACCATAGGAAACAAATCATATACATAATGTTTTGGTTGATTTGGGAGAAGCTATAAATGTTATGACATTAGACACTTTGAAAACATTACCATTGATAGGTATACAACCTACTAGCACCATATTGTAGATGGCAGATTAGTCAATAGCTAAACTAGAAGGGATCATTGAAGATGTGGCAGTTATGGTGGAGTCATGGGAGTATCCAGTGGAATTCCTTATATTACGGCCAAAAGGTAAAACAATTGGTTATCCCATCATTTTGGGAAGACTATGGTTAGCTATAATTATTTACTTAATTGATTGTAGATGAGGTGATATGACCATATCTTATTTTAAGAGTTCGAAACGAATTTCCTTATATCCTTCTGAAATACCTTTCATTGGTAATCAGGAACAATTATGGGTTGATGATCCTGATACTAATAAACAAAACTTGTCTTCTTTGGCTATGATAACATTGTAGGATCATGTAAGGGAGGTGGAGAATAGTATTAATCACCCATTGAATGGTCACCAATTGTCTTTGGAACAATTAGAGATAGTTCCAAAACCTTCATATTTATCTCTAGAACATTCATATTCATCTCCGAACCATCGCAATCCGATGCAAATGTAAATAATTTCACTTTGCGGAGGAATGTGACTTCTCTTTGGAAGGGGAGGAAATAGATTTGGAATAAGTAGTATTAGTCTCGAGAGATATCAGGAAACAATAAGGAATCTTGGGAAAATGTCAGTGATGAGGAGCTTGACCAACATCAAGATAAGTATCATAGCTCTTCTTATTGTCCTTTATCTAGTATTCTTCCTCAAGGGAACTTTAGAGACATTACTGCATATCATATGTTGTTACCTCATTCATGTCCACTAAACACTCTAATGGATCCTTTTCAACAAATCAGTTCAGTACACTCTAGAACCAAACAAATTGAGATTCAACTAGGAAGGATTTTGAACATTAACAGCTGGTTGGAAAATGATCAAGAAGCTAAATTATTTGATGTTTTGAAGTGTCATACTAGAGCCTTTTCTTGGGACTATAAATACATGAAAGGAATCCATCCAATTATTTACACCCATCACATTTATACTGAAAATGTTAAACTAGTTAGACAACCTCAGAGAAGGATCAATCCATCCTTAAGGGACATAGTTAAGAAGGAAATTGAAAAGATATTACAAGTAGGCTTTATCTACCCCATCTCGGATAGTCATTGGGTGTCTCCTCTTGTAATTGTGCCTAAAAAGAATGGAAAATGGATAATTTGTGTTGATTATAGGGAATTGAAAAAAGATACACTAAAAGATTATTTTCCCTTACCATTCATAGATCAAGTTATAGACAACCTCTCAGGAAAACAATATTTTTCCTTCCTTGATGGATTTAGTGGATATAACCAAATTAGGGTGGCTACTAAAGACTAGGATAAAACTACCTTTACTTATTTTTGGGTACCTTTTCTTATAGGGTACCGCCATTTCGTCAATATAATGCTCCAAAGAACCTTCCAAAGGGCTATACTAGTAATTTTTTCGAGATCTAACTAATGATTATGTAGAGCTATACATGGATGATTTTATTGTGCATGGAGACACATTTGATGATGAATTGAAATTTTTGATAGAGTGTTTCACCTAATTCTTGAGCATTTCTTTGAATGTTGATAAAACAGATAAGGGTAAAGGGCTAGGAGGAATACCTATTAAGATCTTGGTTGTAGAGTTGTTATGTGTGTATGACTTCTAAATCCACAAATGATTGTGAGAGCTTCCTTTTTCTTAGAGGAACTACCGAAATGGAAAAAAAGACCACCAAATAGAATTTAAATAATATATCCAAGTGGAATGCCCGGCATGTGCTAGATCTCGGGAAGTGTGATACTTCCTAGACGGCTGTCATTCCACCGTTTAAAAGAACTTAGTGATAATAATAAAGGAAATCCAACTATAGTTAAAATTATTTAGGTATCTCATTCATCTACAATAAGTAAATTCGTTCACAACAAGCTAAGCTATGACTGAATATGAAAGTCAAGGTCTCTGTCAGAGTGTGGGTATTTGGGTTAGGATCAGGTTCTGGGCTGTTTTGGGTATTGGGTAGAGAATGGAAGCTCTATTCTTGGTTTCTGGTTAAGAACAAAAAGACCGACATCGATCTGGTATGACCGATGTCAGTTTAGGTTAACCAACGATGGCTATGGGTAACCGGCGTCGGTATGGTTGGGGTACAGAAACTCAATAAAAACTTGGCAAGGTGATAGATCTGAGGCTAGGTGGAAATGGAAGGGCAATGGTCAGATTTTGTGGGTCCCAGGTATGCACAGGAATGATTAAAATCTGGATATGGGTAGTTCAAGGGTGTGGGTAAAGGGATGGTCAAGTTTGCATGGAGGTAAAATGGTGGGGAATGGGAATGGGAGTAGAAACAAATAACAAAAGTAAAAGGATCTGCTCAAATGATAATGAACCAGTGTAGGTTAACAAAACTTATTGTTTTTACGAGCTTGATGTCTGGTTGGAAATGGTGGGTGATCAAATGGAGGAAATTGGTGTGGTGTTGGTGCTTCCTCAGATGCTCCCGTGAAGGAAAATGGCTCTATGGTTGCTTCAAATGTTGGCTATGGATGTTTTGATGCGTGTACTAATGTTGGTTCTTCTTGTATGCAGCTCTGATTTCGTCACTTATTCTTAGAAGAAAGTGATCCACTCTCAACAATGTGCCAACCTCGAAATAAGTTTTTTTGGGTTAAATGGTAACCGATGGTGGTTCGGGTTGATCGATGTCGGTTAGGGTGGGATTTCCTAGGTTTTCTAAAATGGGCAGATCCTTTCGATTATATGGGATCTCATTCAATTGGACCCATAGATTAGAATGGAAGCTTCCCTTTCCAACATGTAGGCATGTGGTTAGAAGGAATGTAGGCTTTGATTTTTAGGGTTTGGGTAGGTCTTAGTTAGTTATGGTAACTTACTAAGAATAGGTCTTAAGGTGAGGTGGATATGTAGGCATTATCTCAATTAGGATATTAAAATAATAAAAATTATGAGATAATGAATTAATTTAATTAATATTAGAGTGGGATGAAAGGGGCCATGGTTAGGTGAATGTGTTCAAGGTGTTTATTTGATGAGGGAGCAAGAAAAGTGTGACCTAATTTTAGTGTCTATATTTTTCCCCTTTTTGTTGCATAGCTTGTATTAAGCGACGTTGACAAAAATAAGATGTGGTTGCCCCATGTGTGGTGAAGGTGATCCCCTCAAACTAGGAAGCGATGAGGCAGAAGGAAGAATCGGTGAGTGGTTTGATAAAAGGTGAATGTGATGAAGAGGAAGGTGGGCAATGGGGGTAAAAAGGAAAAAGGTCCACTCGGGTAATCTAGGTAATGGGTCAGGGTCAAAGGTAGTAACAGTCAAATGCACACACACGTATAAACTACAACACGGTACCAGGTTGAAGAGCAGGAAAACTCTACATTGTCTAAGGTCAATAGCCTTGTCCAAATAAGGTTTAGTTTATTCGGTATCCAAGGTATAGGATATGGTCAGAAACACGATGCAGTCGAGTGTGTAGGAATGTTTAGGTATGTTCTCGGTACATCAAAGGTTAGGTTAGGATAAACGGTCATGGAAAGAGGAAAGGTAAGGTCGGATGTCCAAAACATGGGTAACAATGTCGTAAGGTATAGTGGGCACATGAGGTCAAAGGTCACTAGCGATGTTCTAGGTCTAAGTATCTAGGTCACGACATGGGTAGGGATGAGGTATGGGAAAATAAGGATTCCCCCAATGAGGAAGACGTGGGGGGAATGATAAGGTCAAGAGGATACGATGAAGTGTCCAAGTGAGGTGTGGGTGAGGTAAAAAGGATTTCGATCAAAAATTTGGGATAGGGGGTAGTATAAAGACTAAATAGATATAACCAATGACATTTTGAAGGGACCGATGCTGGTCAAGATGGACCAACCATGGTAAGCTAGGGCATAGGACCGATGTCGGTTAAGGTTAAACTGTCTCCGATCAAAGTTAGGTATGTTATAAAAATAAAAATTGCCATATTTTTCAAATCATTTTTATTTTAGTGAATTAGGAAAGTGACAAGAGTGAGAGAGAAAAGGTGGGAAGTAATAGAGTGAGACTGAGGATTGAGTTGGTGAGCCACATGGTAGGTGATAGTTGGTTGATAGGTGGATCCATGAGCTAGGTTGGTCGATTTGATTGGATTGAGTGATTGGAGAGCGAGTGGTCATTTGGTGATGGAAGAGGTAGGAGAGGGATCGGGGGGACTACCGGTGTTGTGGTTGGAGGTTCCACCACCCGGATGGCAGTGCGATGAGGTAGGATTCAATCTAGCTTGTTGTTTTATTTATTAGAATTAGTGGGTGAAAATGGGTTTTTTGTTTTGGGGAAAATAAATTTTGAATTATGGGAGGGAAAATCAATTAAAATAGGAATGGGGAGGGAGGGGATTGGGTGAAGAAGGGGGGGGAAGGGTGTGGGGGGAATTTGGGTAGGATTAGGTGGGTAGAAGGGAGAAAAAGGGGAATTGAAGGAAAAATGGGGGTTTGGGCGTCACGGTTTTTGATGCGACAGTGACCGGTGTTGGTTGGAGGGTATTGACGGCGTCAGTTAGGTAGTGTGTATGGTCACAAAGTAGGTGACCGATTCCGGCTTAAAGGGGACAGGAGTTAGTTAGGGATAATTGGGACCTGGTCGAATTGAGGGAAAAAGGGGCCAAAAGGTGTTTGAGGTTGGGTGGGTGAGGTAGATAGAGGTGAGAAAAGTGGGTTTGGTGAAAATCATAACATAGGTAAGGGGTAAAAATAGGTAAGGGGGAGGTGGTTAGGGAAAAATGTATAGATGTGTAGGAAAAAGGTAAGGTCGGGGAGTGGGTCAAAATGGAAGTAGCTGAGGGGTGGACTGTGTGGTTTAATAGGTGAGGTGATATTAGGTGGGTAGGGTTAGGGTAGGTAGATCAGGTGGAGGTTGGGGTTGGGTTGGGTAAGTAGGGAGGTGCGGGTTGGTTTGGGTAAGATAGTGAAGAAAAAAGAGGTAGGATAATGGGAATGGGTATGGGTGAATGTAAATATGGTTGTGTTGAATAATGTGATTGTTTTGTTGGATGCAGGTGAGAGATAAACTGAGGATGTGAGAAAGGGTGCCACTCCTGCTTGTGACAATTCAAGGCGCAACAACAACCGAGGAGTTACGGCATGTTGAGGAGGTGGGCTTAAGTGGGGTCCGATGCTAATGGCTGTATTCCATAAGTGAGTCTGATGGTTGCCATCATTGATAAATGGGATTTGGTGACCAACACATTCCACCTACCAACGGGTGAGATGATAGTCACCCTAGAGGACGTGTATAGGATCCTACGATTACCCATATTGGGGACATAGGTATATTTGATCTCCTCAAAGGCATATGAGGAGTTGATGCTGATGGTGTTTGGGGGAGAGGATGGAAGAGCTGAAATTCCCAAGACTAGCCTAAGCTATGGAGAGATGTACCTAGCTCGTCCAGAGGAGATGAGGCTAGTAGTATTACTGATGGAGGCAGTCTATTGTTTTGCACTACCAGATGCAGAGGGTGGGATATTCCCACGATCACTAATGGGAGTGCTACATGACATGATGATGGAGAGGACCCGATTTTCTTGGGTGCCATAATTCTTGGTACAACTATATAGAGAGTTATAAGCGTATGGGTGGCTCCGCAGGTTCAATCTCTGCTATAATTTTATTCTACACTATTGGGCCTATGAGCACATTGTCTGTGTGCATCCAGTGGGTATGCCCTGAGTAGATGCATTTGAGTCGGGTTTGTGTGGGTGGGGTATAGGAAATGGGTGCTTGTTATTGGAGAGTAGTGATCGAGATAGGGCTACACATGATGTAGCATACTACCGGAAGCTATTGGAGGAATTTTCGGGGTAGACATTATATGGAGAACGTATGTGGGTTATCCCTCATACAGACAGATGGCTGAGGAGCTAGTTGGCCTTTAGCTACTTAGATGGATAGAGGGACATCGTGCGCAGAGATCATGAGATGATCGGGATTGATAGGGTCATACGGTAGTTTGGATTACTGTAGATATACCTCTACCCTTCCCACAGTATTGGAGGGATGATGTGAAGACACCACTGCCACATCCACACCTAAAAATACCTATTGGGTAGGAGGAGAAGGTTATAGACAGGTAGATTGACAATGTCGGTGTGACGGATAGGTATAGACATTGGTGGGCAGCCCAACTACAAGTAGTCCCTCCTAGGCCCTGGCAGCTAGATTTAGCCACCATCACTATGTATAGAGATGCCTTACGGGCAGGTAGTGACCCTTATTACATAATTGGGGATGGTATAGGTGTAGCTAGCAGCATTGGAGACAGAGGTGGTTGCATTGCATGCACAGGTGGCCATTCTATAAGCCCAGAGGGCCCATAGTGGAGACAAAGAGGATGATGATGAGAAGGTATCCACCTTACAGACATAGGTTATAGGTTTCGGGGCCATTTGGTTACTACACAGGTGTAGGTACAAACACAGGGTGTGAGGCCGATGGCACCTCCACAGCACCGGATAGGGTCCTAACTCATAGGAAGGGGTGGGACAGAGGTCCCGCAGGATAGATACAGGGGATGAGGCCTATGGGGCCACCACAGACAGTACCCCTATCTAGGTTATGGGATGCCTTAGGTGAGGCCAGATACTACCAAGATCAGCTGATAGTTTTCGAGATAGATTTTCTATCCTATGGAGAGTACATGGCACATCATGCCTCGAGTGAGAGGACTAGATCCCAGACTCATAATGTGGAGAGCACAGGGGGCATCGAGCTTCGAGATAGGATTAGGGATAGGCCACCAGCTCATGGAGACTAGCTCTAGGTGATGTACAGGTAGGGGCCCGACCACGACCTATAGCGGCAGTGAGATGATATCAGGTCGTTGGATAGGAGCCAAGAGAGGATATCTTTGGAGAGACTGACATGGAGGATGTCTAACAGGATGATTCTTGATGGCCATCCCTGTATTTTGATGTATTTTAGTCATTTTTTGATATATACTGCATGCATGCCGAAGACAGTGAGGATGTTCAAGAGTTTTAAGAGATTGGATTGTATACATCGGCCTGCATGCCAAAGACATTTGATAGTTATGTATATGGATACACATGTTTGGATATTTTATTTATAGAGATGATGATGATTATGGTCATTATGTGTTTGTGTTGATAGCATTTTATTATTATGTATAGATGGATTTATAGTAGGTGTGTTAGGCATGGATGGAGTCAGGTTGTGTTTTAGGCATGGATAAAGTTAGGTTTTAGGAATGGATTGAGTCAAGTCATAGACATGGTTGAGTTAGGTTTGTGGTCTAGGCATGGTTAAGTCAGGTTGTGGTCTAGGCATGGATGAGTTAGGTTTTAGGCATGGTGGAGTTTAAATTGGTTGAGTTTGTAATTCATTAATTTGTGTAATGAATGATGATATGAGTCATGTTTAAGATGTTTTATAATACATGCATGATGATGGTAAAGAAATGGTAGTCATAATAAATGTATGTTTTGATGATGATAAAAATGTGAAGTAATTTGTTTGTTTGATTTAATTTCCAATTTTTATATAAAAAGGAAACTAAGTAGGATAGAATGTGATTTAGGAAAATGAAAGATGAATTGGTTAGGGTAGAGAGTGGTTGAGCTAACCTCCAAGGGCCCCATGCCCTTAGAGTGCTACCTACATAGTCCTAGTGAAAAGGGACCTCAGGCCAATGTAGTTCTCCCATAAGCTAGGGAAGAATGTGAGGAGGTATGAGAATGAGCTGGTAGGTTTTAGGCATGATTGAGTCTAGGTCTGTTAGGTATGGGTGGATTGTGGGCACATTGGTATAGGTGATTTTGATTGTGGTGGAAGAAGAATATTATCCAAAGGTAAGCGTCGAGGACCAAGTCCTATATAAGGTAATCAATACATAATAAGGAAGGTTAAAAGATAAAAGGAGGAAAGAAAGATGCTTGATTGGTTAGGATCATAATGAGTAGGTCATACCTTGGAGGGGTTGATGAACGTAAGACCCTAAAGACATTACATGATTGATTGTTCTAAGGGTGAAAAGTAGTCATGTGACCACCAAATGTCATGGTTCCAAGAGGTCCCTTGAGGTGGTAGGAAATGAAAATGTGAATGGTGAGAGGGTGAAAATTGGTAGTTTATATGGTAGTAGGTAGCATGCCTTGTGGCAAGAGATCCAAGGTCACAATGGGAAAGTCCATGACTAAAAGGTATTTTTGTGTTAACTGATGTTTGAGATAGACTGATCGATGCGGGAAGTCTATATGGGATGAGGAAATTAACTCCTTGAGGTCTTTGTGAAGTTGATCAATGTGGGAAGCTTCAAATTCTTCTCTCTCTCTCTCTCTCTCTCTTTGAAAGAGATTTACATATCTTTCCTTCGAGGGAGAAGTCTATTTATAGCAATGATTGTAGAGAGGAAGATGTCCTTTTGAGGGAGTCATATTTTTTTATTGCAAGTTTGACTTAAGGATTTGGATCCCATGTGAGTGCTTTTAATTCATGGACAAGACTAAGGTCAAGAATAGGATTCTTGTTCAGAAATTAGGGTGAAACAACCATGGGATATCATCTAAAGGTAGATGAAAAGTATCCATGAGAATAATGCTATGTGCAGTGCCATGGTACACATATTTAAGAGAGGATAAAAATTGATGTGTATACACATGATTCTTATTTAATCATTGGTGATGGCATAGGAAGTGGATAGTGCTCAAGGGATGAGCATGGAAAGAGGACAAGGGTAAGTTAGGAGTGAGAGTCAACAATAGAATGGTCAAAGATGTAAGGAATTAAGGGGCTCGGGTTTGGGTTTACCCTCGAGTGAAGATAAACGATAAGCATCTAATCCATATGTATGAGTCACGATGTACGGTCCAAGATAATTAGGAGAAAATTTTCCCGTTTACTTTTTTTTCGCTTTGGTTACATGTTGATTTTCCTTTAGGACAAGGTCACCGACTTGTAAGGTTCACTCATGGATATGTTTGTCATAGGCACGTTTGATACATTTTTAGTAAACTTGATGGTGGTTAAGAGCATTAAGATGACGTTCATCTAATAACTTGAGTTTCGCTAAATGGTCCCTGATGAAATTCATCATCATTGAGCATGTCATGGAGAGAAATGTGGAGTGAGGGAATTTGGACTTCAAGAGGTAGAATAGCCTCTATATCATAGACCAGAGAGAAAAGAGTGTGGTAGTAATGTAAGTATGAGATACTAGTGCGGTACACCCACATGATGAAAGGAATGTGTGTATGCAGTCCTTCCTAGTATTGCTAACCACTTTCATGAGAACTATTTTTAGGGTTTTGTTGGTGGATTTGGTTTGGCCGTTAGTTTGTGGGTAATAAGGTGATGAGAAACTCAGCTAAATGCCAAAGGCATCACAAAGTTTTCACAAGGTTTTATTTTTGAATTCTTTGCCATTATCAGTGATGAGGCAATATGGGACAGAAAAGTGACAGATGATGTGATGATTGATGAACTCAAATATTTTCTCGGCTTTCATGAAAATGAGAGGTATGGTTTCAACCCATTTTGTGTAGTATTTGGTAGCGGTGATGATCCATTGATGTCGTTGGGAAGAATGAGGATTGATCTCTCTGACAAGATCCAAACCCCATTGAGAGAAGGGCCAAAGGTCATGGGTGACTTGAAGGCATGACGAGTGTATCATGAAGGTTGGAATGTTGTTGGAATTTTACACAACACTTGGACGTAGTCGCAACAATCATGGTTGAGGTTGCCAATAATAACCTAGGAAAATAATACGTTTAGCAACAACGAGGCCACTGAAGTGACCTCCACATATGCCATCATGAACTTCCTTAATGGTATAAGGAATTTAAGATCTCGTAAGGCACTAGAAGAGAAAATACCATCAAATTTGCGCTTATAGAGGAGGCCACCCATGATGACGTAATAAGAGACCTTTTAAGAAAGGCATGTTGTCCATTACGAGTGATGTCGGGAGGAAAGATGGAATGGAATGGGAAAGGTAGTCTGAGTATTGTTTATACCAAAGGTCACTCGGGTCGGGGTAGTGGTTCCAATGGAGTAAACCTTACGAGGTAAATAAGAGGGTGATTGGAGTCTTTGTATGGTGAAAAATATTTTAGAATTGGCAAGTGAAGTGGAGATTTGAGAAGCCAAGCAGGCCATGGTATCTACAAATTTGTTTATTGAACGTGCGATGGTTTGAAGGGCATAATGGTCGAAGGTGGTCAAAAGTATGTCTATGTTATGTTTATACTTTTGAAGTGTCTCATTACAACATTGGTATATACCATTGACTTGGTTTACGACCAATTGGGAATCACCAAAGATGTTGATGGATTTGACATCCAAGGCATAGGCAGCTTGGAGACCTAATACGAGCACTTCGTATTTGACAATATTGTTTGTACAATCAAAATATAGTTTGAAAGACAAAGGCATGGGTTCACCATCAAGTGGAATGAGGATAACACCTACCCCACCCCCACACTAACACTTGGAACCATCGAAGAAGAGTGTCATTTGGTATGCGGGCTCATCTAAGGAAAGGGAAGCAATTGACTCATCTGGAAAGTCAAAATTAGAAGGTTGATCCCGGAAATAGGTGCGTCGGCCAATTAGTCGATGATGGCTTGGATTTTGATGGATTTTTGGTGGATAAATTTGAGGTTGAGGTTAGCCAAAAGCATGAGTAGCACATTGATTTTGGTAAGGTTTGGCATACATGAAGTGTAAGGGGTCGGTGTTGGTCACAACATAAGTTTTGTGATTAAGTAGGTAATGGCGGAGTTTCATGGCAACGAAAACTAAGGCTAAGTAGAGTTTTTTGGCATGGTTGTAACAAGTTTCATAGTCTAAAAGAGTATGACTTATGTAATAAACCGTCTCCTCCCTATTTTGTTCATCGCGATGAGCGAGCATGGCCCCCAAGGAGTGATCGGTAGCTAAGATATATAGGTAGAAGGGTTGATTGTATTTAGGTGGAATGAGTATGGGTGGTTGGAGAAGATATTCTTTTAAGGCCCCAAAAGCTTTGTGGCGATCGTTATCTCATTTAAAGGAGACATCCTTCTTAATAAGATGATGAAATGGTTGACACGATCGACAATTGTGAGCTGAAATGGTAAATAGACTACAAATTACCTTGCAGGTGCTACGGAGTTGCCTAAGATTAGTGTGTGAAGGAATTTCAAGAATGGCCTTGAATTTAGCAGGTCAACTTCTATACCATGTAAGGAAATGATAAATCCCAGGAGCTTTCCGAGAGAACTGCAAGGACACACTTCTTGGGTGAAGGTGAACACAATATTTAATAGGGCGGTCAAAGATGGGTTTTAGGATGACGAGGTGCTTAGAGCGGTGCTTAGATTTGGCTAGGAGATTTTCCATATAATATTCCAATATATGATGCATGATGTCATGGAAGATATAATTCATAGCTCTCTTATAGGTGGCCCCAACATTTTAAAGGCCAAAAGGCATGACTCGATAAAGCAGAAGGTCCCCAAGTGGTGATGAATGTAGTTTTGTGTTGATCCTCTTGGGAAAACAAGATTTGGTTATAACCCAAGAAGCCATCCATGAGTGATAGCATCTTGTGACCAGCAAGAAGGTCAACCGGTTGGTCAATGATTTAGAGGGAAGTCATCTTTTGGGCAAAGCTAGGTTGAGGTCACGGAAGTCTGTGTAAATACAAAGTCCCCTGTCGTCCCTACGATAGGGACATTTTTAGAAATCCACCGAGGATAATCAATGGGTAAGATGAAGGAAACCAAAAGGAGGCACTGCAGTTCTTCTTTGAATATAAGAGCAATGCAAGGGTGCCTTTTCCTTAGCTTTTGTTCAACAATTTTGGAATTAGGAATGGTTACGATACTATGTACCACTATAGTGGGTTCAATACCGGCATATCATGTGTAATACCAAGAAAAAATGTGGTTATGGTTTTTGAGAAAAGAAGTAATGGCTTCATGTTTAGTAGCATCTAAAGATTTTCTAATCTTGAGAATGTGCGGGTCATCCCTGAGTATGAATGTTGATTTTGATAGTTGATACATTCAACATGGTTTGCATCTTAAAGGATAATGATAGATGAATATATGAGTCTTCGACACCAAGGTAGGTGAGTATAGATTCATCGTCCTAACATTGAATGATGTTAATTAAAGGTGTATTTTCATCGATCATTTTAGGATATAGGAAGTGAATAGAAGAGGTAGTCTTGCCCTTGCGTTGATAAATCGAGGCCCCAAGGAGATGGTGTTTATGAAAAAAAAGTTAGGAGGAATGGATTCTATATTCATTGACTCTATCTATGAAGGAGGTGATGGTGGTGAAGAAGGTGGAGAAGGGATGATGTCCTCAATGAATTCAATGTGTGCCTTCTTGGTATGTGGTGCCGTAAAGTGGTACTACTACAATTATTAAGTTTCATGGGTAGTATATGGAATAAAAATATGGTGGCTTACTCATAAAATCCAAACCAAAACCTTTCCACGCACACATCGGTGCAAGAAGGTGTGGGTGAAACGGTGATTGGTGAGTGATTGGAGGTCAACAGAAAATAGGCGGGTTTGTGATGGTGGTTCAGGTGTGTAAGTGGTAGTATCAAGTCCCCCATAGGTCAGACTGGTATGAAGGTGGGGAGGACCATAAAGAAGGTGCTCTCCTATATGGTGATCATAATGAGGGTGTTGGTGAAGACTGTTGTACTCTTGTGGAGTAAGGAATGTGTTGTCACTATATATATGATACTCCTGCAGTGAGGCATTGAAAAATGCCTTCCAAGGGATCGTGGTTTGTATGTGGGTAGTTGGAATAGACGATGTGTCGGAGGTCAGCTCGGAGGTGGAGCTAACAGATTGGGAGGCTGATGGTTTGGATGTGGAGGTTGTGGCAGTGGTGGGAATGGAGGATGTAGGTGCGATTAAAGTAGTGGCTACACTAGTGGGTGGAGGTGTAGGCGAAGAAGCAGTGATCATGGAGGTAGATGCCTTAATGGGTATAAGCACGTCATTGGGTTAGTAAAGCATGTTACAAGTTTTGAAAGGTGAAGGATCAGCCAGAATGGTATAGGTGTGTCCTTAATGCTCAAACTTTACACAACAATACAAAGTGGAAGGAACAAACCCACTACATGAGTCCAGTGGTCTACCAAGAAACAAGTTATATTTAAATTCCCCCTCTAAGACATAAAAAAATTTGGAATAATGTGGGGGCCCGAAAACATGGAGGATGACGGTGCAAGTGTAGAGGTGATAGCGTCATTGAATGAACACAACATAACAGGATGTTTATGAATTTAATTATCAAGTATGAGCATTTGAATGTATGCATGGGAGGAAATGATATTAATGCTAGCACCCCATTGATCATAACATGTCATACATGTATATAATCGATGTGGACAGATATAAAGAGAGTTGGGTCTGGGTCATCAATTTGGTGCAGTGTGATCTCTTCCTCTGAGAAGCTAAGGGAGGATACTTGGTGAGTAGGTGGAGGTGTTGATAAAGGTGGTAATTTGGTGAGAGAGGCTACATGATGGGGCATAATAATGGATGCTACGAGTATAGGGTCATTGGGTTAAACCTCAATAGATTGCAAGACCTCCATGAGAGCTTGACGATGGGATTCTGAGGTTTGGATGAGGTCATACAAAGACATTTTGAGGGGGATTGGTGCAACTGTTTGAGCATGGTGTGATGTGTAACCCCATTAGAAATAAGATATGTAGGGCCATAGATAGTGATTTTAGCCGTAGGTACAGATGGTATGTTGGGTATAGGGTTGGTCGGTGGGTTGGTTTCCTTGTCCTTTCCCTTGTCCTTCTATGCATGGTTAGCAACGTGGATCATGTTGATCTGAGGTGGGGAGGCAAGGCGAAGTAGGTGAGCCATGAAAGTTATAGTGACATGAAAGTAAAAATCCTAGTGGTGGGAAGGAACCTTGTGAGATGAATTGAGAACACCGATATTTAGGTGGAGGTTTAGCGAGTTCTCTGATGCAAAACATGGTAATTTCAAATCTTGGGGGTGGATCTAGGAGTTGTGGGGGTGAAGGTCTGGGTCATTGAGTAGGCAATGAGGGAAGAGCTGTGGGAATGGGTGTTGGTGAAATGGGGTCCTCATCAAGAAGGTCATCATTTTCAAAGTTTTCTTCAAGAGGACACAACTGGATAAGAACAGTTTTTAAACCTTTGCAGTTCTCTACATCATTCCCTAGAACACAATGGTAGGTGCAAATTTTGGTGTCATAAAATCATTTTCATTTGAGTTTGATTGGGTCATAAGGTCTGAGAGGTGGTAATGTGATGACAGAAGTTTCAATGAGGTTGGTTAAGATTTTGGCATAGGACCCCGCTAGTGGTTTGCAATGGGAAGTGAAGGTGGGTTTGGGTGTAGGCATGGCTAAGCTCAGTAAAGGAATGATCTTTGCATGAGGGCGAGTAGGTTGAGCTATGGTTTTAGGTTCGGTGTGGTCTTAGGTGGTTGTTATTTTTGCTTGGGCATGGGTATGGTAGATGAACTGGTAAGGGAATATGTGGTTGGTTTGACTACCTTAGTAAAGGATAGCGTATTTTTGTTTTTGGGTTGCACTTTCTTGGGTAAAGGGGATATGGGCACATGAGATCTAGAGGGAAAAGTGGATGGTGGAAGAGGGTGAGTTACCCATAGGGATAACTGAGGTGTTGTGAAGGTATATGGCACAGGCTGTGTAGGAGGTGTGAGGGAAAGAGATTGAAGTGTCAAGGGTAGTGAAGAAGTTTTGATGGTATCAGAGGTATGGGTGGTAAATCTATTGTAGGTGTGGGTAGAAGTCGTTTGCACTTGGGTATGTTAGACATCTACGAGGGAGGAATGGGCTGCTTTGTTTTTGGTTTATTGACAGTGGAGGTTTCTTAACCATGCTTTGGAAGGGTGAAGACATGGGATGGATAGAAAGGTGAAGGTGATGAAGGTGTGATCGGTGAGGTTGGAGTATGAGATTTATGGGATTAGTTCTTTTGTTTGGGGGCTAGAGTAGGTTTGGTGTTAACTTTGGAGGATGTAGCTAAATATAATTTGATGGGTGGGTCAAGAAGGTTGGCGGTTGGGATGACCCCTAAAGGCAAGAATAGGTTTAGGTAAGGAATATGGTGTAGGTGTTGGCTTAGATGTAGATGCGTGTTGGGTTATGGGTAGGGGTGTGAGTTGAGCCATGAGGGGTATCATGGTGGAATTTGTGATAGTTGTGGTTGTGTTTGGTTCGATTGGCTGAAATATTTTTGGGTAGATAGTGGAAGTGTCGCCAAGTGACATCCGCATTTGTGTTGAGAGAGGAAGTAGAAGATGCCCCAAAGTACGGCTCTATCCACATAATCTAGGTGATCGGATAAATGTGAGAAAGGCACTTTTGTAGGTGATGTTGATGAGGATCCAATGGTGATTCCCGTAAAATGTGTCTAAGAGACGGGGAATTTGCTAGTTTCAAGCCTTCCGTGGGTAAGAAATCCGAAAGTAATTCCGTAGGATCTTGGGTAGTTGATGGAGAATGGTTACCTAGAGGCAAAGGTATCTCTACTAGATCCTTGATAGGTGGAGGAGAAAATGGGAACTCCTCTATTGGTGGAGGAGATAATGGGTGCTACTCTATGGGTAGAGGATATGATGGGTCCTCCTCTTGGGATGAAGGAGATAAACAAGTATCTTTCATGCATTGGAGAAGTACTATGGGTGACAACTCTCTAGGTGGAGAAGTCAAAGGTGAAATAGTCTTGGTGTTAACTGGTGGATCCTTCATGGGTGAGGAAGGAGGTGAAGGGTGTTCCTCAATAGGTAGAGGAATAGATGAGGTGGGTTCAAGTGTAGGTGGAGGACTTCGGGCTAGGATTTCCTTGATGGAAGGGATATGATGTAATTGGGTAGTAATGGGTGTATTGCTGAAAATAGTGTGGACCTCATGGGTATGGCTACCATGAGTTGAGGTCTCTTCGGTTTGATCAGAAGAAGGAACATGATTAGGAAATGGTTTCTTAAAGATATGTAGGTTTTAATTAGTAGGTTCATTAGGATTATTTAAGGTTAACTCACCTTTCTTGAGAATTTCTTGGACAATGTTTTTGAAAGTCATGCAATTTCCATCACTATGACCTTTTACTCGATGATAGTTACAGAAGTCATGTTCTTTGTACCACGTGGGTGTGGGGTGAGAAGGGTTAAAACCAGTGTGTGGTTTTATGGGAGGAAGGGTGATGGCCCCAGCTTTAATGAGATTTTATAAGACAGAAGAATAATATTCCCTAATTGGGGTGTATTTCGTTGTTCCCATCTAAATTGAAAATTCGGATAGGAGAAATATTAGATGAGGGGCTAGCCTCGATTTGATGGATGAGTTGGGCCAACCTTGAGTACCACTATGTTAGCAGCCCCCATGTCTTTTGAATAATTTTTCTGTAGTTCTTAAGAAGAAGAGGTATCATTTGGCTTGAATGCCGAGTTCTTATTGCGTAGTTGGATTTTCTTTTCTTCAATGCCCGAATCTCTAGCTTTCATGCCATGGTGAATGCTTCATCGAAGGTTCAAAAATTCTGGACTTGTAGGGTTGGAGAGATATGTCTAGCACAAGCCCATGTGAAGATCTCTATGAGTTTGGTTTGTGGTAGTTGGAATGTGAGTTGATTTATCAAGCTATGCCAATGAGCAACAAAATCTGTGATAGATTCGTTGTCACACTGACATGTAGAGTAGAGGTCAGTTATGGTAACCTTCTTAACAAAATTAATGGAGAAGTTATCTAAGAAGGCTTGGGCTACCTGATTAAATGAGAATATAGAGTGTCTAGGTAATCCACTATACCAATCTAACACGGCCCGGTCAAAGACATGGGAAAGGTCCTCAAGAGCAAAGCATCATCATGGGTGATCAGATAACACCCATTTTTGAAAGACCGCAAATGCTATCAAGTGCGGGTCCTCTTTGCTATTGAAGTGGTTGAATTTAGGAATTTCCTAATGCATGGGATATGGATGAATAGGAATAGATGGGTGTATAGGCTCATTACAAATCTCATCGTAGGTGAGAGAGTTGCGTGTGCCAGAAACCGATGCCTCTAATTCCTGCATCTTATCCATCATTAACTTGATTAGGTCGTTGGTAGGTTGAGATGGTTGGGTACCTCCTATAACGTAAGAGGGTTGGTGTTAGACATATGATGGAGGTGGCATTCCTATATATGGTGATGCCGTATAGGTAGATTGAGAAGGAGGAAGTGATATAGGGGGTATGTACCGTAACGAATGATAGATGAAACAAGAGGATGCGATAGTACATATATAGAGGTGGAAGGGTCATGGTTACCCTAGTGGAAATGAGGGCTAAGGATTGTGGAATAGAAAGAATAACATTTTGAAAAGGGGTAGGGGTCACCAACACCGGGGTGGTCGTGTAGCTATGGGTTTATATGAAACAACAGTGCATATGAGGTTATGTTCGGGTGGTTGGTGAAGGTATAGTGGATATGGCTGGTGTAACAAATGTGGTGGATGTAGTGTTCATAGTAGGTATGGGGCCTAGCTACGAAATGGCCGGGGAAAGGCAGGTGCAAGTAGCGTGGAGCTAGAGAAGGTTGGAGCAAAAGTAGGAGTGAGTATCATAGGAATAGATATGGGCATGTCATATATCAACTAACCCGAGGCATCTCGAGTGGATGAGTGGGAAAGATAAAGCGCAAGGCGGCGGGGTTCGGGTCAAGGAGTTGTGTGAACTCCTTATCTCATGTGGCGATAGTGATATGTTGGGTAGGATCCATGGGTGATAAAATAGAAGGTGGTGAAGGACTAGGTGGGAGTGATTGACAACCTGTGTGGCATAAAAGGGTGTTTTATTGGCTTTGGGTTAGCACCACATGAAAAAGGACTAGCGTGGCAAGACTACTTTCTATAAATGACACAGAAATATAGTAGAGATAGAATAAATAGGTGGTGGTAGGTGAATTGGGGTTAAAATGTCAGCTGGAAAATTACACAGGCTAACCGATTCGGTTAGGTTAAACCAACGTCGGTCATAGGTAACCATGGTTGGTCACTATGGAAAGTGGACAGTTGGTTAAAACAAGGTAAAAGGCCAATAATTTTCCAAGTATGTAAGATGTTGATGGAATTACTGTGTCAATGAATATGCTAAGAGTGACAGAGACTTTGAGCAGCTTAAAGAAGGTGAATAGGTGTCGTTTTGGGTAGGTTAACCAAAATAAAAGTGAACTAACGCTAGTTGAGTGAAACCGATGATGGTTAGAGGGTAACCAACGGCACGTCTCTAGATCGACACCAGTTATTGTGAAATTGAAACAACGATTAATAAAATGTGGTTGTGAGTTAAAATCAAATGTGGAATCAAACCCAAAATTCTAAGAATGATGAAAATATGGTTTGGGCACACTCAGATGAAGATGGAATACACCATCCGTGATGATGAACATGCAAGGGGAAATAAGAAAAATGAAGAATGTGACCTCTCACCTCAAAAAGTAAGCCAAGTAGAAATACTAAGAAAAATATGATCCTAAAAGTGTTTCAATTATTATGTTTGTTTAAATTATGCCATTTAAGGACTAACTCATGAACTTTAGAATAGAATTTTTTGGTGAGGATGGCTTCCTACAAAGAAGGAGATATACAAGGAGAGGTTTGGGTATGTTATGGCGGGGCGGGCCATCCTATGATGGGGGGTCGAACAGAGATAACCAATGGGTGCCCATTGTGCCATGATCGTGTGATCACCTACACTGACTTCTTCTCGGGTGATATGTTATTTAAGAATGTGCATATATTTTTAATTTTGTAATGTTTGGTAAGACACAGAGAGAGAAAAAGAAACGAAGTGCTTTTCTACAATTCATTTGTCAACCATTAGTCGGGTATGAATTCCAGCATATAGGTTACCCCTAATTAATGTGAGCTAATGAAGAGAAGTAGAATGAAATGAAACAAGTTTTAAACCCAAATTGAAATGTTGAATTCGATGACACAAAAAGATGAACAGAGAAGGGATTCTCTTTCACTAATGTGATACTAATGAAAGGGAAGAAGTTTTCTTTTAAAGAACCAAAATACGATTGCTTTTAGACAATATAAGAAGAGAAGGTTATAGGGGAGAAATTTTAGAAAGGAAACAAACATGCAACTTTTTACCTAGAAATGAAAGAACACAAAGAACTCCGAATGGGTCCCACCAGACGTGCCAAAATACTTCACCCGATTCTAGATCATTTCTTTGAATGTTGATGAAACAAATAAGGATAAAGGGCTAGGAGGAATACCTGTTAAGATGTTGGTTGTAGGTTGTTGTGCACGTATGACTTATGAATCCACAATTGATCATGATATCTTCCTTTTTTCTTAGAGGAACCACCTAAAATTGAAAACAAGACCACAAAATAAAATTTGAACAATATATGTAGTGGACTGCCTAGCATGTGCTAGATCTAGGAAGTGTGATACTTCCTAAACGGTTGTCAATCCACTGTTTAAAACAACTTAATGCTAATAATAAAGGAAATCCTATTGTAGTTAAAATGATTTAGGTATCTCATTCATCTACAATAAGAAAAAAATTCACAATAGGCTAAGCTATGACTGAATCTGAAGGTCAAGGTCTTTGTCGAGTGTAGGTATTTGGGTTAGGATTGGGTTCTAGGTTGTTTTGGGTATTGGGTAGAGAATGAAAGATCTATTCTTGGTTTTTGGTTAAGAACATAGCGATCAACATCGGTCTAGTATGATTGATGTCGGTTTATGTTAACCGATGAAGGCTATGGGTAACCAACGTCGGTATGGTCTCTGGTACATGAAACTTAATAAAAACTTGGCAAGATGATAGATCTGAGGCTAGGTGGAAATGGAAGGGAAATGGTCAGATTCATGTGGGTCCCAGGTATGCACAAGAATGATTAAAATCTAGATATAGGTAGTTCAAGTGTGTGGGTAAAGGGATGGTAAAGTTCAAATGGAGTTAAAATGGTGGGGAATGGGAATGGGAGCAGAAGGTAACAATATAACTAAAATGATCTACTCAAATGATAATGAACCCATGCAGTTAACAAAACTTACTGTTTATAAAAGCTTGTTATGCAGTTGGAAATGGTGGGTGATCAAATGGAGGGAAATCGGTGTGGTAATCGGCTCTTCATCGGATGCTCCGTGAAGGCAAATGGCTCTGTGGTTGCTTCAAGTGTTGGCTATGGATGTTCTTATGTGTGTATTAATGCTATTTTTGGTTACATGCAGCTCGATTTCATCACTTGTTCTAAGAAGAAAGTGCTCCACTCTCAACAATGTGCCAACCACAAAATAAGGTTGTTTTGGGGGTTAAATGGTAACCGACGGTGGTTAGGGGGTCGACCGGACGGAAGTTTAGGGTGATCGACATCGGTTAGGGTGGAATTTCTTAGGTTTTTAAAATGGGAATATCCTTTCAATTTTTAGGGATCTCGTTCATTTGGCCCCATGGATTAGAATGGAAGATTCCCTTTTCAACATGTGGGAATGTGGTTAGAGGGAATGTAGGCTTTGATTTTCAAGGTTTCGGTAGGTCTTAGTTAGTTATGGTAACTTACTAAGAATAGGTCTTAAGGTGAGGTGGCTAGATGAGGTGTCTAGGTGAGGTGGATATTTAGGCATTACCTCAATTATTATATTAAAATAATAAATATTGTGAGATAATGAATTAATTTAATTAAATTAATTAAATTGATATTAGAGTGGGATGAAAGGGGCCATGGCTAGGTGAATGTGTTGAAGGTGTTTATTTGATGAGGGAACAAGGAGACTATGGCCTAATTTTAGTGTCTACATAGAGTGTTAACAAGGTGTGAGCAACACCATTTGTTTATTAGCCATGAGAATTTTTTTATCATGGTTGATGAGGGATTGTACTAGGACACCACATTTAAAAGAGGAATTAAAGTTGACTAAGACAAAATCAATATTATTTTGGAATTTCTTGTTCCTCACCAATGGATATCAAGTCATTATTAGGACATGTTGGGTACTATAGGAGTTTTATCAAAGATTTTTGTAAAATTATTGACCCCATGTTTTGATTGCTTACCAAGGATAGTGAATTTATTTGGGATGAAAATTTTCAACATGATTTTGAAGATATTAATAAAAACTAATCAATGCCTCAATATTAAGAGGACCTAATTGGGAGGAACATTTTCACATTCAAACAGATGCTTCAAATAACTCAATTGGTGTAGTTTTGGGACAGAAATATCAAGAGGGAAAAATGTATGCTATCTATTACCTTAGTAAAAATATTGCTCCCATCGAAAGAAATTACAACACCACAAAAAAATTTTCTTTTTCGATCTATTCAATTAACAAGTTCATACATTATATTATAGGGTACAAAATATTTATACATACAGATCGTGTAGAAATTAGATACTTGATGAATAAACCAGTGGTTGGAGGTAGGATAATCATATATGTAACATCCTCATTTTTATACATTAGAACAAGTAATTTTTTTTTTTGATAAATGCTTCCTGGTTCTAAATACATAATTTAGAACTCACAAATCAAAACAACCATTCTTATAACAAATAACCATATGCAGTTGTAATGACTCGGAGTACCTCCGATCTATTCATTCCATGACTCGGTAATCTACCGATCTATTCATGAGTATTAAGAGTTGGCATTTTTTATTTAACACATCACTCTTGCGGTTCTCTTCCCTATTCTGGGATTCAGAATGCTCTGTCCAAGGAACCTATCTGAATAATTGTT
Source organism: Taxus wallichiana var. yunnanensis (assembly GCA_018340775.1). Taxonomy (NCBI): domain Eukaryota; kingdom Viridiplantae; phylum Streptophyta; class Pinopsida; order Cupressales; family Taxaceae; genus Taxus; species Taxus wallichiana. The sequence continues at coordinate 82,925,152 of CM031239.1, forward strand.
ACTATTATTCATCGGCATCTCATCCCTTAGACTAGGTGACTTAGGACAACGCAATCAGCAGCTTGCGATACTTTGGCCAAAGATTTGAAACATACTACTTATGTCTCGTATTCCTTGATGGCATACTCGTCAATCTAGAATACGTCCTTCACCCCATTCCTATGTTATGTAGAATGTCTTATTGACTTCTATCGCCGTATCCCTAGTCCTTGAAGAAGGATGATCGTAATCAGTAGCATAAGATACATGCTGCAGTAGTAGACAAGCAAGTTGAAAAGCAAGTGACACCTATAGAAGTTCTGGGTAAGTTATTTGGCATACCTGTCACTATTCTTTTTGATACAGGAGCTACTGAATGTTTCATTTCTAATAAACTTGCTTCTAAACTTAAGAGAAAAGTTGGAAAAATGGATAAATCTTGGACTGTATAGTATGGTAATAACTCTGTTCATACAGTGAGTATGTGTCTTTTTGGGGCAGTCCTTGACTTACCTAATTTCTCCACGGAAGTTGACCTCTATGTTACACCTTTAGGATCGTATGACATTGTCATCGGTGTCAATTGGTTAGTTGACCATAAAGCAAAAGTAGACTGCTATGAAAAGAACATAAAATGTTTAGATGATCAGCTGGAAACAATAGAGATTCAAGGTGTGAAACGGGAAATTTCAATTAGAAAGCGTCACAACGTATCCCTAGTCCTTGGGGGCATCCCTATAACGTTGTCATCTCACTAATCCATTCCCGAGTGAATAACTTGGGGCGGGGAGAGTCTCAGCGAGGAAGTCGAGTATAAGACATTCTACATAACATAGGAATGGGGTGAAGGACGTATTCCAGATTGACGAGTATGTCATCAAGGAATACGAGACATAAGCAGTATGTTTCAAATCTTTGGCCAAAGTATCGCAAGCTATTTATTGCGTTGTCCTAAGTCACCTAGTCTAAGGGATGAGATGCCGATGAATAATGGTAACAATTATTCAGATAGGTTCCTTGGACAGAGCATTATGAATCCCATAATAGGGAAGAGAACCGCAAGAGTGATGTGTTAAATAAAAACGCCACTCTTAATACTCATGAATAGATCAGTAGATTATCGAGTCATGGAATGAATAGATCGGAGGTACTCCGAGTCATTACAAAGCCGCATATGGTTATCTCTGTTATAAGAATGGTTGTTTTGATTTGTGAGTTCTAAATCATGTATTTAGAACCGTGAAGCATTTATCAAAAAGAAAAATTACTTGTTCTAATGTATAAAAATGAGGATGTTACAATATGGTTATTAATTTTACAAGAATTTGATATTACTATTGTGGATAATTTAAGAAAATCTAATGTGGTAGCTAATTTCTTGTCAAGGTTAACCACTCAGGGAGCAAGATCTAGTTAAGGACAACTTTCCAGATGAACAATTATTTGTTATTTTATCGATACACCATGGTTTTCTGACATGGAAAATTATCTTGCAACAAGGAATTTTCCTCCTTTTACTAAGAAACAAATGAAAATATTAATCAAAACTAGTGCACAATTTAAATGGTTAAATGAAATGTTATTTAAATGTGGTCCTGATTTGGTTTTATGCAGGTGTGTTAGAGAGGATGAATTTTTGACATACTTAGAGCATGTCATGATGAACCAAGTGGAGGACACTTTTTAGTGAAAAGGACAACCCACAAAATACTTGGCACTAGTTATTATTGTCCATCTCTATACATTGATGTGAAGAAATACATCAAGAAGTCCGATCCTCACAAAGGATAAGACAACCAACATTTACTAGTGAAATTCGTCTACAACCTCAAGTGGTGATTGAACCATTTGAAAGGTGAGGGCTAGATTTCATTGTTCCTTTAAGTTCTCCTTCATAGGAAAAGAGCACATTCTTATATATATTGAATGTGTGAAAAAGTGGGTAGAGGTGTAGGCTTTAACAAATACTAATGAAGATGTAGTTACTTGATTTCTTCTTTGGCACAAAATCATGATGAAGTTTGGTGTACCAAGAATTATATTTTCAAATCAAGGCCCATAGTTCATGTCTAACATGATTGAGACCTTTACAATGTACTATCGATCAATAATAGGAAGTCATCTCCTTATCACCCACAATTCAATGGATAAGTACAAGTAACAAATAGGGAATTCAAATACATTATCAGCAAAATAGTTGAAGAAAGTAGAAGAGATTAGGTGAAAATGCTAGTTGATGTTGTGCGGGCTTATAACACAACTTGGAAGACTACAACAGGGTTCTCACCATATGAGTTATTCTATGGGAAGAATCCCTTGTTACCCATTGAATTTGAACTACAAACATTGAGGACAACAACTAAATTGGGTATTGAATTGGATACAACACAAAAGGAAAGAATTCTACAACTCAATGAATTGGATGAGCTGAGACTAGAAGAACTTCAACAAACAGAGATAATCCAAGATCAAAGGAAGTAGTGGCATGATACACATATCAAGGAAAGGCAATTCAAGATAGGAGATTGGGCATTACTATTTGATTCCAAGTACTAGTAATTCAAAGGAAAGTTGAGGACCAGGTGGCTAGGACCTTATCAAATTGAGAAGATATATGATAATGGATCTATTCAACTACTTCCCATTGATGGTAGTATAAGGGAACTTTTGGTCAATGGAAATAGGCTAAAACTCTATAGGAAGCCTCCTACCAAGGATGAATTCCTTAAGCAAATTGAAGCAGACAAGGAATTTGATCATATGGAAGAACCTAGTTCTTCCAAAATGATCAAATAAGTAGATACAAGGATCTAAATAAAGGGAAGGGAATGAAAACCAATAAATGACATTCTCTTCCCCAAAAAAAAGAGAAAAAAAGACAAAAATGAAATGAAAAAACATTATCTCAAAAGGTCAATTGAAAACTAGAAATGGTGGTTGGTCTCATCAATAATTGGCTAATTCAAATAAAAGAAACTTCTTTGGAATTCCAACTATCTTTTCTAACCATTTTTTCACTTTTTAGGGATGATGAGTCAACAAGGTGGCTGGATTACATTGGCAAGGATGGTAATTATGTCTTGATCTTATTAAAGGTTAAATTAAAATTTTGCATGTGTGATTAGATTTGGTTTAAATCGGTGGCATAATGAGTTATTAATTGCACATCATGATTATAAAGAAAGGGAAAACAATCATGTTGGCGATGCTAGTTAAAATAAATGAAGGTGGAGGCATATTAATGATAAATTTTCATTTAGGTGGAATCAAAAGAAACAAAAATTTGAAATAGTTGCAGAGAAACTCAAGAAGGTGACAGTAAAGGTACTTGGAGTAACTAAGTTTGGTAGTTCCACAGTTATCTCCTAGCATAGTGAGGGTTTGAAAAAGGGGAAAATAATTTGAATTTTCCGCTTGGCCATGGGTATCAAGAATAAATCAGAACTAGAGGACGACACACAACTCCTTGCAGATAGAGAATTTATGACCATTTTTGAGCGGGAAGGTTGGCTGGAGTTTTGAAGAAATTCTCCAAATACAATGATGAGCTGGTAAGAGAATTTTTGTGAATTTAGAATAACTTAGAACTAAGGTTAAGGGAATCATAGTTCCCTTTACTATTAAAATAATAAGCAATGTATCTGGTGTATCAATTGTGAATGTACCAAACCCTGTAAGGGGAACTCTGAAAGAATTGGTAGATACCTTAAGGCAAGAAGGTGAACCTAAACCCCAGTACATTTATACCACAAAGAAGTTCATAAAAGGGGTCAAAAGAGCTAGCCTACCTGAACCCTTTAACAAAGTAGCATTCTAGGTAGTAAAATACCTAACATGTGATGGCCAATATGGGACTGTCGGAAGGGAAGTCCTTAAAATATTGATATATCTTAGGTATGGGGAAAAAGTAGGATTATATGGTAAAACTTCTTGGTTTCCTCTTTGATTCCATCCATACCATGGCTCAGATATATTCTTGGGGAGTAGGAATAATTAGGCACCATGGGTTAATTCATTTGGTCTGTCAACATCATTTTCTTTCTAAGAAAAATGGGGAAGAAGCATGGGAGAAATTCCTCCACAAATTCAAACAAACTCCTGATATTATCAGAAGGGGAACACCAACCCTTTTACTCCTAAAAGTGACTTAGGAATTAATCCCTCTGATGAGAAGAAGGAAGAAACAAGTGGGGTTAAAATACAAAAAAAGAGGAATTTTGAGAGGATAATCCCGAAGAACCAATACCTATTGCTTGATAGTGATAGTTCACCTAGGATGAACTCGGAATAAAAATTAGAAGAAGTTCAAGAAAAAATCCTACTTCAGAAGATGTTGAAACTCCTAGGAGGAAAATAATTCATAAAAACCTAGGGAAACTCAGCCAGAAAATATTGAAGTTCAGGAGAATTTGGAGAAGGAAGTTGTTGATATTCTTGGCAACATGTCAAGTCCTCCTCCTCTACAAGGTCAAACTGAGGAGTTGGAGAAAGAAGGTGAAATATTGGAAAGGAAAGATTTTTAGGAAACATGTGACTTGGTAGTACCATCAAATGAAGATGAACAATTGACATCTTGGAGATTAAAAGGAAAATTCCCCTTGGTGGAGGAACAATGCTCATCCCTTGAGGAACCTCCAATAAAAGAAGAAAAACAACAATTGAGGCAGGATTTGTTCTTGTCTAGAGTAGAAATTATAATTAGGGAAAAAGATGAGGAATTGAACTTCCTCAAACATAAAGTGGAGCACAGAGAAATGCTTATAGAATAATTGAAAATTTAGCGAAAGCGAAGGAAATAATTAGGAATTGGTATTGGTAAACAAAAAATTTCGAAAAAGAAAAAGAATTACAATTGGCTACTAAACAAAGCACTAGCAAAGAGACTGTGACAAAAGTAGATTTAGTGAATCAAATGGTACAAACAAAGTTGTCCTACCTACCACTCAAACAATTATGGGATGATACCTACAGGAAGTTGAATGATTTAAAAGTATCAAATCAAGAGCTAAAGAGCCAAATGGAAGAAGAGAAAAAGGAAAGGGAAGAATGGGAAGAAAAGTTCTATAAGAGTGAGGAAGAAAAATTTAAATGTTTGGAAAGAATATAGATGGTCTGTATGATGAGTGAAAAATTACTAGCATGTAGAAGGCCTTCACTGCATATAGTGTCTTCTTAGAAGAACAGTTCATCCGTTGACAAACTACTAAGGATTTCATGTGGCCTTCCACATGAATTGAAGGATGAAGCAGAATTCATGGCTGCATATTATTTAGCCACTCCAGAGAATAAAAATCTTCTTTGTGAATTTTATCTCTGCAATTTCATGTTAGAAAAGAACACAGGATTTATGATTAATTTATATGTGGGGAAAGCCAACTTAAGGCATTTGTTTCTATGCTCCAGAATCAGATAGCCTGGAAGGAAAGGAATATTGAACACTTGACAAAGGTTGGTTCATTTGGTCTATGTATGAGAGCTCAGTATAGAAAACCACCTACATTTGTTATAGATTTTAGGGCTCATGCCTTTAACCCCAAATTAAGGAACATTACATTGCCATCCTACAAAGGGATATTGCTGCATTCACCTCATATGAAGAGGAATATTTTGAGGAAGTTTATGATGCATGCAAAATAATATGGGAACTCCTTACTGTGCCATTGAAAATAAGGGAAGTTATCTCTCCCACAAATCTGATATGGAGCCTAGAAAGGGCCAAAAATTTATGTACAGTCATTCCTCAAATTTTTGAGGAACACAAAGGTATGTGGATAGGTATGAGAAAAAGGCCTCCTCTCCTTCTTACACCCATGTCTCCATGGTAGAATTGGGAACCTCAAGATTCCACTCTTTTTTAGAATTGACAGCAAAAGATGGAGGAAGGATCAAGATACAACAGTTCTGATAAGAAGACCTAACACATTCAATTTCAACCATTTGATCTTAGCAGTGAGTTGGAGTCCAGAGTTCATGATCCCATTTTTGGAGAGTGAAGTTTGTAAGAGGACTTACAAACAAGTAAGTGTGGGGGAGATGATGAGGCTAAAATATGCCTCATCAATGTGCAATGAATACTCTCATCTTGTTACCTTTTTAATCAAGTTTGACTGCATTTCATAACTTTTGTTTGATCTAATATAATTTTAGGATGTAATTGTCCATATTTTGTTTGATTTAGTTAAAATTTCTAAAAATTCTATAATTCGTAACAAATAGTGTGGAAATTTAGTTTTGGAATAAGTAGGTCATACTTGGTTAGGATAAGCGAATTGTGGAGTGACCAACATATTTTTGAGAAAGTTGGCTAAATATGGCTTAGCTATGGAACTCTAGAAATTAGTTCTAAAAGATTCCCCTTTGGTTTAGGAACTTCTCTAAAGTTCTGGAATCAATGGGATCCTCCTAGTTTGTTAAAATTCAATTATGGAGCAAAGAATGGGCCTTCCAAGAAAACATAGGCCAACAATTTTCCAGTTTTTCACACTCCAAATATGCATTTATAAGACCAAAAACTATATATCTAGCTATTTTTCTCAAATTTCATAGCTACTTTGGGCACTATTCGGTTTACTAGGATTTGTAGGTGTAAGGATAGTTGTTGATCACTCATTATTGTAAATGCATCTTTGGATGGAAAAGGATATATAGAGAACTGAAGGTAGATATAAAAGTTCTTCCTTAGTTCTGTATGACTTAATATTTTAAATAATAATAATAGTCATCTAATTTTTAGAGCAACATACTGTGATAAATCATGATTCAAGGTGGACCAAGGTCCCACTCCTCCAAGGAAAATGATCTTTTCTTTCGTTGGTATTTTTCCTTTCAATTATTTATATAATTCTATTATTTTATAATTTTGTAGTACTTTTGATTCAACAAGTAAGTTCTATTATGTGGAGTTATCTATTGTCCCTGCAAGTGTTGTAGTTTACATTCTTATCTCCTTAGAAAGAATTTTAAACAATATTTACAAGGTGTGTTTATTTTAGTAGTGTGTTCAATTCTATAAAGTGTGTTTATTTCAACAGTGTGTTCAATTCTACAAGGTGTGTTCATTTCAGAAATGTGTGTTTCCTTTAGTAAGTTTCTTATAGTTTATCTTTAATAAGGATTTGGCCAAAATATCTTAAAACACTATAAAACCCCCGAGAGAAAAATAAAAAATAATAGTAACTACAATCAATTACTAGTTCACCTAAGACTTCACTTGTTGCATATAGCTTTGGACACACCCCTGGTTTTAATATGACATCAACCACGAGTTGATCAAATGAAGGGAATAGAAACTCCCATCATTATTTATTCAACTTATGCTATGTAATCCCTTTGGTTATTTAATGGATAATTATGGTTGGATTCTAGTAGTTAATTTATCTAAGTATGATGATCACATAGTGTAATTGATCTTAGTGATGGTTTAATATTTTATGTTTTATTATTACATGTGTTTCCTTATGATATCTGTAATGATCTATGTCTAAATGTATGCTTTTTAATGGTAATCATGAACATGAATGCTAATATCCCGACAAGATATTGTAAAGGAGGGACCGATAGGCTTTGTGTGCTTCAAGTGAGCATTTAAATCTGTTTGAATGAAGTACAAACATGCCTAGGCATTAAATATATAAAATAAAGGATACCTTTATTTTTCTTTGAGTCGGTCCTTTAATAATGAAAACAAATAGTAGTATGGATCTTTATGTCATTTTACTCTTTTTTTGTATGCATATATAAAATAAAAGGTATTTTCAAACAAAGATGGTACATATAATATGCCATGATCTTCCCACTTCCATTCTACCTAAATTTCTACCTATCATTTTACAATTCTTCCCCCTCCCTTGCTTCTTCAACTTGAGGCATGGGATCCTACTCTTTTTAATGATTCCAATAATGGACAATCAAGACAAGTTCCAATCCCTTCCCCCACTATGATTTTTTCTTCCATGGGATATGTTAAGAAAAGCATATCTTGTTGTCCTAATCAATGTCTCTTTTAGCATGATTATTATTCTCTTCTTTTTGAGCCTCATTCGACCTCTTCTATCACCCCATCGATATTCAAGGGGAACCATCCATCCTACTATTTTTTCCTACTCCTTCAAATTATCTACAATTGTCTACTATCTTTGAAATGGCATTTCTTTTGCCACACCACATCAAAGAGGGGAAAATGTAGAAACATAAATCTACCTACATAGTTTTAATACTAAAATTACACTATCTACCCTCTTTCTCATATTTTTTTATAATTAATGGTTTGCCACTAATTATCTACCATTCCACTTCATCTCAGTCAATAGCAATACTTCAATAATTAATTATCTTCATACGCATCCTAGATGTCAATTAACATCACTTCATTAGTTATAATCCTCTTTTAATTAATTAATTTACCATTATTAATTAATTAAGACTTTTAATATCATATTTAACTAATAAACCTTCTTATTAGTTAAATCTCGCTTTCAAACCCTTCAAATTATACTAATTTCATTCTAAATAATCTTCAAATTGCTTATTAAGCTTATCTTGGTCTATTAATTAATCATAGTTGATTAATTAAATCTCCTCTAAATCCCATGAGTTGCTAATCTCTAATTAATATCTTTTAATCGTACTTATCCCTTTCTAATTCTACTTTACCTTTATCCCACCTTCACTAGGTTGCAAGTTTCTCCAAAACTAGAAAGCTATATAAATAACCTAGTACACCATGTTTCAACTTACACCATGTCCTTGTAAGACATTTGCACTTGATAAGAGCAATTTCATGTTATTGGAAAGATTTTTGAAATCTCCCCTTTCTACTTGGCAAATAGTAATAAAAGAAGTATCAAAAATGGTAATCAATCCATATTGGTGAGATCTCTTCCTCTTCCTTGGATAAATTCCTTGACCATGCATGGTTGTTTTTGGTTCACAAAGGAAATATCTACAATTCAAAAGTACATTCAACAATACAAGGAGGTTTAGATTTAATGTTTGATTTAATTTTTTATGCATAGTTATTTAAGCTTTCCTTTTATGGTTTATCATGATGTTTTTTCTTAAATTAGACTAAGTTAGAATCTTGATGTTAGGTTCATTTCATTAACTTAGATTAATTTAATCATATCATACATCCATACTATCACTTTCTTCCATCTTGAGCCCGAATATCTTCTTCTTGAGTGCCACTACTACACTCCCCTGTTCATGACCAAAATAGTTTTTTCAATGTCATCCTGATGAAATGTGACGTATTTGTTAGATTTATGTGATGCATGTAGGCATAAGATAATCCTGAGCCAATTATTATTATTATTTTTCAATCTTCATTTTCATATTTGGAGGCTTCATCCGCATTGTTTGGGTTTTGTATTTTATCATCACCAATTTACCAAAAGTCTTTATTGATTAGCATCAACTGATTTCAAACTTTTAAATTATGAAAATATTTGCCTTCAAGTATTTCAATATGACTCAACTTATCCATTTGACTATACTTTTGGACTTGACACACATGACATTAGATACTTTGAAAATGCATCTGTAAGGATTTTTTAAAATTTTAACACTAATGATGATGAAAAAATGACAAAAACTATGGAAGAGGAGACAATACACTAAGGAACTCACAAAATTACATCTTAAGAACAAACTTTGACTCTTTTCAACTTTATTTAAATAAATAACTTTAACATTGGTCGACAACAACATAGAGTGACATGAGTATATAGAAAACCAAAAAAACATTAATTTATCAAATTATGTATTGCCTTATGCCCATAAGACATTACCACGTTATAAAGAAGACAAACTTTAAACATAATATATTTAGTTTCTACCCATTTAATACTAGATTTGTAATGAAGATAGTTATAAATCCTTGAATTAATATTTATAATCTATAAGCATAAGGAAAAATAGATAGACCTAAGTTATATTTTGACAAATAAATCTAAATAATTGGCAATTGGATAAAATAGACATGGATTTTTTTTTATTACTAACCATTGATAGTTGAACAAATACATGTTAGGTTTTTGCATCGTGTTTTCATGTTAGATGCATTGTAAATTGTACATGAAAAATTACTATACACTCTTCATATATCCTCGTTGGGGTTTGGGGTGGTAGCCCCCAAATTTTTTTAGGAGTAACCAAAAAATGTTGTCATTTCATGTATTAATTATATGGGTGGTATTTGTAGTCACAAAATTACATACTTTAGACATTGTTTTTCGGGACTCATATTATTATTCATATGGTTTTTGAGTGAAGAAAGTACTAATTAACCCCTATCTTTTGGCCATTTTACTTTTCTTTCTATCTTCACTAATGACCTCTCACACATAATTTCCCAATCTATTTTCATCATTTCCTATCATTTTATCCTTGAATGGGGCACCCATGCTAAGATCTGGGTGTTGACACGTGTCCTTGTTCCATTCAAGGTGCTTTGTTCCTTTTCCCACTTTTCCAAAGACTTTTTGGCACTTTCTAGCCATTTGATAATTTCATATCTCTTATGGTCATCCTCTTCAGGGTTAATTATGAAATTATATCAAGAGAACCATATAGATATAAATTTAAGAGACCATAATGAGGAATCAAGCATTAAGCACTACTATCATCACCTAAGGTTGCATCCATCAAAGGCTACACTTGCATCCATCACAAGGCACAAGATTGGTTCATTTGCATCAAATAAGAATATGAGGGAAGTTTATTCTATTACATCCACCATTCTATTACATTTGTATACATAGTTTATTGCTCGCTACTTTCACAAAGTGTAATTGGAACAAAAGAACCTAGGGCATGATTCCACACACTTGAACATAGAACTACATCGGGTATGCGATGTAATGAAATGCTCAGTTAGTAAGTCCACCATTGTAGAAGCTAAAGTCAATATGAAACCTTCTTATGCATCTTTATTTTTTTAGGGTTTGATGTTTGTCTTGGGTTTTTTCAGGTATTTTCTTCATCATTGATTATGAGTGACATACAATGTAATGAAGCGAAGTTAGTGCAATAGGTGGAAAAGGTTTTAGATCATATAGTGACCATAAAAATATCATTTTTTGACCTCCCTGTAAAAACCAAGGCACCTAAAACATAGACTAGGGCACCCACAAGTGCCTTGATAGTCTCCCAGGTGCCCAGTCCACTCAAATTTCCCAAATCTGTAAGTTTCTGGGCCTCAACATAGTCATTTCCTCCTCCTATTTCTCCAGTCATCTTTGTGACACATTCCAAAAAGTTTACCGAATCATCTAAGCTCCTTCCAACCCTTCTTTGCATATTAGGGTTTCTATTTTCATTAGCCTAGTTGTTTGGGTCACTTTTTATATTTATTTAGTTGTTATTTACATCATTTTAGTATTTTTATTTATTTTGTTCCTAGTTAGATTAACTACCATTTATCCACATTATAGTTAATAATTTTGGTGAACCCGATCTTTGAATCCACCTTTGGTATAGGGATTTTCTCATCTTTTCTATCATGGCTTCTAATGTCTGCCAAGTATCTTTACTTCAATTGATTCAAATGCACTCATATTCTAAAGACACTCTTTACAAAACCCTAGAGAAAATTCATCTTCTTATCAACATATTGCCTACCCAAGTCAATGTTATTTTTGGTCATCTTTCTAAGGACTCCCTTGATTCCAAATCCAATCAATCTATTTGCAAATCCATTCAATCTCTTCATTCTTTATTTCATGATAAATTTAGTGTATGGAATCCATGATTACATCTCTCAAATATACAATCAAACATCTTAAGGACACTTCTCAAGCTCACATTTTTCTTCTTTTTTGCATCAAATATTCAGTCTATGTCTACTACATGTTCTCACATTAATGCACCTGAAGTCATACCATTACAAGAGCCTCTCATCTTTGACCATACTACTAAACAACATGACCTTCTTACCGAGCTCCTTAGTCATCAATTGATCAGTTTATTGTCTACTCATTACTATTCTCCTTATCGGCTAACAAAGTATCAAGTTAATCTATATTACCATTATCATTAACTCAATGGGAATAATGAAACAATTGCTATGATTTACAACAAAGAATTAAACATGTTGAGCATCATGGATTTATCTCATTCACTGCACATCATTATGTTGCATGCCTATCTACAAATGCTAAATCTCAATGGGTTCAGTAAATCTAATTCTTCTATGTCTAATGAACATCATGTCATAATATCTAAGGAAAGCCAAGAACTACTTAATCAACCACCCCTCAAAATCGATACAACACCTCTTCTCGAGTCATCTATTGCCTCACCAAGTCAACATAGGAAAATTCCTTTAAAAATCAAGTAAGAAACTTCTTCCTCTCAAGTCATCCACAACATTACTAAGTGAAATTATGTAACCACCTCTCAAAATCAGTCCACGTTATTCTCCTATCAAGTGTTCTACAGTTTCATCAACCCAATATAAGCTCAAACCAATCAATTTTTTCAAAGATATTACTCGTAAAGATGAACAAGACACATCTCAAATTCCTCCACCATCACATGGTCCTACCATTATGTTATCCCTCACTCTTGTCACAACATAGATATTGCTCTCCCACAATGGCATGAAACCTCTCGTGTAGCTACGTAAATCTGCATCTTCATAGTACACTTGGGGGGATTCACACTTATTTCTCACCCTAACATCAAAAAGCATCTTATTTCCTCATCACTTCACATTTATTCTATCACATACACCATCTACATCTTGACACACTCTAGCATTATCATTACCTAATGATTCACACTTGAATGTTGAGGGATACTTCTTACATATGAACCCCACACACTACACAAGTAGCCTACTACATGCCAGAACCACATCTCATCTCATACCATCTGCACATTACATGCTACATTTTAGGCTATAGACTTTGCACGTCTTCATACATGTTACATTTTACATCCTACATCTTGCCTTATATACATCATACACATACTATATATGACTCACACGCTAGACTATTGATATTACATGTTTCACTTCTTCCACACATTCTCATACTTCATAACTTCCATCTTACACCTACTATGTTATACATCTTAGGGAATTTACACATCATACATTACATCTTATTTTATCACACACATTACACGCTTTGTATTTTAGATCCCCAACTTATCTTACATCATTAGTGTTTCCATATTGGTGCATATATACATCATATGTAATCTACACATGTATCACACTATTATTGCATATTACTCAATCCACATAATCCATACTATATAGTACACATCTTGCATTACATCCTATACATAGAATATTTATACAATATTACACATCATACATTTTATTAGTCTTCATCACACATGTGTCCCACTTTTATCTAGCCTTACATACTAATCATCACACCTATTATTGTTAGTCTCCATAAACATCTTATCTTGCATCTCATACATCATACAATACATATCCTACACATCGTATGACCATTTATTATCACGCACATACTACATCTTATTCTATGCACTGCGCACTTACTACCCTATGGTGCACTTTAGTTCCTTGGTCCATACTTGATCACAAGGGTTTACAAATCAAATGGACCTTATCATTATTACACATTCATCAATCAACCTTCTACCATACGACATTACTAGGCTAGTGACATATGCTATAGGCTAAATGGTCACTTATTTCTTCCATTTGTAATGGTATATGCTTTAGGCTAGATCACACTCCCTATATTCATCTTAGCGGGATATATGCTTTACGCTAAATCATCATGCATAAATTTCTAGGTCACATATTATCATCCATACACACATACACATTCATCACAACACATTAGACACAACACACATTTCGACCATTTCTCGATGATGCACTCTTGTTTATGGTTCATTCTTGATTGCTAAGGGGGAAAACCAAATGAACCTCACTACATACATTTTCCATTCACTTGGGGGGCACATGACTTCTATCATTCCATCTTGCATTCCATTCCATCCATCCACAACATATTGCATATCTTGGTTTCTTTTACTCTTGCTTGCATTTTCTTGTATATGGTCACTTTATTACACATGCTAGTTAGATATCTTGTATGTCATTTATATATACCATCCACACATGCGTGTTCATGCCTTTCTCTAGTTGTGATCAAAGATACAAGTATTTTACATGTGGCATGGATGCTCACCTTCTACCCATCCTACATTGGTCGATGTTGGCATCTACATTTTTCTATCACAGTGCCATTGTTTCATTTTGTACTTAGAAATTCACATTACATCATTATACAAACTTTTAACATACTAGTTATCTTTCTAACATACTAACAGGTGATTCATGTGTAGCATTTGTTTTTCTAGATTACTTTCTTCTATGACTATCTATTGTTTGTACTTGCTTGTTTTTTTCTATTATATGTGGGTCTTGCCCTATGTTTTACATGCACAATTGTTAATGTTATGTGGCCATTGATGCCCTTCGTGTCTTATGACATTGTGAGTGATGTCCCACATTTGCAGCCTAATTTTTGTGGCTTACATTTTCTTCTTACATATTTACATTACTACATTGATTTGTATCTTATACACTAATTGCATAGATTACACATTGTTTTATACATGCATGCTTGTTGGTACTAACACTTTTCTTTGGCTAGCCTCTTGTTTATGTGTGCCTTGGTTTCTACCAAGTGCTTTCCTTTTCCCCTACAAGGTAGATTTTATGTGGTTGGTCCTCTTTTGGGGCCACATTCTCCTATCAACAACATCGCATGTGCCCCCAAAGATGGGGGCATCATTTGGGGTTTTACATAATATACAATGTTTCTACATCGTTCAATTTAGTTCAGTTATCGACCTTGACATTCAGGTTATACAATGAGTGGGTTCAGATTAGTCTACAAACCCTTTACATAGAGTATTTTACAAGACATGGTTGTCCTTATAATTCTAGGGAGTACTTAGTGTCTTGGAGGTTAAAGTAGGTGTGCCTCCCTACACTACTTTAGCTAGTGGCATCATATGACCTAAAAAACCAAGAAGTACAAATATCTCTTCACATATCATTTAGGAAGTTAAAGTTAAAGGTTGGAGAATACAAGAGAATTACTTCCTATACTTCTTTTTCTTATGGCATAGAGTCACCCAAAAAACCCATGAAAGGATATCCTCTTTCTACACCCTTTCTCTCGACATGGATCAGGTGCACATGTTCCATTTTTCATTTACGTACTTTACATTTACATGCTTTCACATACATATACATGCATATTTTACATGCATTTTTACATATACATGCATATTTGAATACTTGATCATTTTCTCCTTGTAGGTCCATCCATATGAGAAACAAGCAGTCAATAACAACTACTATAACAATGGGGGCAACAACAATAGCATTTTGTGGGAACACACACCATACTAACCATATAGGTACATCACACACATCGTAAAATACATAAGCATTTCCTCCTTAGGTTCATCTCATTTCTTTTTTGTGCTTTTTCATCTTTAGTTTCCACGCTCCATCATATTTTTGTCACTCCATGCTTTTTCTAGTCCTTCAACACATTTCTACATCACTCTACATGGATTATCGTATGAATCTTTATATACTTTATGTTATCGAAGTTTTTCGCTCACCAACATACAACATAAAGTGGGGGGAAATATAGTCACAAAATCACACACTTTAGACATTATTTAGTCCCAGTTTCATACTACTATTCATATGGTTTTTGAGTGAAGAAAGTATTAATTAACCCCCATTTTTTGGCCATTTTTATTTTCTTTTTTTGTCACTTCCAACCTCCCACACATACTTTACTAGCCTGTTTTCATTATTTACCATCATTTTATCCTTGAATAGGGTTCCCAAAGCTAGTATTGAGGTGCTAATGGGCACCCTGGTCCCATTCAAGCAACCTTGATCCCACTCAAGGCACCCGATCCTTTCCCACTTTCCCACCATTTTTGGGCACTTTCTAGATGTTTGAGTATTTCATATTTCTTTTGGTCAATTTCTTCAAGGTTAATTATGAAATTATATCAAGAGAACCATATAAATATAAATTTATGAGACCATAATGAGGGACCAAGCACTAAGCACTACTATCATCACCTAAGGTTACATCCATCAAAGGCTACACTTGCATCTATCTAGCTCCATCACAAGGCACAAGGTTGGTTCATTTTCATCACACAAGCATATGAGGGAAATTTATTCTATTCCATCTACCATTCTATTACATTTTCTACACATAGTTATTACTCGCTAATTTCAAAATGTGTGACTGGCACAAGAGCACCTACGGCATGATTGCACACACTTGCACATATAACTACATTGGATATGAGATGTAGTGTAGCGGTCAATTAGTAAGTCCACCATTATGGTAACTGAGGTCAGTTTGAACCCTTCATATGCATATTTGTATTTTTATGGTTTGATGTTTTTCTTGGGGTTTTGCAGGTATTTTCTTCATCATTGATTAATGACATACAACATAGTGTAACAAAGTGTGATAAGTGGTGAAGGCTTTAGACCTCCTACATAGACCAGGGGTTCTGGAACGTAGAATAGGGCACCCATAGGTTCCTTGATACTATCCCAAGAGCCCCACTCCATGCATATTTCCCAAATTTTCTAGTTTTTGGCCTAGACATAGTTGTTTCCTCCTCCTGTTTCTCAAGTCAACTCTGTGACAAGGTCCATCAAGTTTTCGAATTATCTAAGGTCCTTCCAACCCTTCATTGTATATTAGATTTTTTATTTTCATTATCCTAGTTGTTTGGGTCACATTTTATATTTATTTAGCTATTATTTACATCATTTTAGTACTATTATTTATTTTCGTTCCTACTAAGTTTAAATATCATTTATCAACATTTTATTTAATCATTATTTAATCCATAGGTTTATGGATTGATTTATTTCATGGTATTGTTATCCAAAATGCCCCCTGCTCATTTTTATGGATAACTCCTCTCATTTTTCCCTCTCCGTGCCTTAGTCATAAAATTTTGCTTTTCTGTGCACTCAAAACCTTCTAGAAATGACACCATTAGATAGAGCTCTTTCTCGGCTTTCCGAGAAAGGTAAATTTTTCCTCCTAACTCCATGTATTTTTGAAGTTATGGCCCAAGAGAGTTTTTGTGGGAAATGTTCCCTAAAAGGCTCGCGGCCAATGAGATGCCACCACGTGTCCGGGAAATGGCGGGGTCGGAGGAGAACTTGGTTTTTACCAAGTGTTTTGGAAAGGTTTTCAAGAGGAAATATTTTCCCTACAGTCCGCCTAATGAATGAGATCTTTTGCCATGTGTCCGGTGAGAAATTTGGAAAATTTAGCTAAGTGTTGGCACATGGAAATTTTGGAAGGAAAGCCCACGGCCAATAAAAACATGCCACGTGTCCTATGGAGCTGAAATTTTGGAGGGCAGAGGAGAAGTTGGGTTGTTGTGAAGTGCTTCACCCAAATTCAAGGAACAATAGTTTGGCATGTTTCCCGCTGACCAATCATATCAGTCACGTGTCACCTGGAGCTTGGAACGACGGAGCGGGGGAAATTGGGATTTTTCCCAAAGCATTGGCGCAGAAGTAAAAAATGTTTTGGATGGCCCGTAATGAATGAAATACTACCACGTGTCTTGGACTGGCAGAGGGAGGTGAGAATTTGGAAAATTTTCCAAGGAGAAAGCAAAGGAAAATTCAAAGAGGAAAGCCCCCCCTTATTACGAGCCAATGGAATCTTGCCACATGTCCAGGTGGTGCCAAAACTTAAGAAAAGCCCGCAAGTAAAAATTTTAGAGGGTCAAACCCTCATCTAATGGGGTTTTTCCACATGTCCGAGTTGAAAATTATCAAAGTGACCCGTAGAGAATTCAAGAAAGACAAGCCCACGTCCAATCAACGTTTGCCACGTGTCCCAAACTCACCGGCCCGCAGGACTTTTTGGGAAAATTTTCCAAAGGCGAAAATGAAGGAAAATGAAGTAAGATGGGCCCGCACCCAATAAAAATGTGCCATGTGGCACCTAGAACTAGTGGAGCATGGGGAAATTTTGGAAAATTTTCCCAAATACAAAAAAGGGTAAAAATTTCAAATTTTTGCCCGCCAACCCAATTTGGCCTTGTTTTGCCCTAAAATTTCAAATGGCCATATCTTTCGATCTAGAGCTTAGTTTTTCATGTTCTTTATATCAATGGAAATATGGTGAAATTATCTACAAGATTCCAAGGTCAATTTTTCATTTTTATGGAGTTTGGAGAGAGAAAATTGAAAAACTCCTCCTCGGCACGTGGTCATGGACGAAATGACGTTTCAACCACCATTTTTAATGGAGAATGGCTTGCATTCTCTCCCAACATGGTTACAAATGTTAGGGAATGGGTCTCAGTAATGATTCCCATGCTGTTTTGAATGCATTTTGGTTAATGGTTGAACCCCCTCCATGTTTTCTGTGTTTCTCTCTCCTGGGCTCGTCCCCAGACCGTAAAGCTGAGTTTGGCTCATTTTCAAAGGGTTGAACATTTTTTGTGTATTGCAGGTCCCCTTTCTCACCTTGGAAGTGATTTTGGTGGAATAACAGACCTTTTCTAAGAACTGCAACTTTATTTTGCCTCTCAGGTGTTGTAATGCAAGTGATTTTGATGTTAAAATAACAATACAGGCCCTGTGATTAGTTTTTCATCCTCTGCTTGTGTTGTTTGGCTAATTTCGATTCTTCATTACAGTTATCAGTTTGTGCATGAGGTTCTTTGTTGCATTTTATGGATTGTGTCAATCTGTAGAAGTGAGAAATTCTCACCACTCCTTTGGTGCATCACCTATTAGCATTAGTTTTAGTTTTTTTGCATTCTCTATCTTTGTCCCTTTGGAATTTAGAGTAGGAATTAGGAAATTTGAACCTCTGCAATTGTGCAAGTGATATAACTGATTAGAGGAGTTGAGGAACCAGCCTCTAAACTAGAGATTCCTCTTCCATTTTACAAGTCCCACACTTGGGGAGAGGATTCAATGTTGTGCAATCACACTGGATGTTTAGGATGATCAAACTAGAAATATGATCAACATCCAGCGATGCTGCTAATTTGCAACAATGATTTTGGCACTTCGGTGGGACCTTAGAGGTCTTCATATTCATTATAACAAATTGATGTTCATTTGTTGCAAGTTTCTTGCTTTAAATAGCTATAAATTACACATCTGGCGACTCAAGGAGGAAGAATCAGCTGGTTTTAGCAAAGGCAAGCCCTGGAAAAATCATGAGAAGAATCACCACAAGGTCAAGAGTTTGAGAAGAAGAAGTGTTTTTGAATATCTACGGTTATCTCCAAGTAGAAGGTAAAGAGGGAGGAGGATTCAAAGGTCTCCATCTCCACCAAACAGAACTCTCTCAACTCCTCCACTTGGTAGGCCTTTCATTCAATCAACAAGGTTTCTAAGGCCAATCAAAATGGCACAAAACAACCCCTATTTCAATTTCACTGGCAGCAGCCCACTTGCTCTCAATGCACAAAATCCAATTCCAGTTGCAGCATTGAAGATCATCCCATACTTCACTAGAGAAAATCAAACCACTCCTGGCGATCATGTTAAGGATATTGCTAACATTTGTGCAATCCATGAAATCAATGAGATGCAAGTTGCTATCAAATTGCTGGCATCCTCATTCAAAGGGAAAGCTTTGTAATGGTTCAGGAGTCTTGCCTCAGGATCTATCCAGAATTGGAATCAGCTATGTATAGCCCTCCATGATCAGTTTGGGGAAAATAGAGACAAATTGTCCCTTTTGGAGCAGCTGATAACCATCAAGAGAGCTCCAAATGAGCAGCTGACTGATTTTAATTTTAGATTTCAAATAACTTGGGAGAGAATTCCAGTGGTAGTCAGGCCAGCAACAAAAGGTTCTTTCCTTTATTACCTTAAAGCTTTAAATTATGATATTTCTATGTTAATTCAATCCATGGGAGGCACACCTATTCCCATTGCTTATAGCATTTCCATTAGAGCTGAAAATTGTTTGATTCAAGCTAGCAAGTTGGATCCTAGACCTCCAATGCCATTGTTCCAAGTTTAGAGAGCCCAAATACTAATCAAATGCCTAATTTAGCTCATATTCCCACTCCTAGAAATTAGAATTTGAATGAAGCTTCTACTTCATCTTCTAGTGCCTCACATGAACTTCAAGAAGTCATGAAACAATTGCAAAATCTAGGCAATGAGCTGGTTACACTCAAGAGGCAGCAAGCCCAAGGTTTTAGACCTTCTTTCCAGCCCCAAGCTTAGCTTAAGAGGCAGCCATATCAACCCCTAAGACCACCCAACCCAGCTGCAAATTTGAATCAAGCAAGGCCTCCTGCTAATAGACCATTTCAGCCTTATAATCCCAATGCTACATCTGCCTCTAAAGCATTAGTGCCAGTACAAAACAATATAGCTCAAGATTATGATTGGTGTTTCCCATGCAATGAACCTCATAACCAATCCATGTGCTTCAACAGTGCCTTGAATCAAGCATTAATGGCAGCAACAACTGGTGTGGAGGGTGAGGGTAGTCAAGAAACATTCCAATAGTAGTCAACTCCAAATGATACCACACTTGTAAACTGGCGGCAGAGAATATTTTTGTGGCATGAATCAAACGGTTTCCCAAAGTTTTGCAGCCAACACAAGGTCAAAGAGGAGAAATTTGGTTGAAGAACAACCATTAGTCCCATGCAATCCTCAATCTTCTATCACTCCACAAACTATTGGAAAACAAAATCCAGCTCCAAATACACAAGGACTCGCCTAGAAGCAGTTCCTCGGGACAACTCAAATGCCAATTGTTTCTGCCCATGTGCAAGGAATGAATGTGCAAGACAAGGGATAGCAAAGGGATACTTCATCTCCATTCAATATCATTGATCAGATGAAGAAGACAAATGTAAACATATCAATGTGGGAATCACTATCTATCCTAGGCCAAAGATATTTGCTACAAGCTGCCATGAAGGACTGGTCAACTTCAAATCAGCAGTCCAAATGCAAGAGAAGGTGCTCACAAATGTTGCCCAACCTAAGGAGAATCATGGAGGATAGCAAGGTAAAATGTTGAAGCCCCCTCCATTTTATGTTTCATTGATAATTGGGAACCAACTAGTACACAATTGCATGATTGATTCCGGGAAAGTAGTTCAGTAATGCCCAAGAAAATAGTTGTTGGTTGGGAATTCAAGATGAAGTCATATCCAAAGGAGTAGTGCAATTGGATGGGACAGCAGTAACAATGGTTGGAGTGATAAAAAACTTAAGTCTTACTTTGCATGCATGTCCCAACATGGTTGTTTTGCAAGATGTCTCAGTGATAGACCTTCCTCCACTCTTTGCCCTATGTTTGTCAAGGGATTTCACAGCCAAGATTGGAGGTTACTTATCCACTGATTGGTCATACATGTTGTTCAAAACCAGATATGGAACCAAGGCCACAATCAGATCTAAACCTATTGCAAACTTTCACATTGAGCCTTACACTCCAAGTCATATCAATACAATTTTTTCAGTGTTTGATCAAGAAGATCACCCAAGCACTGATAAAGCTGACACCAAGGTTGGAAGTATCCCTGATCTAACCCTTGATGAATGGGAAAACAAGGTGCATGATTTTGATACTTATCAAGAAATAGAAGAATCTGAGTTTGGAGTCTATTGCATGCATGAAGAAAATCAGCCTATTCCTAGCATCACCAAGCCAGATCACAAGGATGAAAATGAGGTATGGCGGTTGTTTTTGATGAGTCAAGGAGTAGAGAAGGTGCGGGAGGGGGAGCTATGCTTGTTCCCCCAAGGAGTGAAGTATTATTCATCTTTTAGATTTCAGTTTGCATGCTCTAATAACACTGCTAAATATGAAGCCTTGATACAAGGATTGCATTGGTCAATCAAGAGAGGAATAAAAAACTTGCAAGTCTTTGGTGACAAAGTGAGTTGATTGTCAACCAAGTTAAGGGGCAACATGCTATCAAGAATGATCTCGCTCAAGTGCTAAAAGAATAGGGTGTGGGACCTCATTGAAGATTTTGAGGGCTTTAGCATAAAATCCATTCCTAGAAAAGAGAACCAAGCTCTTGCCGACAAGCTTGCATTGATTAGGGCAGCTTTGATGTTGTTGAAAGCATTCAAAAAGATAAGATACTGACTAAACATCCATGTGATCGTGAGGCCTTGATCTTTGGAAAACAATGTAAGTTGGCAAGTGTTTGAAAATGACCAACAAATTGTTGGTTGGATATTTTGTCAAACCAAAATATGAGGTTCAACCACAGTATATGAGATTAAATCCCTCCTCAAAGACAGGTGAGGCTGCCTGCTTATTACTAATCTAAAACACGGTAAACAATATATACAGTATTCACACTAATCTAACCATTGGGGGTTGGGATGAAATCCCGAAATCCACATTCACACGATTCAATGGTATTTCTTTCGTAAATGAACTGGGTTAGAAACTGTTACAAAGAAGAACAATAGAAAGGAAATGGGAGAAACGTATTTTCTTTCGAGTAAACACAGAGCACGAAATAATCATACGAGTTTTAGATCACAAATATAATGTCTGAAATAATCAGAAACACTAAGATGCTATGTAAAGAATATCTTAAGATCATGAACATAAGAACGCTGTCTTAAGTAAGATATATTCCACAACACAAAGTCTGTAAAATAATATCAACTCCTATTCTTCAAAATGATTGAACGAAAACACAAAGTTTTTCTTCTTTCCAATAGCCCCTAAATATTCCAAAAAATATCGACCCTTTGGAATGCATAAGCCTTCCTCATTTATAAGAAGTAGTAGAGATAAAATAGGCAGATCCTAAAAAATATTGTTTTAACAAGAGTTCTGTTTTGCTTGATTCTCACGCAGGAGATCAAGTCAAAATATGATTCAAAAATGTGACGAAATAGAAATGAAAAAGACATGTCGATTTCAAGATTGAAATGACATGAAACGTTGAGACTTAATCTGAATCATCATCCTTTGCTCCTTCCTCTTTTTCTTCCTCCAGCTGAGACTGTTTGCTCTAAAATTCCTGGAACTTCCGAATTATGCCTTGCATTTTGTTTTCATCAGGCGCAGTGGAATGATCATTCCAAATTTTGCAAGTTTCATGAGTATCGCTGGTATTGCCGGGAAGCTTTTTCAATCCTTTGCTGAGCTTTCTTAAGGCCTCCAAATAATTTTCAACCCTTACCAACTGATCCATGATCTCAAGGTCAAATCCGCTTATTGGTTCATCTTTGAGCAGGACTCTTGGATTTTCTTGAAGAGATCATCTGCTGATAGGATACCTGAGTTCCCAACTGACACCTTTGGACAAATCTTCAGCAATTCTTCTTCCAAATCACTTTTCCCATCAATCAATTTATCCCTTGATTCTCTCAACTTACTACAGGCTTCATTGAGAATCTTTATTCTGAACCTGATGGCCTTGGTCAGCTGGAAATGCTTATCTGTATGTGGGAGAATACCTTCTTCCACCAAGAGATGTGCTGGTATTTTCTTTAACACCTGGAGAGCTTCAAAAGTCAAATCAAGATGTCCAATTTCCTGAGAGAATTCTTCATCCATCTTCTCTCCATCCTTCTGAATGTCTCCCAAGGACTGATGAACTTGCACCACGTCTTGAATTACTTCCTTCCCCTGTTGGAGCAACCTTTGGATCCATTCATCAACCACCCTTCCTTTTTTAGCAATCTTCTCAATCGTAGGTACTGATGAGAAATCGAATCCGACAGAAACAGAAGAAGGTGGTATGGATTCAAGGGGTTTTGAGAGTTTAATCAAAACCTCTGTCAACTGCTCCACTTTTTCCTTAAGCTCATCTCTGTTGTCCTTTGTTTCTTTCAACTTTTGGCACAGCACGTTTATGGAATCCCGTGCATCTTGTTGTGCCCCTTCTGCTGTCACTTTCCCTAGAGCCACCCAGTTACACGATAATAAAAGGCTATTATATCCTCTCTAGTTTTATCACCGAGGGAGTGGTAATCTCTGCGAACTTGTCTCTGAAGCATCCACCAAAACCCTTGAAAGCTGTTTTGGGCTTCTTGGTGACTTCGCAAGTAGGAGCCTTGAGTGAGCTGAAATCAAAGGCTAGTAGGGGCACAATCACCTTCCTCTTCCTCGGAGTTTGCTTGAGTAGCCATTGCGGCGTATCAGAGGGAGTTGCCATGGTTGCAGAAGCTGGTATCATACCCTCAAGGGGAGAAGATTCTACTAGTGGAGGAGGAATAGTTACCAACGTGGTAGTAGATCCAATAAAAAGAGGCACAGGAGGGGGCGTGTTGGTGATCACTTGGGTACCAGAGAGGGGTGAAAGTCCAGAGAAAATACTGGCCATGGTTGCAGAAGTTGATGGAGAATAAGGAGGTAGGAGTGGTTGTGTGGAAAGAGGCACAGATCCAGACTCCAAAGCCTTGGATGCAAGAGATAAGGTCTCTTCAGTTGAGCAATCAGCAAATGGTGAAGACAGAAGCTGGCTTCCTCCTTCTTCCAAATTAATTTCTCCTATTTCTGGTGGTGTTGGTGATTCTGGCACATTCACCGTTTCTACTAGAGAAACAATTGAAGAGATTTCTCTTTCTTTCCTCTTTTTGACAATCTTGACCTTTATAGGCTCCCTAGAAGATTTTTCTGTCCTTTTCCTTTTGGAGGGCACCACCTGCAAGCGACCAACTTTGAAAACTTATCATCTTTAAAATTCATTCCCCAAGAGGAGAGCCATGCTTTGGTGTGAGCAAGGATTAGAGCCGACCTATCTGTAATAGAGGCTTTTTCGCTGGCTGACCAATCAATAGGTGGGAAAACATATTGATCCTCATTTAGTCCATCATAGGAAAGATCCAAAACACTTTCATTGTCACCCGTACCTTCTAGTAAATCAGCAAGCTCCAATGTTTGAATCTCAAAGCAATAGTCAATCTGCTTATTATCCTTTCTCGCGAACAAAGAACCTCATTACGCAGATCCACCCAAATATCCTCTATGTTTGGCCCGTGCGAGATCTTTGGGTTCCATATGCTCGAGCACTCCTCGGATATCAAAACCGTCTCGAGGCTTCATATGCTTCTTCAATTTGTCTCAAGTTTGTGGACAACATTTTGGCTTTCACTATCTTGTTGAGCAAGTATATCTCCCAATAGAAATTGGGAAAGATACATCAGCCTTATGTTTGCTTTGTTGGAATTTATGGAAATCCAACACTACCTAACCAACTCCATCAATATCGGTCTATCCCTGGATATCGGGGCAGGCAAAAAGGATCTCCAGTACATGACCACCTAAAGATATGTAAACTTCTTGAATTGTAAGAAGATACATCCCCATTTAGAAACTTTAGCCCAAGCCTCATCCGAGACTCTTGTCTTCTCACAAATTTCAGGGTTTATCCCCGAGATATTTTCATAGAAGAAGGCATCATTCACCCTCCTAAAATGGTCTTTGGACCCCTTCTCTATCAATTAAGGGAAGTATTGATACCTGGTTTTTGCTCTCGCTTCCCTTGGTATCCAGCCTGGGATAGTTCCTCATCCCGGCTGCTGCGTATGTGACATATGAAGACATATAAAATTTCCTAGTTGACAAGACCATTATCATTTGGGAATCAATCTCATTGCTGATGAGAGTACCCCAGTCAATCCCTTGCTGATTCTTCTTGATGGTGATCATAAATTGATACATCCATCCTTGAATTACATTCGATTCGGGAAAACCAAAACTCGACTCAAACAGGTGATGATGTCATTGATTTCTTGGATGAAATCACTCCCGGGATAATCCTTGGAAATCTAGAGACAAGCTGGTTTGGGCTTGATCAGGAACTTCTTGTTCACATGCTTGATGCAGTCTTCCTGATCGTTGTCCCAGGATTTCTGAGCTGACTTGATGTCCAACTCTCCATACTCATCAAAATTAGGCAATTTGAGGAGATCATCAAAATAACCTCCATCTAATTTGACCACTACTTCACCTGATTGACTTCTCACAGAACGAGATGCCGAGTCATAACCTGGATGCACAAGCCAAGATGAATTACGACACCGAGCGGACATGAGAAGATCATTGCCGCGAGAGGCAAGCCACTATCTGCTATATTTTTCATCCATGGAGTTTGGGAGGAACTCCTCACCCTACTCTAGAAATCTTCAATGTCTATATTTCCGAGTTCGGTGTCTCGAATGTCGTAGTTGCAATCAATATACGATGGAGATTCTAGCTTTTTAAACTTGTATTTCATTCTGGCCGACTTCTCGGTCTTTTCCTGAGATGGACCAGGGTCCGACATGAAGGACGTCGAAGGAAGAAAGTTTGGCTTCGAGAAGATGTTGCTCACCTTTGTGAGAATCAAACTCTACCGATGATGTCGAAACGGAAGAAAGCCGACACTTGTGTTGATGCGGGAACTCGGAAAGTCCACACGCTAAGCCTTCAATATACTTCGGGTCTTCAACACTGCATAACAGCCTTCAAAACCCGAGAAGAGAAAAAGGTTTTTCGTTGAATTTCAAACATGCAATCTCCTTTTAACCATTCATGTACCATGCACATAATAAATTTTTGAGGAAATAGCACCAAATGGTAATTTAGAAGAGATAAACCTAAAACCTAAACCCCTTTTTTCAAAACAACTCCAGAAAGAAGAAGAATAAAAATCTTTCAAAACCCAGCAAGAAAATGGGAAGAATTTACGCGCAATCAATCCATAAAAACTAGGAACAAAGAGTGGAGAGAGAAATACCTTCAACCAGAGAAAGGGAAGATCGAAAAATGGTGATTCAATTGGGCACAGGCGAGCTTTCGGGTTTCACGGTTGGAAGAGCATGTACGAAAAATCCATGAGTTTAAAATACGTCCAGTAAAAATGACGTGGAAATCCGCGTATCTATAAGAAAATTTGTAATTAATACACTTCAACTCTAAGCACGTGCCAACTCACCGACAACTCAAAGATGAATGCCATGTCGGCATGTTAGAGAGGTCGAAAACCTCGACACAAGGAGGCTTAGTGCAATTCAGGTTTCGGGTTTTGAGAAACACAAGACATAGAGCATGAGATGTTTAGATGCTTCATGACTCAAAACCCAATACGAAGGACTAAGTCGGACTTCGGGTATCGGAGAACAGGTGACACAAAACATGTTTTGAATTAGGCATGTTCCGATGCGCCGGATGTCCGAAAACCTGATTTACTCAATATGAAGCGGGTTTTGGGTTTCGGAAAATACAGGCGACACAAAGCATGTTAAAACTCATGTTGAACTATCGGAAAAACCTGAAAACCCGAATTTCTCAATATGAGGCCAAAATGCAAAATCAACTTCAAAAATTTCGTAGGGGTTATCTAATCGTTTTGTCGTGAACTCAAAACGGAGATAATAGCTGGCTCCAGCTGGGGACTTTCTTTGTAATACCAAAGGAAGAGAACTCAGAATCTCTAGTCTCACGGACGAGAGTCTTATCCATTGGGCTACAGAGTCAAGAATAAAACCAAAACAAAACAAAACGAAGAAAGAAAGAAAACCAAAAGCAAAACACACAACAAAACAAAGTAAAATATGTACAATGCAAGAGAGCGTCTTGCATTAATGGTGGAAACGACTTTAGGTGTTGTCCTTCGAAAGGCAACGGAGTAGTCCTCCATCCAGATATGATAGCAGGAAACTATTTTCACCATTCAGCTCATGGATTTTGAAAGGTCCTTTCCACAAAGAATCAAACTTCCGTGCATTCCTTTTTGTTCTCTTCTCTTATCCCAAAGCAACACCAAATCTCCAATTTGGAAGTTACGCTGCTTTGATTTTTTGTCAAAAATTTTCTTCACTCTGCTCTGATGATCTGCGATATGATCAACCACCTTGATTTGTGCCTCTTCTAGCCTGGCTAGGTACATAACCCTCTTCTCGATAGAACTCTGAAAAGCCACATCTTCAACCGCTTTTGCCAACTGCAAGGCCGGTAATTCTACTGAGATAGGTATCTCAGCATCAATCCCGTATAGCACCTGGAAAGGAGACATCCCTATGGCTTGCTTTGGAGTGATTCGATCAGCCCACAATGCATCATACAATGCTTTGTGCCATGTCCTCTGGTTTTCATCCACTAGTTTTCTAATTATGGTAACCAGTTCTTATTGCTGGACTCAGCTTGCCCATTACCCTGGGGATAATAATCAGATGAGTGAGCCAAAGTGATGCCAAATCCATAGCAAAATTCTATCAACTCATGTGACGAAAAATTAGAGGCATTATCAGCTACAATCTTATGAGGCACACCATTGAATCTGACAATTATATTTTCTTTAAGGAACTTGTAAACAGCTTCAAAAGTTGCTTGCTTGATTGGTGCGGCTTCTACCCACTTGGTAAAATAGTCTGTAGCAGTCAGCATGTAGTTATGTCCGGAACTGGAAGCAGGATTCAATGTTCCGATGAAATCAATCCTCCATTGGCAAAAAGGTTCTTCAATCACTACAGGCTTCAGAGGAAGAGCTGCTAACTTGGGGCGACCAACAAAATGTTGACAAGCTTCACACTTGGAAACCCATTCTGCTGAATCCCGTAAGAGAGTAGGCCAATAATACCTAGCCCGTAGGATCTTATACGCTGTTACAGAGGATGAAAATGTCATCCGCAAGCTAGGCTATGGAAGGATTCTAATAACTTTTCCTGTTGTGATTTGTCAACACAACGCAGGAAAACACCATCAATACCTTTCTTGTATATTGCATTATTCCACAAAAGGTATTTTGCAGATCTCAACTTGACGGTCCTCTTCTCCTTTTGATTTAAATGTGGGGGCATTCACCATAAGTTAGGAAGAAAGCAATGTCCGTGTACCATTCATCGGTCGTACTCACGAAAAGCACCATGGGCGCTCTTGAGTCTTTTCATACTCTGCTTCGGCATGATTTTCTGTAATTAATTGGCACAGGCCCCTTCCTCGTACCAACTTGGTAGGCCTGATGTCTAAATCGTACTCCTGAACCTTAGCTATCCAAGTACCTCGTTGACTTCCCAGCTCTTGTTGAGTCAGAATGGATTTAACAGATGTCGGGAACCAAAACAAGAGTATGGGAATTCAGCACATAGTACCTGAAATGTTTTACTGCTCGTACCACTGCGTAAGCATGCTTTTAAATCTGTGACATCTTCAATTCATGTTCTTTCAATGGATAGCTCATGAATGCGATGGGAGCTTCAATGCTTTCCCTGTTTTCCTGCATCAGGATGGCGGACACTGTATGAGCAGAGGCGTAACTATACATGATGAAATCTTTCTTGAAATCTGGACATACTAAGATAGGAGCGCAAGCAACTGCCCTTTTTATTTCTTTGAATGCAAGCTTCCCTTCTGTACTCCATCTAAATGGAACTTTGCCTTTCATCATTCCAAGGATATCCTTGGTTTTGTCAGCGAAATCAGGTACAAACCTTCTCAGGAAATTAACCTTTCCGAAGAAAGAATGAACTCCGGTTTTACTTGTGGGTAAGGTAAGACTCTGAATGGCTTTTACCCTTTCTGGGTCAATTTTGGTTCCTTCTTTAGTCACAATATGACCCAGCAGCTTTCCTTCGGTCACCCCGAACATGGACTTCTTGGGATTCAATGAAATCCCATGACGTCTGCATCTCAAAAGTACTTGTTCTAAATGATCATAATGATCACTCCATTTTTAGAGAAAATGGTCAAGTCATCCAAATACACAACTATGACCTTGCCCATCAAATCTCTGAATGCCAAGTCCATAGCTCTCTGAAAAGTGGCTCGGCATTGATCAAGCTGAAAGGCATCCTCCTGTAAGCAAAGGTACCCCATGGGGTCGTGAAGGCCGTCTTGTGTTGATCCTCTGTGGTTACCTCGACTTGATTATACCCTGAAAATCCGTCGAGCATGGATAGCATTTCTAATCCGATGTGATTTGTAATAATACGATCCATGATAGGCAAGGGATAGTTATCCTTGGTGAGGACTGATTCAAGTTCCGGAAGTCAACACAGATCCGGATCTCACCATTCTTCTTCCTGACAGGAACAATGTTAGCAATCCAAGTGGAGTGATGGATTGGGAAAATAATTCTAGCATCTAACATCTTCTGAATTTCTGCCAGGATAGTTCCTGAGATCTTGGGATTGTAATGTCTTTGCTTTTTATGCATACGGCTTCACATCGGGCTTTAAAGGGGTCTTGTGCTTTATACATCTTTGGGCTTGAAGGATTTTAAATCTGCATAAGACCAGGCCAACACATCGATGTATTTCTTTAAAAGTGAAGTAAATCTTGCCTTCTCTTCAGGAGAACAACATTTCCCAATATTCACCATCCGAGGTTGATCAGATGAACCTAGATTGATTTGATCTACTTCAGAGGAAGAAGCTCCTTCGACTTGCCTTTTGTTTTGGATAAAACGATCATGCTTATCAAACAAGCCCTCCAAAGAAACCAAACCTTTAGGTATCTTGTTGCCTTTCAGCTGGATAAATTCACCATCAACCTCCTGATATGGATCTGAAATAGTTTCACGGAAGGCTGATTCTGAACCTTCAAAATATAACTCACTGAAATTGTCAGCCTTTTCTAGAAAAGCCAACACCTGTTGATCATCATTGAACACTTGCCAATGAGTTGCATTATCGGGATCTTTGGGACGATACACAATCTCGATAGAGTATGTATCTTGCTTGAGCGAGGATGAGGAAGAAGAAGGGATGCGAGATACGACCAAAGAATCAGCCTTGTCATTATAATCTCTCAAAGCGCCTTAATAGAAAATGCATCAAAGCATTCTATACTATCCCAAACTTTATTAGGTAATGTTTCAACCGATCATTTTCACTTGATATATACCCCGACTGGACTGATTGACAATCAGCTCCGCATCTCCACGAACCTTGAGATTTGATTCCCTTCATCGGCCATTTCTAATCCTAATAACGGGGCTTCATATTCAGTTTGTGTTGTTAGTATTATCAAATTGCAACTTGTAAGCTGATGGGAAAATCTCGGAGCTAGGAGATATAAGGACAACACCAGCCCCTGATCCAGAGGCTGAGCAGCTACCATCAAATTTGAGCATCCAAATAGCATTGGGATCTTCTTCTTCAACATCTACAATGGGTATCTCTGAAGTCATGAAATAATTCCCAAAGCTAGCATCTTCGAAAAGAATCTGAGCTTTTGGATCATCTGATTTGGTCACCAAATACTTCACTGTGGTTCAGGATGAAGAACCTGATGAACCCCATTGACCGGGATCTTAGCTTTGGTCCAATCCATATTAATCTCTCCTCCGACATCTTTACAAAATCCTCTACCCAAGAGGATACCGTAAGCTGCAGGAATATCGGCAACCAGAATAGTCATTTTCACTCTCTTCTCAGGAAAGGCAACAAATGCAAACTGTGCATCTTTGATTTGACCAATCAAAGGGACTTGTTTAGTTTCCATGGAATAGCACCATCCATATGACTTAGTCAAAGTAAGTCCAAGGGCATGGGCCACTTTTGCGGGCATAACATTATCAGAGGCCCCTGAGTCGATGATGCAATTGCTGAGTTTAAACCCATTTATAAGTAGAGACAAATAAAATGGTTCAATCTTTCCTGAGGAAGAAGCAGAGGTCAGATTGTTCTGTGGTGGGAGTTGAGTAGGATTTGGAAGGAGACCTTTTGAAGGTGATGGAACAGCCGCTTTACTTCTGATGAACTTGGCCAGCTTTTCAAACTGTTCAGGATTCGACTGAAGGTATTCTGCCTCTGACATTTGAATTTTGGTTCTCTTTGCATGATCAACAATGTCAAAAGTAGTATAAGAAGGAATGATGGTAGGCTCAGTCCTAATTACATGAGCTTGTGCTGAGGCACTGATCTTAGGAGAAGGAGAATAAGGAGCAGCTGCCTTTTTGGTAACCTCTCTTTCAGTTTGCGCCGAAATAGGGGTACCCCTCTTAACTATGGATATGGGAGGTTCCTTATTCTTCTCCTTAGTGTTTTCAAGAGGTTTTCTGGGATTCTGAGATTGGGACCGAGTGAAGACAGCAAATGACTGACCATCTGGTGCACATTCATCTTCATCATATTCCAAATACCCAATGCTGGAGTCACCAGCTGACTCATCATAAGACTCATCAGCATATCCTGAAGCTTCGAAAGCCTCACGGGAATCTTGTTCTTCTGGTTCATCTTCTTCTTCAATTATTTCTACTGCTGCATTGACGGGAGGAGCTTCAATTGCTAGTCTCGGTTGAGCAGGAGTTAACCGTGGCCTATCTCTGGCAGGTGCACCATTGTTGTTATTGAAATTCCGTCTAGGGATATCCCGATACGGAACATTGCTCACCTGCTGGGACATTTGCTTTTTAAAGAAATCAAATCATTAGCCATTTTTTGAAACATAGGATCTGTGTTACCTTGAGAAGAACCTTGATTTTTGAGTTTAGGTACGTCTTTCTTGATCCTTTAGGCCAAGATGAGATCATCCTCTATTTCAGTAGTTGTTGAGTGAGAAATAGCCAAATCTGGGATAACCGACCTTCTTAATAAAAAGCTTATATTAGGAGGTTGAGCATTGATGAAGAAGCATTTTTGGTTTTCCAAAGTAGGTACAGCTATTTCTAGAATCTTCTAGATCAGCTTGTTGAACTTTTCCATGAATTCCCGCATAGGTTCATGTGATTCCTTCTTCATATGCTTGAACTGAGCTAACAAAGCATGGGAATCTTCAGCTGGTTTGAAACATGCTTCGAACTTAGTCCGCATGGTAGCCCAGTTTGTGATGCATGCATTCGGGAGGTGATAAAACCATTCAGCTGCTACACCCTGCAACGTTTCAACGAAGAGTCAGACGGAGACATCTTCGTGGGCTACTCCGAGGACACCGCATGCAACAAAGAAAGATGCAATGTGCTCGTCAGGATGCTGCTTCCCATCCCCATTGAACTTGGGAATGTTTTTACGCGATCCACGTGGTAACTCGTGCAATGGAGGAGTCAAAGAAAGAGGACCAATAACTGTGCCCCAAGGCACAGGTTGAACCGCCATCCTTCTGAAAAGAGTGCGTACAGGGATCTGAGTATCAGACAAAAGTAGTGCACGACAAGTTGCAGATGCTTCCCGTTCCACGGGGATCCGGTTTCTCGAACAGGCGAAGAACTTCTGGTTCGGTTAGAGACAATGCTGTCGGGAGAAAGACTGAAATTGTGCTGTTGCAGTAACTCAAAGAGCAGATCAATTTCACCTTGAGCTCGGCAGGACCGAGTAAAGATCTTCTTGGCTAGCTTGAACTGAAAGGAGATCTTGTTGAAAATAAGGAAAATACGGAGTCGCCAGACACCAAGAGGATAAGCTTTATATTATAGATCCGTATTCCCAGTGGGAGTCGCCAAAAACTGTTGGTTGGAAATTTTGTCAAACCAAAATATGAGGTTCAACCACAGTATATGAGATTAAATTCCTCCTCAAAGACAGGTGAGGCTGCCTTCTTATTACTAATCTAAAACATGGTAAACAATATATACAATATTCACACTAATCTAACCATTGGGGCTTGGGATGAAATCCCGAAATCCACATTCACACGATTCAAGGGTATTTCTTTCGTAAATGACCTGGGTTAGAAACTATTACAAAGAATCACAATAGAAAGGAAATGGGAGAAACGTATTTTCTTTCGAGTAAACACAGAGCACGAAATAATCATACGAGTTTTAGATCACAAATATAATGTCCGAAATAATCAGAAACACTAAGATGATATGCAAAGAATAGCTTAAGATCATGAACATAAGAACATTGTCTTAAGTAAGATATATTCCACAACACAAAGTCTGTAAAATAATATCAACTCCTATTCTTCAAAATGATTGAACGAAAACACAAAGTTTTTCTTCTTTCCAATAGCCCCTAAATATTCCAAAAAATATCGACCCTTTGGAATGCATAAGCCTTCCTCATTTATAAAAGAAGTAGAGATAAAATAGGGCAGATCCTAAAAAATAGCGTTTTAACAAGAGTTCTGTTTTGCTTGATTCTCACGCAGGAGATCAAGTCAAAATATGATTCAAAAATGTGACGAAACAGAAATGAAAAAGACATGTCAATTTCAAGATTGAAATGACATGAAACGTTGAGACTTAATCTGAATCATCATCCTTTGCTCCTTCCTCTTTTTCTTCCTCCAGCTGAGACTGTTTGCTCTGAAATTCCTGGAACTTCGAATTATGCCTTGCATTTCATTTTCATCAGGCGCAGTGGAATGATCATTCCAAATTTCACAAGTTTCATGAGTATCGCTGGTATTGCCGGGAAGCTTTTTCAATCCTTTGCTGAGCTTTCTTAAGGCCTCCAAAGAATGTTCAACCCTTACCAACCGATCCATGATCTCAAGGTCAAATCCACTTATTGGTTCATGCTGAACAGACTCTTGGATTTTCTTGAAGAGATCATCTGCTGATAGGATACCTGAGTTCCCAACTGACACCTTTGGACAAATCTTCAGCAATTCTTCTTCCAGATCACTTTTCCCATCAATCAATTTATCCCTTGATTCTCTCAACTTACTGCAGGCTTCATTGAGAATCTTTATTCTGAACCTGATGGCCTTGGTCAGCTGGAAATGCTTATCTGTATGTGGGAGAATACCTTCTTCTACCAAGAGATGTGCTGGTATTTGCTTTAACACCTGGAGAGCTTCAAAAGTCAAATCAAGATGTCCAATTTCCTGAGAGAATTCTTCATCCATCTTCTCTCCATCCTTCTGAATGTCTCCCAAGGACTGATGAACTTGCACCACATCTTGAATTACTTCCTTCCCCTATTGGAGCAACCTTTGGATCCATTCATCAACCACCCTTCCTCTTTTTGACAATCTTGACCTTTATAGGCTCCCTAGAAGATTTTCTGTCCTTTTCCTTTTGAGGGCCCCGCCTCTCAAGCAACCAACTTTGAAAACTTAACATCTTTAAAATTCATTCCCAAGAGGAGAGCCATGCTTTGAGTGCGAGCAAGGATTAGAGCCGACCTATCTGTAATAGAGGCTTTTTCGTTGGCTAACCAATCAATAGGTGGGAAAACATATTGATCCTCATTTAGTCCATCATAGGAAAGATCCAAAACACTTTCATTGTCACCCGTACCTTTTGGTAAATTAGCAAGCTCCAGTGTTTGAATCTCAGCAATAGTCAATCTACTATTATCCTTTCTGCGAACATAGCAACCTCATTACGTAGATCCACCCAAATATCCTCTATGTTTGGCTGTGCATCATTCGGGTTCCATATGCTCGAGCACTCCTCGGATATCAAAGCCGTCTCGAGGCTTCATATGCTTCTTCAATTTGTCCGAAGTTTGTGGACAACATTTTTGGCTTTTCATCTCTTGTTGAGAAAGTATATCTCCCAATAGAAATTGGGAAGGATACAACAACCTTATGTTTGCTTTGTTGGAATTTATGGAAATCCAACAATTTGCCTAACCAACTCCATCAATATCGGTCTATCCCCTGGATATCGGGTAGGTGAAAAGGATATCCTAAGTACATGACCACCCGAAGATATGTAAACTTCTTGAATTGTAGAAGATACATCCCCATTTAGAAACTTCAGCCCAAGCCTCATCTAAGACTCTTGTCTTCCTCACTGGGGTTTATCCTGCGAGATATTTTCATAGAAGAAGGCATCATTCACCCTCCTGAAATGGTCTTTGGACCCCTTCTTTGTCAATTGAG
Organism: Taxus wallichiana var. yunnanensis; assembly: GCA_018340775.1. Classification (NCBI taxonomy): domain Eukaryota; kingdom Viridiplantae; phylum Streptophyta; class Pinopsida; order Cupressales; family Taxaceae; genus Taxus; species Taxus wallichiana. The sequence goes on from CM031239.1 coordinate 82,960,881, forward strand.
GGAAGTATTGATACACCTAGTTCGCCGTTCTGCTTCCCTTGGTATCAGCCGGGATAGTTCCTCATCCCGGCTCTGCGTATGTGACATATGAAGACATATAAAATTTCCCAGTTGACAAGACCGTTGTCATTTGGGAATCAATCTCATTGTTGATGAGAGTACCCCAGTCGATCCCTTGCTGATTCTTCTTGATGGTGATCATAAATTGATACATCCATCCTTGAAATACATTCGATTCGGGCAAACCAAAAACCTGACTCAGCAGGGTGATGATGTCATTGATTTCTTGGATGAAATCACTCCTGGGGATAATCCTTGGAAATCTAGAGACAGCTGGTTTGGGCTTGATCAGAACTTCTTGTTCACATGTTTGATGCAGTCTTCCTGATCGTTGTCCCAGGCTTTCTGAGCTGACTTGATGTCCAACTCTCCATACTCGTCAAAATTAGGCAATTTGAGGAGATCATCAAAATAACCTCCATCTAATTTGACCACTACTTCACCTGATTGACTTCTCACAGAACGAGACGCCGAGTCATAACTGGATGCACAAGCCAAGATGAATTCTGGACACTGAGCGGACATGGGAAGACCCGCTGCGAGAGGCAAGCCACTATCGGCTATAGTTTTCATCCATGGAGTTTGGGAGGAACTCCTCACCCTACTCCAGAAATCTTCAATGTCTATATTTCCGAGTTCGGTGTCTCGGATGTCGTAGTTGCAATCAATATACGATGGAGATTCCATCTTTTTAAACTTGTATTTCATTCTGCCTGACTTCTCAGTCTTTTCCTGAGATGGACCAGGGTCCGACATGAAGGACATCGAAGGAAGAAAGTTTCAAAGCTCGAAGATTTGCTCACGGTGAGAATCCCGACACTACCGATGATGTCGAACGAAGAAATCCCGACACTTGTGTTGATGTCGGGAACTCTAAAAAGTCCGACATGCCAAGCCTTCAATATACTTTGGGTCTTCGACACTGCATAATAGCCTTCAAAACCCGAGAAGAGAAAAACAGGGTTTTTCGTTGAATTTCAAACATGCAATCTCCTTTTAACCATTCATGTACCAGGCACATAATAAAATTTTGAGGAAATAGCACCAAATGGTAATTTAGAAGAGATAAACCCTAAAACCTAAACCCCTTTTTTCAAAACAACTCCAGAAAGAAGAAGAATAAAAATCTTTCAAAACCCAGCAAGAAAATGGGAAGAATTCACGCGCAATCAATCCATAAAAACTAGGAACAAAGAGTGGAGAGAGAAATACCTTCAACCAGAGAAAGGGAAGATCGAAAAATGGCGATTCAATCGGGCACAGGCGAGCTTTCGGGTTTCGAGGTTGGAAGAGCATGTACGAAAAATCCACGAGTTTAAAATACGTCCGGTAAAAATGACGTGGAAATCCGCGTATTTATAAGAAAAATTGTAATTAATACACTTCAGCTCGGCACGTGCCAACTCACCGACAACTCGGCATGAATGCCATGTCAGCATGTTAGAGAGGTCCGAAAACCCGACACAAGGAGGCTTAGTGCAATTCGGGTTTCGGGTTTGAGAAACACAAGACATAAAGCATGAGATGTTTAGATGCTTCACAGCTCTGAAAACCCGATACGAAGGACTAAATCGGACTTCGGGTATCGGGGAACAGGTGACACAAAACATGTTTTGAATTAGGCATGTTCCGATGCGCCGGAGGTCTGAAAACCTGATTTACTCAATATGAAGCGGGTTTCAGGTTTCGGAAAACAGGCGACACAAAGCATGTTAAAACTCATGTCGAACTGTCGGACAAACCCGAAAACCTGAATTTCTCAATATGAGGCCAAAATGCAAAATCAACTTCAAAATTTTCGTAGGGGTTATCTAATCATTTTGTCGTGAACTCAAAACGGAGATAACACAAATCATCCATTTCTTGCAAGAAGAGACTGAGTTCTCAGCCAAAAATCAGGAAAAGTTGGAGCAGCAGTATGGTGACCAAGTGGTGCAGCTGAGAAAAAATAAACTACCAAAGGGACTTATTACTTTGGAGTCCATTTTCAATCCTAATGATCAATTTAGGAAGGAGAAAGGAAATATCTAAATCAAGGAGAAGATTCAATGTCCATTTCGGTGGAAGAAGGCAAATCACTCCAAATTGGCAAGATGACAACCGAAAAAGAAAGTTATGAGTTCATACAAATTTTTCAAGAATTCCCTAATGTTTTTGCTTGGAGCTATGAAGATTTGAAAAGTTTCAATCCCAAGTTAGCTCAACACACCATTGAATTGGACCAAGTACTACGCCCATCGTGCAAAAGCAAAGGCCGTTAATCCACACATGGAGACTCTCATGAGTAAAGAATTGGATAAGTTGATAGAATCAAGAATCATATTCCCAATCAAGAATTCTAGTTGGGTTGCCAACTTGGTTCTAGTTAGAAGGAAGAGTGGGGAAATTAGATTGTGTGTTGACTTCAGAGATTTGAATAGAGCATCTCTCAAGGATCATTATCCACTTCCTTCCATGGAACATATTTTGCAAGTTGTTGTTGGCTCCGAGAGGTTTTCATTCTTGGATGGCTATTTGGGATATAATCGATTATGGTAAATGAAGAAGATCAGTTCAAGACAGCCTTTACAACCAAATGGGGAACTTATGCATACAAGAAAATTCCATTTGGACTGTCCAACGCTGGAGCTACCTTTCAAAGAGAAATGGACATGGCGTTCAAGGGTTTGATTAACAACGTAGTGTTGATATATCTTGATGATATCACTATTTTTCAAAAATGCAGCAGACCACCTCTTTCATTTGAGACAAGTGTTCACAAGGTTCGAAGATTTAGGGTATCCTTGAATCCTAAAAAGTGTGTTTTTCTAGCCCATGAAGGAAAACTCCTTGGCCACATTGTCTCTAAATAAGGATTAGCAATTGATCCAGAAAGAGTTGAAGCCATAAGAGCACTACCATTGCCAAGCCACAAGAAGGCCCTTCAAAGTTTCTTGGGGAGAATAAATTTTGTTCGGAGGTTTGTCCCAAATTTTGCAGCCCTTGTCAAACCTATCACCAAGATGTTAAAGAAAAGCATGGCTTTTAAATGGACAACAGAGGTTAAGGAAAGTTTTGAAGAAATCAAAGAAGCCATCTCTCAAGCACCAACTCTCACTAACCCGAATTTCTCCAAGGATTTCATCCTCTATGCATTTGGGGGTGATGATACTATTTTTACAATTTTGGTACAGCAGAACAAGGACAATGATGAGCAACCAATTTCTTTCTTCAGCCAAATCCTGGAGGACTATGAGGTGAGATATTCTTTCATTGAGAAGCATGTTCTTGTAGTAATCAGGAGCTTGAAGAAATTCAAGCATTTAGTCTCAAACAACAAGGTTCAATTGTTGGTTTCTCACATGGGAGTTAAAGACTTCCTCCTCAACAAAGACTTGAATGAAAAAAGGGCAGGTTGGATTACTCATGTCATGGAGTATGACATAGAGATCAAGGTCACCAAGTTGGTCAGAGGAAAAGGATTGTGTGAGCAGCTGATTTTGAGCAAACAAAAGGAAGCATGCAATGAGAAGGAGGTTGTTTTGGCGTTGCAAGACAGCCATAGTAAGGAAGCACTCAAGAGGAAAATAATGGTGTTCCCATTCCTTGCTGGACCCAAGATATAATGCATTTTCTAAGCATAGGTATATGCCCTCTAGAGATGAACAAGACCAAAAGAAGACACTTCATATTGCAAGTTGTCCCATATGCCCTTGTTGATGGTGTTTTGTTCAAAAGAGATGTGAATGGGGTACTGCTGAGATGCATTGGTACAAATTAGATTCGTAGGGTGTTGGAACAATTCCATGGTGGACCAGCTGGTGGTCATTTTGCACCAAGAGTGATAGCTCTAAAGATCTTGAGGGCTGGTTATTATTGGCCCAATATTTTCAAAGTGATTACTACGCATGGATCAAGAGGTGCAAGAATTGTGCATTCTTCACGGAGTAAAGAGAGACTAGCTGCCCTTCCATTGCATCCAATTTCAGTTGACCAACCATTCATGCAATGGGGTTTATAATTCATTGGAGTCATTAATCCCAATTCAAGCCAAGGGCACAAATGGATTTTAACAGCCACAGATTACTTCACTAAGTAGACTGAAGCAACAGCACTGAAGGAGGCAAATGAAGCTAGTATCCTAGACTTATATGAGGGAATAACAACCAGGTTTGGCATACCAGCTACAATAATATCAAATAATGCATTGGCATTCATTGGGTCTAAGGTGACTGAATCAGCTGTCGAGAATGAGATCTATCTAAGTTCTTCATCAAACTATTACCCCCAAGGTAATGGCCAGGCTGAGTCTATAAACAAGAACTTGTTGAGAATCATTAGAAGGACTCTTGATGAAAATCAGAGGCCTTGGCATACTAAATTGAAATCAGCCTTATGGGCTGATAGGATAACTCCCAAGAGATCTACATGTAACTCTTTGTTTAAGCTTGTTTATGGGAGAGAGGCAATTATGCCCATGTCTCTTGAGTTGCCAACATTGGAACTCATGAAGCAACTAGATTTGTTGGAGTTTGAACCCATGGAGGTTAGATATGTAGAATTGATGGAGCTCCAAGAAATCAGAAATCAGGCATCCCAAGCAATAGAGAAGGATCAAGCTTTGATAAAGAAGACCTTTGATAGGAAGGACAAGAACATATCCTTCCAAGTTGGAGACCTAGTGTTAAAATGGGATGCGAGATAGAGAAAAGCGGGAAGGCATTCAAAATTTGATGCCATTTGGAGTGGCCCATACATGGTCACAAAGTGTAAGGATAGGAATGCTTTCCAATTATCTTCATTGGATGGTGAAGAACTTCAGATTCCAGTCAATGGAATCCATCTAAAGCATTGCTATTAAAGGGAAATTCTCCACCTTGTGTATATTAGCTTAGGTTTCCATTCCTTTAAGTGCTTGTGCACATTTTTTATTGTAGGTTAGTTTTCTTTCCCTAAGTGCTTTGGTACAAGCTTGTTGTTCTGGAGATGTGTTTATGAGGCCTTGCTCCATTAGGTGATATTCCATCTTCCTCCTTACAGTGTTCTAGTTAGTTGGGGTATCAGATAGAGAATTAGATGACTCCATGCCCAATGGAGTGCTTCAGGCAACTAGTAACTTCATCCACAGTAGATGACCCCTCTGAGTCACCAAAATTGTTATCCAAAATGTGCCCCTACTCATTTTTGTGGCTAACTCCTCTCATTTTTCCCTCTCTTGTGCTCTCCGTCAAAAAATTTTGCTTTTTAGGAACTATAAACCTTCTAGAAATGACACCATTGGATAGATCTCTTTCTCATCTTTCCGTAAAGGTAAATTTTTCCTCCTAACTCCATGTATTTTTGAAGTTATGGCACTGATGATGATTTTTGTGGGAAATTTTCCCTTGAAAGCCCACGGCCAATGAGATGCCGCCATGTGTCCAGGGAAATGGCGGGGGTCGGAGGAGAACTTGGTTTTTTACCAAGTGTTTTGGCAAGGTTTTCAAGAGGAAATATTTTCCCCGCAGGCCCGCCAACGAATGAGATGCTACCACATGTCTAGGTGAGAAATTTGGAAAATTTGGCTAAGTGTTGGCGCATGGAAATTTTGGAAGGAAAGCCCGCGGCCAATAAAAACATGCCACGTGTCCTATGGATCCGAAATTTCAGAGGGAAGAGGAGAAGTTGGGTTTTGGTGAAGTTCTTCGCCAAAATTCAAGGAACAATAGTTTGGCCCGTTTCCCCATCGACCAATCATATCAGGCCACGTGTCACCGGAGCCTGGAATGGCGGAGCGCGGGAGGAAATTGGGATTTTTCCCAAAGCATTGGCACAAAAGTAAAAAATGTTGTGGATGGCCCACAATGAATGAAATAATGCCACGTGTCTCGGACCGGTAGAGGGAGGGGAGAATTTGGGAAATTTTCCCAAAGGAGAAAACAAAGGAAAATTCAAAGAGGAAAGCCCGCCCCCTTATTGCGAGCCAATGGAATCTCGCCACGTGTCTAGGTGGCGCCAAAACTTAAGAAATCCCCACAAGTAAAAATTTTGGAGGGTCAAACCCACAGCCAATGGGGTTTTGCCATGTGTCTAGGTCAAAAATTATCAAAGTGACCCATGGAAAATTTAGGAAAGACAAGCCTGCGTCTAATCAGTGTTTACCACGTGTCCCAAACTCACTGGCTTGGCGGGGACTTTTTGGGAAATTTTTCCAAAGGAAAAAATAAAGGAAAATGGAGCAGAATGGGCCCGCACCCAATAAAAATGTGCCACATGGCACCTGTCAGACTAGAGAACGTTGGGAAATTTTGGAAAATTTTTCCAAATATAAAACAAGGTAAAAATTTCAAATTTTTGCCCGCCATCTGATTTGGCCTGTTTTGCCCTAAAATTTCAAATGGCCATATATTTCGATCCGAGCTCAATTTTTCACGTTCTTTATATCAATGGAAAGTGGTGAAATTCTCTAGAAGATCCCAGGGTAATTTTTGCATTTTGATGGATTCTAGAGAGATAAAATTTAAAAATGCCTCTGGCACGTGGTCATGGATAGAAATGACGTTTCAACCACCATTTTTAATGGAGAATGGCTCACATTCTCTCCCAGCATGGTTAAAAATGTCAAGGAATGGGTCTGTAAGGATGCCCATGCTGTTTTGAATGTGTTTTGGTCAATGGTTGAACCCCTCCACGTTTTCCCTTGTTTCTCTCTCCTGGGCTTGTCCCTTACACTGTAAAAACCAGATTTGGCTCATTTTCAAAGGGTTGAACATTTTTTGTGTATTGCAGGTCCCATTTCTCACCTTGGAAGTGATTTTTGTGGAATAACAGACCTTTTCTAAGAACTGCAACTTTATTTTTCCTCTCAGGTGTTGTAATGCAAGTAATTTTGATGTTAAAATAACAATATAGGCCTTGTGATTAGTTTTTCATCCTCTGCTTGTGTTTTTGGCCAATTTTTGATTCCTCATTACGATTATCAGTTTTTAAATGAGGTTCTTTGTTGCATTTTATGGACTGTGTCAATCTGCAGAAGTGAGAAATGCTCACCACTCCTTTGGTGCATCACCTATTAGCATTAGTTTTAGTTTATTTGCATTCTCTATCTCTATCCCTTTGGAATTTAGAGTAGGAATTAGGAATTTAAACCTTTGCAATTGTGCAAGTGATATAACTGATCAGAGGAGTTGAGGAACCAGCCTCTAAACTGGAGATTCCTCTTCCATTTTACAAGTCCCACACTTGGGGAGAGGATTCAATGTTGTGCAATCACATTGGATGCTTAGGATGATCAAACTAGAAATCTGATCAACATCCGAAGTCTTTGCTGATTTGTAACAACGGTATTGGTATCCACGCTATTGTGAAAGCTGCTACTTATAGAAGTGATTATAACTAGATGGGCATATGATAGGGAGGGATATACATGGGTGTGTGAATTCAAGTGTGAATTTGATATATTTTATTGAGCATAGCTCCAAATAAGATCTGCATTTTGTAATTGTGAGAATAATAATCTAATAGTGGATTACACTCTTGTTATATTGTAATAAAATATGGGCAAGTTTTCTTGGTGGATGTAGCCAACATTGGGTGAATCATGTTAAATCATGTCTTCTTGTTGTGTATTTTTGTTTGTGTATTTTTTCTTCATAGTTCTTATTAGTGTGATTATTTGGGATTTATCTCGTATAGATTTCTATTTCTCTCTAACAAAATGGTCATGTAGACACTAGAAAATGCACCTTGTGCATAAGGTATCCTATTCAAAAATACTAAAAACATCATAAAACACAATAATCCCCAAAAATCAAATAATCCCATAAAATAAAATAAAAATATAAAACCCTAAAAATGTTGATAAAATACACCTCATCACTCATTTACTAACCCTCGCCCACTCACATTTATTTATGTCAATCCCACATACCCATTTGTATGCGTGATACACTATAGAACCTTATAACATCACCCATCTATGCACATTACACCAATATGTGTGACATTATTCTATGCACTCAAAAATATAAAATATCACTCACCCCATCATTTCACTCCTTTAAAATCCTCTTGGCATTCTTGGCTCTTGGTTACTTTGATCCCATACTTGATTTTTTCTTATTTTTTCACATATTTTTGGTATTGCACATTTTGGAGAAGTGAAGGTAAATCTCAAAGGATAGGTGCAACTTACTTGCATCAATTTTTAATTTAAATTTCAACACATGTGTTATCCATAATTTTGATTGGCTTGAAATCTCCATGTGAAATTTTAGTGAATCACAATGCTGCGATCGGCCTATGATTGAGTCGGGTGTACTATTTCAATTTCATGCATTATTTTGTAATTTTACTTCAATAAAATTTATTTTATCTCTTTAAATGGTTAGATATCATATTAGTACATGTCCCCTAACCACCAAAAAATACTAAAAATTTCTCCAAGCGTGTTTATGTCTAGATCATATATTCAGATAAGGAGGATTTTACCTAATTTATTCAATAAATAAACCCGTTAGTTTCCCTCACTTTTTCAATGACAGCGTAATGCCATTATTCTTAGTATCATTGATTTAGTGATTTAAAATCAATTATCACATCTTGCGGGTGATCCAAGTATAGGCATATAGTCCCATGGATAGAGAGTGTTGCAAATGTTAAATGACATACATCAAGAGTGATACAAATCCTTCTCCACTATCACATACATGATTCACTTCATGATACGACCATATTAACCCCAATGGAAATGTAGTTTTGTTTATGCTTGTGCATGGATGTGATATCTTCAATGCTAATATGCCTACATGCGATATGTTATAATGATTGAATGATACATGAATTGAAACCTTGAATGGTGTTAATCCAATTCATGTGAGTGGACGGGAGATGTGGGATTTATACTTACACAAATAGAGCCCTCAAAATAGAAGGGGTTGTGAGAATATACGCTGCGGGAGGTAATACAAGCCAGGAATTGTATATTTACATCCATGTTCAATTAGTAATAGCACACAACTTTTAGTAAATTTCTATTTCTGCATGAATGAACCTAATAAATTATGTACATGGATGGAAATATTCACATCTTAGCAAGCTATAAGCTTACAAGAATTGATACCTAAAACCTCATTAATTTTTATAAAAAAAGGATCCTAAAAATTTCTCGATACCAAATGTATTTTTGGATAAGATTGAAAAAAATAAACACATAGTAAACTTACACCTTAATTTCATTTGGGACACATCACATATTTATAGGCCATTTCAACTCCTTCATACATGGTGGTTGGGCATAGCTAATAGATCATTATATTTACTCAACCACATCTTATTATCTATCCTTCGTAACTAATAGTGAGTTATAACTCATGAATTAGATATATATATATATATATATATATATATATATATATATATATATATATATATATATATATATATATATATATATATATATATATATATATATATATATATTATGTGTGTGTGTGTGTATTAATGTATGTATGTATGTATATTTGTAGACACCAAAATTGGGTCACACTCCCTTGGTCTTTTTTTAATAAACAACTTAAAAAAATTCACCTAACCATGACCCTTACATCACACATTAATATTAATTTAATCACTTTAATTAAATTAATACCCATCCTCACCCCATTTATTAATTTAATTACTTTAATTAAATGGATACACACCTCACCTAGACACCTCACCATAGACCTATTCATAGCATGTTTCCATAAATGTATAAGAATTGGTTCAACCCTAAAAATCAAGGCCTATTACTCCTCTAACCACCTTCCCACTCATAAAAATAGAACGTCCATTCTGATATGTGAATAAATGGATAGACCTAGCCCAAATGATGGGAAAATCTGTCATTTTTAGCAAACCTAGGGAATCCCACCTTAACTAACGGTGGTCATCCTAAAATTGATATAGGTCAACTAGGAACAGGTTGTTGGTTATTATTTATTCACTTTGGTAACCTTGTTTGTGGGTTGGCACATTCTAGAATCAAGGAGAAGGGAAGAGAGATGCATGCAAGTAGAACTAGAGCCTTTTCATACCTACAGACATCCATAGCTAGCACCAGGATAGATCCAAAGGTATTGCACTCACGGTAACATTCGAGAAGCACTTCTGCGAGTACCAAACATCATTCCTCTAATCAACCATCATCACCATCCAGCCATTTGAACCTACATCATAGTAAGTATACTTTTAACCAACATCATCTATTTCTACTTCAGTCTATTAAGTTCTTCTATTGTTGTTATCAGTTTCCACTTGCACTCTCATTCCCCTACCATTTACTTTCATGTAAACTCAACCATTCCTCCACCCACACCATTAAATCACCTATATATGACTATTACACATCTTTGAGTATACCTAAGATTCCCACAGACCTCTCCACCCCCTCTTTTTGTCTTTTTAACCTCAGATCAACCTCTACAACCAAATATTTTTGAGTCCTATCATCCCACCTCTATCGATGCTAGTTACCCATAACCATCATCAATTCTACCTAACCATGATTAGTCATACTTGACCAATGCTTTGCTCTATATGCCTTCTAACACTTTGTGTAAACCAACAACCAACCTACTTACCAAAATAACCCAAACAACTTATCCAACCCTGTCAAGACCCTGTCTGTGACCTGTAGACCACCTAAACAACCTGCAACCTAACCTAAAGACCTTGACCTGCATAGTTTTTAGTATTTAATTGGATCAACACTGATAGTGATCTGAGGTACCCAAATCAGAATACTAGCACTAGATTCATTTATGTACGTATTTTAGTTATTCCATAATTTGTTTTATAAAAACAGTGGGTTGACAGCCTTCTAGGAAGTATCACACTTCCCGGATTGCATATGTTAGGTAGTCCCTTTGTCATATATTATTTAACTCTTCTTTAGTGGTCTTGCTTTCTATTTCGGGTAGTTTCTCCTAGCCAAAAGCAATATCTCATAGTCAACATCAGATTAAGAAGTCGAACGCACGAGATCAACCTCTAACCAACCAACACAACATGTATTCCTCCTCATCCCATAATATTGTCTATTTTGTCACGTTCAAAACATAAAGAAAATGGTGAGACATTTTGGCACACACAGTGGGACCCTCGTTTGAGGGTTCCCTTTATTTTCATATAGGTTGCATCTTGTGTGTTTCCTTTCTAAATCGTTATTCACTAAATATTCTTCTCTAGTAATCCTCTTTTTCTTTCTAATTTCTCTAAATGAAATATTTCTTTTGGTGTTTTAAAAAGAATCATTCTTCTTGCTTTCTGCATTTAGTGAAAGAACACCCTCCTTCATGTTCATCATTTTTCTTCATTGAATATCATATTTCAATTTGGGCTTAAAACACGTGCATTACATTTATTGTATGTTGCATTTAGTTCACATTAAAATCGAGGGCAACCTATATGTTGGAAGTCATGCCCAACTGATGGTTGACGTAAAAGAATCATAGAAAGCACTCTCTTTCTTCTTCCACCAAACTACACAAATTTAAATATACACACTTTCTTAAACGACATCTTACCTGGGAACACATGTCAATGATCACATGATCAAAGGATTGGAAGGTACTCCCTAGCTGGTTATCTTTGTCCAATTACCCCATCAGAGAGCACCCCAACCATAACATAACCTGAAACCTCACATTTTAGATATCCTTCTTTATAGGACACCTTCCCAACAAAAATTCCATTATGAATTCACATGGTCAGTTCTAAATAGCATAAGCTAAAAAAACATAAGAAAATCACTTTTAGGATCGTGTTTTTTCTTAGCATTCCTCTTGACTTGTGTTTTGAGGTGTGAGAATACAAATCTACATTGTTCTTCTTCCTTGCACACTCCACCATCATAGTTGGAGTATTCTAACTTTGTCTGAGTGTGTCAGGGCCCCATCTTCTCATTCTCAAAGTTATGAGTTTTGACTCTTCACTTGATTTAATTCACAAAATCTAGTTTTCTTCATTCTCTCTAAATTTCATAAGCTTCAGCATCGGTCTAGCAACGGTCGTCGATTTTCATCGGAGTCATCGGTTAACCATAGCGGTGTCGCTTCTAGATTTCGGTTATTTTTCATAGAATATCCTTCATCACTCCCCTTGTTTTGTTTTTAGCCCTCAGGGAACCATCCTATTCCCCTTTGTTGATATCTTTGTCATACCAGTTTCCTATTACACACTCATCAGTCTGTTTCACTTTTTGAAACTGGTGTTTTTCCATAAGAATCGACATTAGTTGTTGTGACCGACATCAATTCCTGTTAACCACCATCGGTCAGCCGACCATCGTTGGTGTCTGTGTTTGGTTTTCAAAATCCAACCTTTGACTAAATTCACCCTTATAGCCTCATTTTTCTTTGTTCTTATTGTTTTCGGTGTCATCTACAAAATAAAATCTTACCAGTTCACACTTATTCACATGGTGTGGACTCACAACCAAACTAACACTCTTATATTACTTTGTAGCTATCAACCACTCCCACCTAGTCCTTCACCACCTTCTATCCCGTCACCCATGGATCCAACCCTTCCTACCACCGGTCAACAGTGATGAGGAGTTCACACGACTCCTTGATCAGAATCCCGTAGCCTTACAATTATATCTTTCCCACTCATCCACTTGAGATTTCTCAAGTTATTTGATATATGGCATTCCCGTATCCATATCTCCTTCCCTTTCCCCATTCTGCATCATCCCCTACTAGTTTGGCATTATCTTCACTTGCTTTACCCCCGGTGGTTTCACGGTAGGCGCCACACCCACCGTGACATTTTCATCTACAATATCACTCGCACCCATATTATTTTTTTCTTATTCATTGACCACCCAGAGCATAACCCCATCCATGCCCATTATCTCACATGTACCAATTGCAACATAACCACTCATAGTGTTAGTGACCCCTACCCCATTCTAGAATCTTATCCTCTCTATCCCGTAGTCTTTTCCCTCAATTACTACTAGAGTCACTTCGACTACCCCACCTACATATACATATTATCAACAACCCCTATCTCATCCATCATTCATTCTGGGTATATGCCCTCCATGTCAGTCCCCCATTCTCAACCTTCCTATTCGGCATCACCATACACTAGAATGTAACCCACATCACATGTTCACCACTAGCCCTCTTGTGCTATAGGAGGTTCCCTTCTATCACAACCTACCAATGACCTCATCAAATTAATGATGGAAATGATGTTGACATGAGAAGCATAAGTTTTTGGCTCACACAATTCTCTTTCCTACGATGAAATTTGTAATGAGCCCATTCATCCATTCATTCCTATTTTCTCATACCCTACACATTGGGAAATGCCAAAATTCAACCACTTCAATATTAAAGAAGATCCGCAGCAAAATTTTCGGTCTTTCAAACATGGGTGTTACTTGATCACCCATGATGACACTTTACTCTTACGGATCTTACCGATATCCCTCACGGGACTCGCATTAGACCGGCATACAATGGGATACCTAGACATTCCATATACTCGTTTAATCAAGTATCCCAAGCCTTCTTAGACCACTTATCAATCAACATTGTCAAGAAAGTCACCATGGTGATCTTTACTCCACTCAACAAGTATGATGAAAAGTCTATCGCTGACTTTTTCACTCATTGGCACAGCCTAATTAACCAGCTCACATTTCAATTACCTCAAACTAAGCTCATAGAGTTGTTTACTCAGGCTTGTGATAAACACATCTCACCAACCCTACAAGTGTAAACCTTTTTCACCTTTGACAAGGCATTTACCATGGCACGAAAATTAGAGATTCATGTTATTGAAGAGAAGAAAATTCAACTACGTAACAAAAACACCACATTCAAATCATACGATGCTTATTCATCTTTGAAACCCCGAATACCTATTCAAAATCCAAAGGATATACTAATGCTATGTTTCTCAAGGCTGGACCCTCTCACCCATCGAACCAAGCCAAACCTTCTTTTAATCTCTCATCCATCCAAACTTTCCAGTTCATATAAGAATAGTGAAATTACATCTCAATAGGGGAACCATATTCTTCTATTTTTGAAAATCTTATTAAGCCTGGTGTCATTACCCTTCCACCTATAAAACCATGCATTGGTTTTGACCCTTATCATCTCACGCCCGCATCATATAAAGAACATGAATTTTGTAACTATCATCGTGTCAAAGGTCATAATAACAGTAAGACCTACATCACCTTCAAGAATATTGTCCAAGAAATGTTAGAAAATGGAGATCTAGTATTGGATAACCCAAATGCACCCTCCAACCAAAACCTACATATCTACAAAAACCATTCCCTAATCATGCCCCATCTTCCAACCAGATGGTGATACTTCAACCAATGATAGCAATTTCGGTAGGCCCATGTTATTCTTTGATGAAATATCGTTGCTTCCTAATTACCCCATGTTCCTTCCATAGATGAAATCTTAGCCCGATCTCCCCTACTGCATAGGAACCTATTTCATCTATTCCTCTACCCACAGAGAAACCTCCTTCATTTTCTCCTTCACCCATGAAAGAGCCCATAATTAGCACTCCACCTCTATCCCCTCAAATTACCAAGCAAGTCATCAGTAGCACCTCTCCTAATCATATGGGACACATGTCCACTTCCTACGCCATCACAAGAAGAGTCCACCTTGTCTAGTCCATCATCTCTTCTACCCATAGAGGATTCTATAGAAACACTATTTCCTTTAAATGACCATTCTCCATCGTACTTCCAAGATCATGCTAATATGTTTTCACCTCTCTTACCCATAGAGTCTGAAGCTAGCAATTTCCCTATTTCTCAAACACATTTTACAGGGATTTCTACTCAATCCACATTGGCCTTGCTTAGAAACAGTACCATTTTCATGTTTGTTCGATCACTTGGATTGTGTTGATAGATCCTTACTTTGGGGTCGTCTTTTACTTCCTGCTTCAACCCAAATGTAGTTGTCACTCACCGACACCTCCACAATCTATCCAAAAGTGTTTTGAGCAACCAAATCGAACACAACCATCTCTATTGGAACACCTTCTATGTCATTTCCCATAACCCAACACACACCTATACCTAAATACCTACCCACGTCTATATCATCTCCCTCACCTAAACCCATTACTACCTTAGCGGTCATGCCAACATCAAACCATACTCATCCACCCCTCAAATTAGATTTAGCCACATCCTCCCAAACCAACACTAAACTCATTCCTACCCCTAAAAGGAAAACCCAACCTTCTACGCTCATACACCAACCTTGCCTACCTACCATACCATTGTCACCTTCACCCCTTCTGTCCATCCTAGGACCTCACCCCTCAACCTTACCCAAGCAACCTTCTTCCACTAAGTAAACTAGGAATGTAGTAGCTCACCTCCTCATCATGGCCCTCTAATATACCCAAGCAATCCACACAACCCCCGTCATCACTCGTGACCTTCTTACCACCTATACCACCACTACCTTCCATAATTTCTTCACTACCCATGACACTCTCTTCTCTTCAACTCACAACTTCTACCCAACCTCTACTAACCACCTCCACCATAATATGGTTTCCCCAGTGGGTAACCCTTCCTCTTCCACCATCTACTTTCCCTTCTACATCCCGTACTCGCACATCACCTTTACCCAAGAAAGTGTAACCCAAAGCTAATAATCCACTACCCCTCAATAAGTTATTCAAATGAACAAAGCCTCCCATTGCCAACTCTTCTACCATGCCCTTACCCAACCGGATGCTCGTAAGACCTAAGACCACACTAAAAACACCAAACTAGTGGACCAACCCATATCCCCTCTTGTAAATCCTCTTCCTCCACAATCAGCCATGCCTATACCCAAACCCACACTCACCTCCCATTGTAATCCATTAGCGGGGTCCTACGCTAATATTTTAACCAATCTCTTAGAGAATTTTTTCATCACATTACCACCGCTTTGACCTTACGATCCTCTCAAAACCAAACCAAAATGGTTTGATGAGAGCAATTTTTGTGCCTATCATCGTATGTCAGGATAGGATGTTGAAAATTGTAAGGCCTTGAATACCGTTCTCATTCAACTTTATCCTCCTGAGAAAAATTTTGACGATGATGATCTTCTTGATGAGGACCCCATTCCGCCTTTTCCAATCTCCCCAAATCCTCTTCCATTACCTACTTAGTGACCAATATCTCCACCCCCACAACCCTTTTATCCACCCCCAAAATTCAAGATCAATATGGTCCTTATAAGAGAGTTGGCCAAACAACCACCCAAATGTCAATGTGCCCTGCTCATTTCACAAGGGTCTTATCCACCACTAGGATTTTTCCCTTCATGTCATTATACCTTCCATGGCACACCCTCTCCATCTACCTCCCCTCATATTAACATGGTTCACGTTGCCAACCTCACTCGTAAAGACAAAGACAAAGAAGAGGTGGCTAGCCTATCAACAAAACCCGAACCCAACATACCATCCGCACCCACACCAAAAGTGACCATTCAGTGCTGCGTATCCTATTTCTAATGGGTTCACACATTACACAATGCTAAAATAATTACACCAATCCTCCCTTAAAATTTCTTTATATGACCTCATCTAAACCTTTGAGTCACATCACAAGCCCTCATGAATATCCTTCAATCTATAAAGGTTTTACCATATGACCCCATGCCCGTAGCATCCATCATTACCCCTCATCACGTAGCCTTTCTCACTAAGTTGTCACCTTCCTCTACACCTCCACCTACTCACCAAGTAGCCGCCCTCATCTTTTTAGATAAAGAGATCACTCCCTTCTAGTCTAATGACCCCGATCCCACTCTTTTCATCTCCATCCATATCAATAATATATGCATTATGATCGATGGTGGTGCTATTATTAACATCATCTCCTCCTATGCGTATAACCAAATGCACGTACCTACCAATTGAATGCATGCTAACCCAGTTATGTTGCACTCTTTCAATGACGCCATGACCTCTACCCTAGGTACCATTGTTCTCCATGTCCGCGTAGGTCCCCACACTATCTTGGAACTATTTTATGTCCTAGAAGGATATTTCTAGTATAACCTATTGCTTGGCCGACCTTGGATTCGTGCCATGGGTTATGTCCCTTTGAATTTACACCACTTGCCTCAAATTTGAACATGAAGGACATACCTACACCATCCTGGCTGACCCATCACCTTTTAAGACCTCTAACATGTTATACCAACCCAATGATGTGCTTTTACCTTTCAAAGGATCTTTCGTTATCTCCACTTCACCTTCACCCACAAGCCCATCCACCAAGACTGCCACCACCTCTCCCACATCTAACCCTGCTATTCCTACTACCACTGCAGCCTCTACAGCTGACTCACCTACTTCCTAATCATCCGGTGAGTTGTCTATTCCCTCTACCCACATATTGACTACTGATCCCTTATAAGGATTCTTTCAATGCCTCACTTTGCGGGAGTACTTCCTATGAAATATCAACACATTCCTCACTCCACAAAAGTATGGGAACCAACATCAGCACCCTAGTTATGACTAATGCATAGCCAAGGTTTTTCCTTATGGTCCTCCCCACCTTGACACTAATATAATGTATGGGGGACTTGATATCGCCACTTATTCACCCAAACCTCCATCCAAAACACAACCATTTTCATCGACTTATAATCCCTTACTAACCACTTTGCTTTGCTCACACTTTCCTTTACCGTTGTGTATGGAAAGGATTTGGTTTTGATTTTTATGAATAGGGCCACCATATTGTCATATCCTATACCACCCATAAACACAATTACCGTAGCGGCATTGGATTTGATGTACCACCTCCCAAGAAGACTTGCATCGACCTCATTAAGGAAGAAAAACCTTCTTAACCTCATTCACCCACGTCACCATCTTCACCCACGGAGTTCATAGATCCCAAATCTATTCCTCCTACCTTTTTCTTTCATAAACATAATTTATCTAGGACCTCGACCCATCAACATGATGGCGCGAGGCCCTATTCTTTCCCATTCTTGTATCATGACATGATCGATGACGATACACCTTCTATTAATGTTGTTCAATGTCATGATGATGAGTCCATCCTCACCTACCTTGGTGCGGAAGAATCTTACATTCATCAGTCATTACCTTCGAGATGCAAACCATGTTAAATGAATTGACCATTAAAATAAACATTAACACTCACGATGACCCACACATTCTAAAGATAGGACAATGTTTAGATGCTACTAAGTAGGAAGCTTTTGCCTCTTTCCTTTGGTACCATAACAATGTCTTTTCCTAGTCATATGTTGATATGCAGGATTGAACTAAAAATCATTGTTCATAATATCGTAACCATTCTTGATGCCAAACCCATCAAACCAAAGCTACAGAAAATGCATCCTTGTATTGGTCTTCGGTTAAAGAAGAGCTGCAGTGCCTTCTCTTAGTTTCCTTCATCCTACCCATGGACTATCCTCAATGGATTTCTAACATCGTTCTTTTCATAAAGGTGATAGGGGGACTCTGCATTTTCATGGACTTCTGTGACCTCAACTTAGCTTGTCCCAAAGATGATTTTCCCCTACCAGGGATTGACCAATTAGTTGATCTAGCCACCGAACATGAAATTATATCACTCATGGATGATTTCTCAAGTTATAATCAAATATTACTTGCTCAAGAAGATCAACATAAAATTGACTTTATAACTCCTTGAGGGACCTTCTGCTCTAGAGTCATGCCTTTTGGCCTTAAAAATGTTGGTGCCACATATCAGCAAGCCATGACTTATATCTTCCATGACATCATGCATCACATATTGGAATATTACGTAGATGATCTTCTTGCCAAATCCAAACATCAAAGCTGAACACCTAACCATCCTTAAGGTCATATTTGACTACCTCATCAAGTATTGTGTTTATCTTCAACCAAAGAAGTGTGTCTTTATGGTACTTTCAGGAAAACTCCTTGGTTTCATCATTTCTTTGTGTGGCATAGAAGTCAATCCTGCTAAAGTAAAGGCTATTCTAGAAATTCCTCTGCCTACTAATCTCTGTTAAATTTGAATCCTACAAGGTAAGTTGCAATCCATTCATCATTTTATCTCACAACTTTCTGATCATTGTTAACCATTTCATCATATTCTCAAGAAAGATGTTTCATTCAAATGGGATGATTAATGCCATGAAGCCTTCGAATCCTTAAAACAATACTTTTTCAACCACCGTACTCATGCCTCCTAAATATTATGAACCCTTTTACCTATATATTTTCACCACTGACCATTCTTTAGGTGTTATGCTCACTCATTGTGATGAAAAACATAGAGAGCAAGAGGCTTATTACATAAGTCATACCCTTCTAGACTACGAAACTAGATATGATAATGCCAAAAACTTTGCTTAGTCTTAGTTTTCATCACCACCAAACTCCACCATTACCTACTCAATCACAAAACCTTCGTTATTACTAATACTAACCCCTTACACTATATGTACACTTTGAACCCTATCAACATAAATGTGCCACATGTTGGCTTATGCTTCTTGCCAACCTTGACCTCAAATTTTTCCATCAAAATTCCATCAAGGGCCAAACTATCACTGACCAACTAGCAAACGCACCTCTTTCTAGGAATCAACCCTCTAACTTCAATTTCTGACAAGAATCCATAGCTATCCTCTCCTTAGATGATCCCACTTACCAAAAGACACTCTTCTTCAATGGCTCTAAGTGTCGGCGTGGAGGTGGGACTAGTGTTATCCTCATTCCTCTTGATGGTGAACCTATGTCTTTATCTTTTAAACTATATTTTGATTATAACAAAAATATTGTTAAATACAAAGCACTCATATTGGGTCTCCAGTGCTGTTTATGCCTTAGATGTCAATTCAATCAATATCTTTGGCGATTCTCGGCTAGTCATAAACAAAGTCAATGGTATATACCAGTGTCATAATGAGATACTTCAAAAGTATAAACATCACATAGATATATTTTTAACCACCTTTTACCATTAATAACTTCAAACCATCCCACGTTTTACCAATAATTTTGTGGACACAATGGCCTACTTGGATTCTCAAATACCCGCTTCGCCCACTAACTCTAAAATATTTTTCACAATACAAAGGCTACACTCACCCTCTTATTTGCCTTATGAATTCTAATTTATTAGAACTGTTGCACCTGACCCATGTGACCTTTGGTACAACAAATTTGCAGACTATCTTTCCCTTTCCATTCTACCCACCGATCTCACTCGTAATGGACAACGTGTCTTTCTTTAAAGTGTCTCTCTTTATGTCATCATGGGTGGTCTTCTTTATAAACACGGCTTCGATGGTATTCTCTTACGATGCCTTACAAGTTCTAAAATTCCCTACACCATCAAGGAAGTTCACGATGGAATTTGTGGAGGTCACTTTAGTGGTTTAGCTATAGAAAAACACATTCTTCACCTGGGCTATTATTTTCCAACCTTACACAATGATGATTTTTTGGACTATGTCAAACATTGTGTCGCACGAGACTTTAGCCTTTCTCTCAATGGGGCTTAGATATTATTGGCAACATTAATCCCCATTCTTCACAATGCCACCAATGGAGCATAACTATTATTGAATATTACACTAAATGGGTAGATTTTGTTCCACTCATTTCTAGAAAAGCCAAAAAGTATGTGAATTCATCAACCATCAAATCATTTGTTGCTTTGGTGTTCCTCACCACCTCATCACTAATAATGGAAAGTAATTCAAAAACAAAACCCTACGTAAGCTATGTGATTATTTTGGAATCCAACTTAGTTTCTCATCACCTTATTACCCGCAAACTAATGGCCAAGTAGAATCTACCAATAAAACCTTGAACATTTTTTTTATGAAAGTAGTTGACGATACTGGAAAGTATTGGCATTCACACATTCCTTTCACCTTGTGGGATTATCATACTAGTATTCACACTTCAACTATTGCCACACCTTTTTCTTTGGTCTATGGTACCAAGGTTGTCTTACCTCTCGAAGTCCATATTTTATCTCTTCGCATCTCACTACAAGACATGATCAATGATGATGAATTTTGCCGAGATAGTTTGGCATAACTTGAGTTATTAGATGAACGTCATCTCAATTCTCTTGACCATCTCCAAATATACCAAAAATGTATCAAACATTCCTGTGACAAACATGTTCATGAATGGACCTTTCAAGTTGGTGACCTCATCCACGAAAGAAAATCAACCTATAACCAAAGAAGAGAAAAGTAACTAGGGAAATTTTTCTCCTAATTGGCTTAGACCCTATATCATTACCCATGCCTATGGATCAGGTGCTTATCATTTTTCTTCACACAAAGGTAAACACAAACCTAAGCCTCTCAACGTCTTGCTTCTTTGGCCATTTTATTGTTGACATCAAGTCTTATATCACTTTCTATCAGTTTATTATTCGTCCTTTGAGCTCTTTTCACCTTCCATTTTACCCATTTTTGAGGATCCATGACTAAACAAGAATCGTGTGATTACCCATTACCTTTCATCCCTATCTTCAATATGAGTACCACAACTCTACTCATATGATTCTCATGGATACTTTTTGTCTTCTTCAAGATGGAATCCCTAGTCGGTCATCACTCAAAACCACCCCTCTCATAGTTAACCCCGTGTACTATGGTTTTGTCTTCCGAACAAGATCCTACTCTTCCTCTATAGTCTTTTCCATGACTTAAACGTCCAAAAACAAAAAGGGATTCAACTCCTTGAGTCAAACTTCCAGCAAAATATGACTCCCTCAAAAAGGGACATCTCTTCACTCTATTTCTGTTGCTATAAATAGATTACTCCCTTAAAGGACAACTATATGAAGCCATTTCCAAAATATAATAAACATATCTAGAAGCTTCCCGCATTGATCAGCTTCACGAAGACCTCAAGGAGATCATATACTCATCCCATATATACTTCCCGCATTGATTAGTCTATTAAAAACAAAAATAATGAAAAAATGAAGAAAAGGATGAAATTTTTGTCATGGACTTGCCTATTGTTGATCCTAGGTTTCTTGCTAAGAAAAACATGTTATCTCACACTAGGTTATGCTTAACCATCCACTTTCACCTCATTTCCTTTTGTGCCCTTGTTTTCTCTCTACTCAAGGGACTTTCCGCAACCGCGACATTTCATGATCATGTGATTTTCTTCACCCTTAGAATAGTCCATTATACAAGGCCTTTAGGGTCTTACGTTCATAAGCCCATCTGGGGTATGGTCGACTCATTAGGGATCTTATCAATTAAGAATCTCTTTTACCACCTCTTTCCATTTTCCTTCCTCATTACTTATTGATTATCTTACATAAGACTTGATCATCGACTCCTATATTTAAAAACAACTCAACCATGCCTATTAGCTACACCCAATCATGCCTATGACCTACATTCAACCATGCCTAACACCTACAGATCCATTCCTCTACTTCATCATATTCTTTAATAACTTATGGGGGAACTACATCGGCCTGAGGCCCCTTTTCATTGGGGCTATGTAGGAAGCACTTCGATGGTATGGGGCCCTTGAAGGTTAGCTCGGCCACTCTTTACCCTAACCATTTTCCCCACATATTTTCTATTAACATTCTACCGTAATTAGTTTCCATTTATCATAACACTTGGAAATTTACCACACATACATATATACCATGTTATCACATCATAAAAACATCCACTCAATCATTTTACATTTCCATGATATCAAAGATTTTGGAAATTTACACCATAACATACATATAACTCATCATTTATTTCCCATGTTATCAATAACTTGGAAGTTAAATCAAAATTAAAAACTAGACTCCACCATGCCTAAATCAACCTGACTCAATCATGCCTAAATCAACCTAACTCAATCATGCCTAAACCAACCTGACTCCACCATGCTTATAACCTGACTCAATCATGCCTATTGACCTCACTCTGCCATGCCTACATGAATTTGAATCAATCATGCCTAATTCACCTAGTTTCCATCACATACACACATAATAATGGAAATTAAAAATAATTACACCATCCATATAATTAAAATCATCATCTATACATCAGAAATTATATGTGTACATACATATGTACATAGATAAAAATAAATACAAATATCTCAAATTACTTAGATATATCCTCGCTATCTTTGCACGCAGCCGGTATATATGCGAAAAATACACAAAAATGGAGGTACATGCATAACTATCAGGTATCCCCCCATTAGATATCCTCCATCTCGTAAACATCTCACCACCCACCATGGGTCATGGCACGAACTCTCTGGGTACCTCGCATGGAGTTGGCCTTCATGCATTGGTGGCCTCACCCGACCCTATCTCGGGGCTTAATGACCTCCTATTCTCTCCACACTATGAGCGCAAAATCTAGTCCTCTCACTTGAAGCCTATTGTTCTCTATACTCAGTATAAGATGAGACGTCTATCCCTGTGTCCATCAAGTGATCTTGATAGTATCATGCCTCACCTAGGTTGTCCCTGAGCCTAGCCATCGATACGATCTACGGAGGTGCCATCGGTCTTGGCCCCTATACCTATCTCCGGGACCATGTCCCACTACTACCTGTAATAAGGGGCCCTTTCCCTATGCCTATACTTGTTCCTATACTGATGCCTATATGGGTGCTTGTGTAATGATCTAGGCATGTAGGGCCACAATCTGTGCCTATGCAGTGGCCAACTAGCCCTAGAGCCTGTAACCTATTCATGTAACGCGTGCAACCTATGCTTGTGACCCGTCAACTACCCCTATAAACCAAATAACTTGGCCTATAATGTGGCCACCTATCCCTATAATGTGTTTCTCTAGACTATGAGGGTAGCCACATCTAGCTTCCCTGGTTTAGGTGGTACTGCTTGTATTTGGGCTACCCACCACCATCTATATGTATCTTTGTAATGGAATCATCTATCTGTCGGTCCACCGGCTGATCCTCCTACGCCTATCTATCGGCATTCTAGGTTAGGGTAGAGACATAGGTCTCTCCATATCATCCCTAATATACTACAGAAATGGTGGTGGCACATCTTGAGGAAGCCTAAAATACCACCGGACTTTATCTACTAGTATCATCTTGTGCTCCCGACATGACACCCCTCTATCCACCTAAGCATTTGTAGCTCATCCAACTCATCGGCCATGCACCAGTATGATGGATATACCACATACGACCTCTAGATAATGTCTACTCTATACAACCCCTCAGCATCCACCTATAGTGAGCTACATCATGTGTAGCCCTAGCTCCATGATGTACTCCACCAACTGGCACCCAGTTCCTATAACTAACTCAAACCCTACTTGGCTCAAATGTATCCAACTGGGGCAAACCAATCGGCTGCACACACATAATGTGCTCGTAGGCCCAATAGTGAAGAAAGAAAGTACAACACAAGATAAACCTCCGTATCCTCCTATAGGCCTATAACTCCCTATATAACTACACCACGTAGGCTGGTGCCCATGAAAATTGGGTCCTTTCCTCCATCATATCATGTATAACTCCCATCAGTTCCCGTGGGAATATCCTACCCTCTACATCTGGTAGTGTAAAACAACACACTACCTCCATAATCAAAACGACTAACCGCATCTCATTGGGATGGGCTACGTACATCTCTCCATATCTCGGGCTTGTCTTTATGGACTCTCATCTCCACCATCCCCTCTCTAAATACTGTCAACATCATCTCCTCGAAGGCCTCTGATGAAATGAAGTACACTTGTGCTCCCACTATCGGTAATCTTAGGATCCTTTACACATCATCTAAGGTGACTCGATCTCACCTATTGGAATATGGGACGTGTTGGTTATAGAATCTCATCTATCGATGAGAGTGACCATCAAACTAGTATCACGCACTATACACCTATAGTGTCAAATACCAATCAGAACCACGTCGGTCACATGCCTCCACTCCTCATCGGTCACGTCTCCCCACACTGCTTGCTAGCAATAGGGGAGAAACCTTATCTTGCATCCACAATGGTCCCTCACCTCCATCTAACCAACCATAACATTATTAAACCTTGACCATACCCTCATTCACTATTGTATTATGTTTCATGAGTTGTTAATATAAATTTAACAATAACGCTAATATATTCAAATGGATCTCTAGTAAAGGTTAACATATGTAACATAAAACAAGGAGGGAAAGATGAAATATTATGAGTCCTTTTATTATTCCTGCAACCCAAAAGCCTTAATAACTTTTGAGACAAACATGGAAGAAAATAACTCAAAAAGGTTGATTGTTTTTAAAGGAGAAAATAAGTAGGAGGAGAAGGTTGTAGAACTACTATGGATTAAATATGCATGCACGTTTTGGATTTATGAAGGTAATATTGATTTTTTCTTCAATTATAGATGAATATCAACACAAAATACATTTGGGTTTAGAAGTAGGTACACAAATGGTATTGGATAGGTCTCATCACAAAATATTTTTGGGTAAAGAATTAGATATAAATATGGCTTTAGAAATAAAAATATTTCAAGAAGAACCTAGGAAGGTTTTCTACATAGAAATATCAACAGAGAAATAAATCCTTGGGATGTATCATAATGGGGGAAATTTTAGATTAACACAATTTGTGGACTTTGAATATGTTTCATAAGGATAGGAATTATAAAAATTTCATTGAAATTTATTTTCTATACCAAATTGGTAAAGAATGGCATATCTTTGTCTTCCTTAAGAAGTAAGAAGAGGGGAAAATTCAATGGTGGAAAATTGATTGTAGAATCTTTGGAAAAAAATAAAATGGGGTGTCATAATATAGTGGCACAAATGTTTTCCACCACCAAAAGGAAAATTTTCATATGATGATGGGATGTCCAATACCCTCATCATTCACCTAGGATAATTTGGTTTGAAATTTTTAGGAAATGAAATTAAACATGATGTGGTTGTGGGTGTCTCATATGATTTATAGTAAATAGTGAAGGAGATCAGAAGAGCTATGAAAAGTGCAACTTAAAGAGTTAAGGAAGATATAGAAAGGATATGAAATAAAAAGAACATTTATGGAAGACAAAATTAGTGGAGCTATGGAAGATGAGGTCATGAGTGAAGAGATGGGTTAAAGAGAAACACGGATCTTAAAGGGAAAGGAACAAAGATCTAGTAGAGGTAAAAATGAGAAACCATGGAAGAAAGAGACCATTTAGTGAACAACATGAAGGAATGTTGTATATAAATGGTGAAAGAGTAGGTAAGCTACGAAAATCTTAGGTTTTAGATGTATTAAAATATTTTTTTGGAAGAGTGATCCATGATGTAATTAGTTCTAACTATTATTTATGCCTCTACTAAAAATGTTTGATTTTATTTGGAAGAAAAAGAATTTTTTTATAGTAAATGTTTGTCTTTGTTGTGGAAGACTTGTTCTCTTGATCTTCTTAGGGTTTAGGAATTTTTTAAATATTTTAAGAACTTTTGTTGGTTGAAGTTAGTTGTGATGGATAGAGATAGTTTACCTCGAACTATGGCTCACATCGAATACAAATAGTGATTCTTTATATTGTATTGGGTGGATTGTATGGATAAAAAGTGGATGAAAGTAGATCGATGATTTCAAAACTATTACAAATTAACTCAGATTCAAGAGGCCAGGAAAAATAATTTGAATATGGTTTTTTGGTAATGTGAGATGAGACTAGTGTAGAGTGATTGCAAGCTTTTAAAATAGACTTTTTGGTGAGGGATGTGAAATGAAGGATTTGTAGAATTGAAAAGAAAATCAATAAAATGGGAAACTTTAAGAGTTATGGGAGATAGAGAAAAGATGCAAGTGATGGTGGATAATGGATCTTCCAAAGGCCATGAAATATTCATCTTATGTAAAAATAAATGTGCAAGAAGAGTAATAGAAAGAGAAATGTGGAATTATATGGTAGAGGATAAAGAGTTAGTGGAAGCGCCAAATGCAAATCTAAATAATAAAGATACCATTGAAAATTAGAACAAAGGATCATGTACAAATTTTTTTCAACATAATTTGTACAAATTTATATTTTTTGGGCAGCATAGGACTTTTTTTTACTAAATATTTGTTTCGCCCCAAAAGACTTTATCTTATTGGTCTTCCCATGGTTTGAAATAAAAATATAGTTTTATGCATTTGGGTTGATTCAGTTACCTTTTCTATAACACTAATATTGTAATGAATATTTTCATGGTGATCAATGAAAGGGTGAGGGACCCAATAACTCTTTATTTTACCAATAAAAAATAACACCCAATAACACCAAAATAGAGATGAGATGACTATATGAAATTATAAATGACTCTCCTACTTTGAGGGGGATACCTCCAAACCTTAAAATAAGACTCCAATGCTTAATGTGATAATTAACTTTTAATATATACCCTAGTTTTGTTTTATAAACCACATATGCTAGACTTTTAGGCATATACAACCATAATTTTTTTGATATGCCATGTTATGTGATTATATTAGCCACATGTTGACTATAAATATCCCTATATTTGACCTAAAATTTAGAGCATAACATGCCCCTCCCCTTCAAAGAAACATTGTCCCTAATATTGGTAATGTATGGATTCTTCTTAAAACACAAATACTTATCCATGTTGATGATATCTAGATGTTAGTATATAGATGTAAATACAAGACAATCCTCCAATTTTTAGCTTCATTTTCTTAACTCCTCATACTCGCCACCTTCTCCTCCTTAAGTTCCATTTCCTCACAAGACAAATCTAAAATCTATTGATTCAATTGAGATACCAAAATCTATATTGTACTATTAAGAAGAAATGAAAACCAAAACCATTCCCTTATTGATGAAAAAAATATTATTTAATTGTATCCAACATTCGCTAACATCAATCTCTCCATTTTCATAGAGAGGTGGTATCTCCATGATGCATAAAAATTAGGGATTCGAAAATAAACTAGTTTGGTAAATATTAAGGCATCAAATTTAGGAAATATATCAATAGCGAATTAAAAAATATACGGAATAAACTATTTTACATGTTTTAGAGCTTTCTTAAATTTTATAAAACTTGGAAAAATTCTTAAAAATTTGGTCCATGGAGTGAATTTTTGAGAAACATTAAAATTTGAATTTCCACAAAATAGATCAAAATCAACTGAAATTTGGAGGGTAACTTTCTTTAATTGTTTTAAATTTTTTAGAAAAAATGTATAAAATTTCAAACTAGTGTGAGACATATAGTTGAATCCTAAAAATAGGGTTCAACCTAATGTTATCCAAAATTAAACCTCGATACCAAATGTAAGGAAATTACTTAGATATATAAGAAGAATAACAACAATAAAACACCCACGAACATAAAAAAGAGATAACATGAGAATGTGTAAGTATAAATAATTTATCCAATTTGATTGGGAAATATTCACACCT
This sequence comes from Taxus wallichiana var. yunnanensis, assembly GCA_018340775.1. Taxonomy (NCBI): domain Eukaryota; kingdom Viridiplantae; phylum Streptophyta; class Pinopsida; order Cupressales; family Taxaceae; genus Taxus; species Taxus wallichiana. The sequence continues at coordinate 82,989,384 of CM031239.1, forward strand.
TTACAATAAGGCTCCAATGCTCAATATGATTATCAAGTGCTAGTTTCTACCTCTTATACCATGTTTATGCCATGTCAACAGCCTAGACCAATCTACTAACCATGTGAAATCATAAATAAATGTGATATGCCATGTAAAGATATTATATTAGTAACATGTCATATATATATCTTGTTATATGACTCTATGATTAAGGTTGTAACACCTTATCTTGTCTTTAGGAATTTATGGGAGCAAAATCCTTCTCTTTAAGAAGAATAATAACAAGATGAATCATTATATTAACAATATCATCATATTTATTAGACTTAATATAAGGAAGAGATATGTTCACCATTTATAGTTATGTTACTTGGCCCACATGTATTGATATAGGATTACCTTTAGAAATAAATTCATTGAGCTCTTCCTCCAATATTTCTTCATTCCTACTAGAAATTTCATTTTCCTTCTCAAGGGTGGTTGTGTGATAATACTTCACTTGTTTAATTTTTGGATTCATCCTAAGGATTAATTTATTATAAAGAAATATTTACATAGAACTCATTAGCCCATATGATAATCCTTCCTTCCAGATATGGGAGTCCAAGTTCATCCTTATCTTTAAGAATCATATAGAGTAGTATCCAATATTCTTATTTTATCCTTTAGCTAGTTTATTTATCTCTATTATAAGACCTATAATATTTTGGTATACCAAATTCTTTAAGAAACATTGTAGCAACAATTTCCCATTAGTGGTTAACATAATCATTCAATGTCTTAAACTACTTAAGTGTCTAACCATATAAAAATGTAGGAATATATTCATACCATTGTTCCCTTTTGAGGATCAATTATAAATTAAATATAATTTAAATCTTGTATGAAAAGAGAGAATTATCATTATATTGGGTCGAGAAAATACTATCTTACACATCCTTAGTTATAAGACAAAATAAACCATGATAAAATACTAACACACAAGTAAAATGTTATATAGATTCCTACTATAATAGAAAATAAACATACTAAAATAAGAACTTTTCATATTAAAAACAAAAATGACCAAAATCAATACTAAATTTACTATGGTAAACATAGTTCATAATGAAATTGTATTTGCTATGGTAAAAATAATGGCCATAATAAAAAGTGATTTTATTGAGGTAAATATTATTCACTCTAAATAAAAAGTTATCATGCAAGTAATTGTTAGTTAATTATAAGCATCACTCTATAATAAACACCAATGAGAAATGGTCCTGAAAATGGAATCAAAATAATAACTCTAGTGTAGTACCTAAAGAATATTTTGATGGAAACTCCCCATGTTATGATTTTATTAGCAACTCAAAAAATTGGTTTGGTAGTATTAATATGGAAACACCTTAGCACACCAATTGTAGACACAAAATCTATGCACTTGGTACATTTGTAGGTCCTAAAGCATACTAATATATAAATGATTTATAATCAAGAAAACTAGTGATTGGTAATGTCTTTTAGGCCTTGTGTTTTATTTCTTGTTCTCTTTTTGTCTTACACATCTTACAGCCATGCCAAAACTTAACTTATTTATATTTAATGGCCTTGGAAACTAGCACCCAGTTAGGAAACAAGTGCCGGGTGCTCTTGGGTGCTCTTTTCCCTCTAGGTTATCCTAACCCTCTCTATCTCTCTATCATTTTCCTACCATTTTGGATCTCTTTTACTTCTTGGACATATTTTAGTACTTTGGGTTGGCCTTCTAGTTGTCAATTATGAAATTAAAACAAAGGAATCATATATATACTTAGTTACTTATCCAAAATTAAGGGCCAAGCACTAAGCATTATTTACTATCACCTAAGCTTGCATCAAGGCACGCGAGAATTTCAAGAGCATATATCTATCACATTCATACAAGGGACAAGGGATGCATCACTATACATACACAACATAGGAGGGTAAGTTCATTTTATTTCATATCTAACATTTTCATACTTGTATAATTCTAGATCTAGCATGTTATCATAGTGCAACTTGCATAAGGGAAACCTAATGAATCATTACACACACATTCACATAGAACTACATGGATTCTGATATGTAGTTCAAAACTCGGATCATAAGATCACTCTTTAGGTGACTTTCAGGGTTAGTCATATTCCCCATTCTACATATTATTTATTAGGCTTGATGTGTTTTGTGGGTATGTGCAGGAAGTTATCTATTTTGTAGGTTATAGGCTCCTACATGATTGGTGACATTGGAGTGAAACCAGAGTGACAAAAGGAAATCAATAACAAAACTCTTCTTACATAGAAAATATCAATGTTTCTCAGCTTTGTGTCTAGTTATCATTAATGTCCCTGTGTTGTCCCAATGCATCTTTTTCATGGAAGTGATGTGTCTCGGGAGTCACAAAGTGTGTCAATCCTCGGTTAGTCCATACTAGGTCAAATTATAGGTGTATGTGAGTCATTTGAGTCTCTCTTGTGCTAATTCAAGTAGTGAAATACTTGGATCATGTGTATATAAGATGAATTAACTCATTTTAAGGCTCAAAAATTCAAGAAATTAGTTTTGGAGAAAAATGCCACTTCTAGCTAAAACTTCCTTTGAGACACCCAGTTGTTCTTACATGAAAATGGGATGGGATAGAAAAATTTAGATCTATTTTTTCAAAATAATCATGGCATATTATTAATTAATTTTTCCTTTTACTTCATTTGATAAATTGATTAGGTAATTTTTCCTCAAGAGGTCATTTGAGCAAGTTACTCAAGTTTTTGCAAAATTAGTTTCTTGAGAAGCTCATTTGGAGCTGCCTAGCTTCTTAGGTGTCAAAAAAATGAAGGAATGATTAGATAATTAAAAATATGATTTTTTATACAAATTTCTCCTAAAATTCCATTGTAAAAAATTTCAATACAGTTGGACATGTTTCAATAAAATTATGAGCATTTTTCAGAGAGGTTTCTTCTCCTTCCTGGCATGTGTCTTGAGTCTTCAAGGTACGAGTTGAGTTTTTTTTTCATTAATCAATATTTGAGTTCCCATACCCTCTTCACATGTCATTTGTAATATGATTGATAAATTTTACTGGTGACTAAGTTAAGGTCAAGGTGTGATCTTAGGTGTTCTATGTTGTACTAGTGAGTGAGTCAATAAACCATGTCTCGATTATTCTTGAATTCACTACCTAGGTGCTTTCTTCTTCAACTATTTTATCATTTTCAAAGAATAGAGAAACTTATTACATAAAAATATGTATCATTTAGGAAAAATAATGGGTTTTTTGGTCTACTTGATTGTTGACAAGGGTCTTAAGGAGCACAACCTTAGAGAAACTTTGACAAACAGATGAAAAAGGGGAATTCAGTGATATCCATGAGGTCTCAGGTGGTCTATAACACCCATGGATGGTTCCAATGCACTTATAAGTCATCCATATGTTTCAAGAGATGAGAAACTTAAACTGAATTCCTTCACTACCAAGAACATTGGCCTCTTACCAGTTTGTACCCTGAAATTTGGTCTTCTAGGAGCATATGAAGAGGTTTCAAGTTTGATTATTATTTAGAAAATTCAGAGGATGATTCCAGAAATCTAAACCATTTAAAATTTTCAAATTTCATTTTTTTCAAAGGAGATATTAATTTTCTCCCACTCTTGGGCTTGCACAGTCCCATTACCATGATCTAGGGTTTTTGAAGAAATGATTTGATCGAATACAAAGTTATAACCAATAATTTTTCATGAAATTTTGTGTGAATATTTTTGGGACATATGTGCTATTAATTAAAAATAAATTTTTGATTTCCATCCACCATGTGAAGAGAATTATGTTATAGAATCCTTCAAACTCGTGCATAGAAATTTGTAGAATAGGTTTCACATAACTTTGCTCATCAATTCTTGAAAATTAAAGGTGGTGATTAGCTAGATGATCTTATTGAAGGTTTGAAAAATATTTAGAAACCATAATTTGAGATTAAACAAGATCTATTATTTCGACATACTAGAAATATATCTCTAGTGGTGCATACCTTCACTGGTTCAAACTTGCAATGTCAAACTATTTCTCCATGTTTTTGAGTGTATCTACTTGATTTGTATGAGTGTATTCAAACCTACAAGAGCCTAGAGAGCCACTGCAGAGTGAATAACATGATGTATGCAATATTTAAGGATTGTCTTTGACTGAAACACATGTATCTCTGCCTAGTTCTTTCTGTCAGTAAAAATAAACAAGTCTAGAGCTATCCACTCAAAGTTGGAAGAAATAATAAGGGAGTTGAAGAGATTAATTCTATTTTGGATACATGAAACTTCTTCAAGCTTCAAGGAGGAATGTGAAAAGATAAGTTTGTTTGTCTTGTCTAAGCAAGAATCTTCAATTGAATTGGATACATGAAAGGTTAGGAGTCATATAATTGAAGTTAATGGAAGAAAAATCAAGAAGATAATAAGATGTAACTATGTAAAAATTTAGGGAGAGGAAGAATTGTTCTAAGTATATTGAGCTATAAGAGATGAGTTAGAAAAGATATGAAGAATTATTTAGTATAAGAGTAGTGACTAGAGTGTTAAGAAGAGTATGAGTGAGATAGAGATACTAAGGGGCAAAGTGTGTGAGATTATGAGACAGAGAACATATGACATAAATGACTAAGAAAAAGGACCAAAAAGATGAAAAATGAAATGTAATAAAGATAGAGGTAGTGGACATTAAAAAGTGTGGTTTTTCTTGAGTGCAAACCAAAGAGACAATGAATAAACCTGTTTTTTTAAAGTAAGAAAGATGGTATATCGGTGAAAAAGGATAGTATATAATGAAGACATGAAATAATGTAATAATGAGATTTCTAAATAATAGATTTGAATACTTGGTGACCAGGAAATAGTGATCTAACAAGTGAAATAAAAGTCATTATAAGGTCCATAATCATGAGAATAGGTGAATTGATATTTTTGAATAGGAGTGCCAATAAAGTGATCATAACCAGTTGATGTAGAAACAAGGAAACTATATGATCATCTTGAATGCTTGGATTTCTAAGTAAGTGCTTAGGATAGAATAAGTGGGTGCTTCTTACTACTGACTAAGTGTGTTCTCGGTCCTTCATTAAGTTGGAGTTAGGTGTCATCGAATTTTTGCTTCATGATTAAGTGGGTGTTTTATCAATTATAAATCAATGTTTAGAATTGGTGTTCTAAATAAAGATACTAGTTTCAAATTTGATTTTTCCCTTCTTGGATTTCCCACTATAAAAACTATGTATTTCTCCTTTGTTTTTCTTATTTGAAATTTATCTTGTGCTCTTAATATAACTACTAATTCAAACTAAGCAAGATAGAAAGTTTGAAAAGACCTTAATTGTTCCAAGAAATTATTCACCCCCCTCTCAGTGCTTATAATATATAACAATTGGTATTAGAGTTGGGCCTTTAGTGAAAGTCTAACAAATTTAAGGTGATCCTCTCTTCACAAGCATCACAAGTAACTAGGCACAAGGTGGACTATCAACGTCAAGATCACACCTCTTCATAGGTAAAAATTATGCAATTTGGAGAATGAAAATGAATACCTACCTCATGTCCCTTGGATTTGACATATGCGAGAGTGTAAAAATGGGTATAATCCTACAACCACTCTAATCACCTCTACAAAAACAAGATTGAGTATGAGAGAAATTTAAGAGATATGAATGCAATTTTATGTGGGCTGAATGAAATTGAATTTGTGAAGGTAATTCACTGCACTACAACTAAGGATATTTGGACCAAACTTCAAAGAATTTATGAGGGTGATGATAAAGTGAAGCTTGTTAAATTATAGACCTACAAGGAACAATTTAAAAGATTAAAGATGAAAGAAGATGAAATCATAACATACATACATGCAGAGAGTGGATGAGGTAATAAACATGATCAAAGGCTTGGGTGAGAAGCAAGAAGAGACAGTCATAGTTTAGAAAATTATGAGATCCTTAACCTCCAAATATGATGCAAAAGTCTTAGCCATTGAGGAAGCAAAAGACATGAAAATTTTGACTCTGGATGAGCTATAAAGCATACTATTAGCCTATGAAATGAGGAAAAGTGGAACCAAATATTCCAAGAAAGAGGTTTCATTCAAAGAAAAGAAAGAGAGTCATTCCAAGCAAGAAAAAGAGGAATTAGATTTGGAGAATGAAGAAGATGTTGAGAAGATTGAAGCTTTGTTTGTAAGAAGACTAGGAAGAGGCAAAGGCAAATATAAAGGTAATCTTCCTTTCAAATGCTTTAATTGTGGTCAAGTAGGACACTTTGCTGATAAATGTCCTAACAAAAATAAGGAGGTGAAGTTTGAATACGAGAGAAGAAGATCATAAACATGGCAAGAAAAAGATGGACTATAAGAAGGGCAACAAGAAGAAGTATTTCAAAAATAAGAGAAATTTTTATTCTAAAGAAAATTCAAGTGACTCAGAATCAAGTGATTCAAGCAGCTCAGAGAGTGAAAGTGATGGAGCTAAATGTGAAACCTTATTTATGGCTCTAGAAACTTCAAATGGATGCAAAAATAAAGGAAAATATATGTTTAGCTATGAAGATTCAGATGAAGAAGAGGAAAAAGTAAATTTAGAGGCTGAATTGGTAAGTACTCTTGAAGAACTTCAAATTTGTAGAAGAAGGAACCAAAATTTAAAATGCACCCTAAAGGATTATGAATATAAAATCCACAGTATTTAAAAAAAAAAAATCCAAATGGAAGATGATTAAATGAATGAACTCAAGGAGCTTGAAAATCATCTAGAAAATATTTCTCAATCCTACAAAGCAAAGGAAGAATAATGTCAAAGGTTGAAATCTGATTTAGAACTCCATAAGGCTGAATTAGAATAGGAAAATAAAAAACTCAAGATGTATGAGAAGCTAGAAAGGAGCTCAAATTTCCTAACAAACATTCTAAGCACTCAAAGGGATGTAAGTGAAAAACATGTATTGGTTTCAAGGAAGAGAATAAGGAAGATGAACCATCAAAGAAGAAAGAAGATAAGTCTACATCAAGCATCTCATACACCATGAACAAGGAGGCCACCAAATCTACAAAAAGAAGGAAAAACTCTCCAAGAATCACATATGCTATGAGGTATTCTCATTCCTTCTATGGTTATTGTTTTTCATGTAATCAATTTGGTCACAAAGCTTCAAAGTGTAGAAGAAATTCTAGAGGTAGTAGGAGAAATTACAACTTGCAACATATAAGAGTAAGTCATAATCTTGTGTGTTACAAATGTCAAAAGGAAGGTCATATAGCTAGTATGTGCAGCTCACAAACACCCAAACAAAGAAAGTGGATATATGTTGTGAAAGATAGATCAAACAAGAAAGAAGAGGATGGTATGATAGCTCAAACTACTTTCCATGTGCAAGATGAAGGAATGATTTGGTACTTGGATAATGGCTGATCCAATCACATGATAGGGTACAAAAGAAAAATTTATTTCTTTGTAAAATAATGCTTTAGGGGATGTTATATTTGGTGATAATAATTCTACAAATATTGTGGGAAAGGGAAATCTTAGTCTTGATAATGGAAAAAAGTTACAAAAATGTGCTATATGTTGAAGGGCTCAAACATAACTTGATAAGTGTTAGCAAAATGTGCAAACAAGGCTATAATCTGATTTTCAATGATAAAGGGTGTAATATTATTGATGGAAAAATAGGGAAGAGAGTTGGAAAAGTAAAAAGGAAAAAAATAACATGTATGTGCTCAAAGAGGTAAACAAAGAAAATGTTTTACAAGAAAACTTGATGATAGTTGGTTGGGGAAATAGGATACTAGGACATATCATCTTTGAAAATTTTGTGAAATTGAGTGCTAAAGAGGGAGTGAGGAACATTTTGAGAATTTTGAAATCAATAGATTTTTTAGAGCCTAAAATATTGGCTAATTACTAAGAGGCATGCGGACAGGATCGGTAGATAGAAGGAACTCAAAGAAAAGCGTGCATGATAAAGGGGTTTAAGAAGGGTTTAAGTGAAACCGGGGCATGTGCTAGAGGAAAACAAAGAGTTTAAAGGACATATCCATATTCGACATCACATGATTCACTTGAGGAAAATGTGAGAACCCAACTAGGCTTGATGAGTGGATAAGGTGCCACTGGAACCTGGAGGTCAAGAAAATGATATTCCATGTAGGGAATATTCCTGGAGACATCATTAGAGTTAGTGGAGGGTTTTCAAAGAGGTTAAACATTCATCAATAGAGGACCACATCGAAACTTGGCATGCAATCTACTCAAAAGAGAAGTCATGGATGTGGTCGATGATTCTATTGAAAGAGGTTCTTGGGTCAAGAGAAGATATATAGAGAGAAGACACATGCAGAGGCAAGGAGAGAATGCAGAGAGAATGGATAGATAATGTAGAGAAAAATAAGGAGAGTAACGAAGTGCTAACGGTTTAGAGTTAATGGTGCTAGGGTTTAGAGTACTTAGTACTAGAGGGTTGTAAGGGATATAATAAAACATATGTATGGGTACTGGGATTTGTAACAAGGGAAATAATGGGGAAAAGTATAGTTAGGATCTCTGATTAGATAGGCTTATAGGAGTTGAGTCTCTTTCATTTAGTGTATATGGTCTGAGATGACCCTTTTGAATGTAATATGGCTACCAAAACTCTATTAAATCAATATACATGGATATATTCTATAAAACCTACTTATGAGTGTAAACCCTCATGTTATATGGCTTATCATGACTCAGATCTGGTTTCTTGTACTTCTTACAATGTTATTTATATTTTGTGATGCATTAATGTGTATATCTGTTAGTTATACCTTCTCCTTTCAAATTAGATGAATGTACTTATATTTCTACAAATAATCCTCCATTAATGGTAGAAATCTCTTTCAAATTTCACATAAAGGAGGGGTTCAGTTCGAGAATGCCTCGAGGTTAGCATCCAGCGTATGCCGGATGATAGGCCAACACGATTATGATTAGAAATAAGTATTGAGGATAAAATTATGACTACAATATTCTATGTACAATGCTTGTATACATGGTAAAAAAACAAGAAGGTCATTCAAGTCAAAGGAATATTCAAATACTCAACCTTTGGAGTTGATTCATATAGATTTTTGTGGGCTCATAAGAACTACAAGTATGTAAGGAGATGAGTATTTCATACTTCTTATAGATTATTTTACCATAATGACATGGGTAGCCTACATAAAACACAAATTAGAAGCCTTGGATAATTCAAATCCTTTAAAGCACTAGTGGAAAATGAAAAGAACACAAAAATCAAATGCTTAAGATTAGACAAGGGTGGAGAATTTTGGTCTAATAAATTTGATGACTATTGCAAAGAACATGGAATAAAAATTCAATTCTTAAATGCTAGGACACCACAACAAAATGGTGTGGTTGAAAGAAAGAACAAGACCATGTAAGAGATGAGCAGGACTATGTTGAATGAATCTAGACTTCCTGATAGCTATTGAAGTGAAGTAGTGTACACAACTATTTATATTTTAAACAGAGTTCATTTAAGAATAAGAGTAGCGAGAACACCACATGAACTATGGAAAGGACTACCAACAAATGTGAAACACATAAAAGTTTTTGGGAGAAGGTGCTATCTCAAGAGAGATGAAGACAATTTGGGTAAGTTTTATTCTAGGTGTGATGAGGGCATATTTCTTGGGTATTCATCAATTAGTGTAGCTTATAGATGCAACAACAAGAGACTTAAAAGGTATTTTAAAGCACCAATATATGAAACTCATCCTTTAAGAAACAGAAATCAGCCTAAGGAAAACCATGAAGATGATGTAGATACCATTGAAAATCATGATGATGATGATGTAATAAGAACACATGAAGAAGTAGAAGAAGTAGAAGAAGAAGAAGAAGAAGAAGAAAGGAATGACACCAATAAAACTTCAAGGCAAGTTATAAGAGACCATCTAATAGATCTGATTATAAGGATGAAATAAGGTGGTATGCTCACAAGAAGGAAGCTAAGAAGTCAAAAAATAATGAAGACACAACCCTCTTATCTATGATAGAACCCAAGAATGTGAAAGAAACATGTAATGACAAACAATGGATAGATGAAATGAATGAATACCTTGACCAAATTGAGAATAATGAAACATGGGAGCTTGTTCCTAGGCCAAAAGAAAAGAATTCCATAGGAAAAAAATGGTTTTTTTAGGAATAAAATGAATGAAAAAGGTGAATTGACAAGAAATAAGGAAAGACTTATGTGTAAAGACTATGCACAAATGGAATGAGTTAATTTTGATGAAACCTTTTCACCAATGGAAATAATGGAAGGAATCATATTATTCTTGGAATATGTAACTCACAAGAAAATCAAAAAATTCAAATGGATGTCAAATCTACTTTTCTAAATGGCAACTTGAATGAGGAGGTATATATTGAAAAACCTAAAGGATTATCTTTGAGTGAAGATAAATAATATGTATGAAAGTTGAATAATGCCTTTTATGGACTCAAACAAGCTCCTAGATCTTGGTATAGTAAGTTGGACACTTATCTTATTGAGAAATGTTTAAAAAAGGGAGTGGGTGATAACAATCTCTATATCAAAGAAGAAGAGGACAAGCTGCTAATTGTCATAGTTTATGTTGATGATATCATTTTTGGAGGGGATCATGAAATAATGACTCATGAATTTTATGATGTGATGAGAAAAGAGTTTGAAATGCATATGCTCGGTGAGCCTTCATTTTTTCTAGACCTTCAAATAAACCAATAAGATCAAGTAATATTTATATCTCAAGCCAAATACATCAAGATAATTCTAAAAAGGTTCAAAATGGAATATTGCAAACCTAGAGGCACGCTAATGGAGGTAGGATGTAAGTTGATAAAATAATATGACTCACCTAAAGTGGAAATAACACTATACATATATATGATAGGTAGTATTCTCTATTCCATTGCATTAAGGTTAGATATAATGAAAGTTATGGTTTTTGGGGAAGATTTCAAGAGAATCCAAGAGAAACACATCTCAAGGATATTAAAATAATACTCAGATATATCATGGGAACTTTAGAGTATGGCCTTTGGTATCCTGTAAGAAAATAATTCAACATAAGAGCATACAATAATATTGATAAGGCTGGAATTATTGATGACAAGAAGAGCACATGTGGTGGAGCCTTCTTTGTTAACAAATTTCTAGTATCATGGTTGAGAAAAAGAAATCTTCAGTGACACTATCTACTTGTGAAGTAGAGTACATAGTTGTTTCCATGTGTTGCACTCAAGTTATTTGGATGAGGAAAACGTTGGAAGACTACAAGGTAAGATTTGATGAACCAACTCCCTTGCTTTGTGATAGCACTAGTGCCATTAGTGTCTCTAAAAATCCTGTATTCCATTGAAAGACCAAGCATATTCCAATAATATTTCATTTCTTTAGGGAATAGCTGAATGATAAAATGATTAAGCTTGTATCTATGAGCACATAAGAATAAATTGTAGACATTACGAAAAAATCCTCTACCAAAAGCTACATTTGAGCATCTCAAGGATGAATTGGGAGTCATTCTTGATCCTACCAGCTATTAAGAGGTCTTGGAAAACTCAAGGGAAAATTTATCTTGAAAAATAAGATCCTATAATGTGATAAACAAAGCTTCAAGAGAGGGGGAGATAGTGTACTAACTCGTGGTGTTGTTCATGATTTTCTTTTACTTAAGTTTGTTGCTTGTATGTCCTTGGTAATTTAAGGTATGTATTCATATCATTATTATCAAATGTTCTTATGTCATGCATGGTGATTGTTAAGCCTTAATTATTCCTAATGCACAAGGGGAACAATCTATGAGGTATGTCTTTTCTCGTGCTACTACTTTTCATTTCTTGTCTCATCCCATCTTTGTCATGGATGTCAAAGGGGGAGAATATGTGCTTAGGGAACATGAATATGTTGTTGGTCTGTCATTAGGTTTGTTTTGTTTTCATAAATTTTCCTTGTTTTGTGTGATTGTTGACATCAATGATAAAGGGGAGTTTTTTCCCACCTTTGTGTCTACTTTTCATTGATTTCCATGTGTTTTCCTAGTGCATCTTTATCATGGAAGTGATGTGTCTAGGGAGTCGCATTGTGTTAGTCCTCTATTAGTCTATGTTGGGTCAAATTATAGGTGCATATGATTCATATGAGTATCTCTGGTGCTAAGTAAAATATTTAAATACTTATATCCTATTTATATCAAATTAATTAACTCATTTTAAGGATCAGAAAGTCAAGAAACAAGTTTTGGAGCAAAATTCCACTTCTAGACAAAACTACCTTTGAGACACCCAATTGTTCTTACATGAAAATGGGATGGAATAGAACAATTAAGAGATATAATTTGTTAAAAATCATGGGATATGATGAATTAATATTTATTTGTGCTTCATGAAAATTTTAGGTCCCTAGGAGGTCATTTGGGAAAGTTACTCAAGTTTTTGTAAAACTATTTCTTGAGAAGCTCATTTGGAGCTGCTCGGCTTCTTAGGTGTCAAAAAATATATGAAGTAATTATAATATAATTTAAAATATAATTTTTTGTATAAAATTATCCTATAATTCCAATGCAAAATTTTTTAGGATAGTTGGACATTTTTCAAGAAAATTATGAGCATTTTTAGAGAGGTTTCTTCTCCTTCTTGGCATGTGTCTTGAGTCTTCAAGGTACAATTGAGTGTTTTTGTTCATTAATAAATATTTGAGTGCCAAAAACTATTCACATTTCATTTGTAATATGTTTCATAATTTTTAATGGTTACTAAGATAAGGTCAAGGTGTGATCTTAGGTGTTTGATGTTGTCCGATGAGTGAGCCAATAAACCCTATCACAATTCTTCTTGAATTCACTTCCCATGTGCTTTCTTCTTCAAATAATTTCTCTTGATCATCCTTATCATAATTTTTATAGAATATATAAACTTATTACATCACAATATGGAGCATTTAGGAAAAATAATGGGTTTTTTGGTCTACTTGCTTGTTGACAAGGGTCTTGGGAAGTACAACCTCAGAGAAACTTTGACAAACAAATGAAAAAGGGGAATTCAATGATGTTCATGAGGTTTCAGGTGGTCTAGAACACCCATGGATGGTGTTAATGCACTTATAAGTCATCCATAGGTTTCAAGAGGTGAGAAACTAAATTGAAATGCCTTCACTACCAGGAACATTGACCTTTTACCAGTCTGTACCCTGCAATTTTTGTCTTCTGGGAGCATATGAAGAGGTTTCAAGTTTGATTATTATTTAGAAAATTCATAGGATGATTATAGAAACCTAAACCATTTTAAATTTTCAAATTTTTTTTTAAGGAGATATTAATTTTCTCTCACTCTCAAGCTTATACGGTCCCATTATCCTAATCTAGGGTTTTGAAGAAATGATTTGATCGAATAGAAAGTTATAACCAATAATTTTTTATGAAATTTTGTGTGAATATTTTTAGGACATATATTCTATCAATGAAAAATAATTTTTTTATTTCCATTCACCAAGTGAAGAGAATTCTGTTGTAGAATCCTTTAAACCTATGCACAAGTTATAGAACAGATTTACACGAGTTTACTCATCAAATATTGAAAATTAAAGCTAGTGAATGGTTAGATGATCTCTTGTTAAAGGTTTGAATTATATTTAGAAATCATAACTTCATCTTGAAAAATATCTATTATTTCTGACATACTCGAAATCCATCTATAGTGGTCTACATGCCTACAAATGTTCAAAATTGCAATGTCAAACTATTTCTCCATGTTTTTGAGTGTATCTAATTGATTTATATGAGTGCATTAAAACCTAAAAGAGCCTAGAGATCCAATTCAGAGTGAAGAACATGATGTATGCAATATTTAAGGAATTTCTTTGACTGAAACAAAAGTATCTCTTCCTAGTTCTAAATCATCATTAAAAAAACAAGTCTAGATCTATCCACTTAAAGTTGGAAGAAAGAATAAGGGAGTTGAAGAGATTAAGTCTATTTTGGATACATGAAACATCTTCAAACTTCAAGGAGGAATGTGAAAAGGTAAGTTATTTTTTCTTGTCTAAGAAAGACTCTTCAACTGAATTGGAGACATGAAAGGTCAAGGGTCAGAAAATGGAAGTTAAGGTGTCTCAAAGGAAGAAAAAGCAAGAAGATGATAAGATGTAACTATGTCAAAATTTAGGGAGATGAAGAGTTGGTCTAAGTAGCTTGAGCTACAAGAGATGAGTTAGAAGAGATATGAAGAATTATTGAGTATAAGAGTAGTGACTGTAGTGTTAAGAAGAGTATGAGTGAGATAAAGATACTAAGGGGTAGTGTGTGAGATTATGAGATAGAGAATAAATGACATAAATGACTGAGACAAAGGATCAAAAAGATGAAAAATGAAATGTAATAAAGATAGAGGTAGTGGACATTAAAAAGGGTGGTTGTTCTTGAGTGAAAACTAGAAGAGACAATGAATAAACCTTTTCTTGACAACAAGAAAGATGGTATATCAATGACAAAGTAAAATATACAATGAAGACATGAAATAATGTAGTGATGAGATTGCTAAATAACATAGTTGAACACTTGGTAACCAGGGAGATAGTGATCCAACAAGTGAAATCAGATTCATTATAAGGTGCATAATCAGAAGAATAGGTGAATTGATATTTTTGAATAAGAGCACCAGTAAAGTGATCATAACCAGTTGATGCAACAACAAGGCAACTATATGATCATCTTGAATGCTTGGATTGTCTAAGTAGGTACTTAGGCTAGAAGAATTTGGTGATTCTTACTTTGTCACCTGAGTGGGTGCTTATTATTTCATCAAGTTGGAGCTAGGTGTCACCTGATTTTTTTCTTCACAAATCAATTGGGTGATTGATCAATTGTAAATAAATGTTTAGAATTGGTGTTCTAAATAAAGAGGTTGGTTTCAAAGTGGGGTTTTCACTTCTTATTTTTACCACTGTAAATAATATGCATTTCTCCTTTGTGTTCACTTTTGAATTTTCTCTTGTTCTCTTAATATAACTACTAATTCAAACTAACAAAGATACAAAGTTTGAAAAGACTTTAATTATGCCAAACAATGATTCACCCCCTTATAAGTGCTTTTTATATCTAAAAATCATAACCTAAGTATTTGACTAGACACTAGTACCTTGATATGTCACTAGCACTGGGTGGTCCTATCCTCTTGTGGGTGCTTCGCCCTACACATCTCTCGATTTCCAAAACCTATAGTGAGCCTTGATAACACTACTTCCAGTCTATTTTAACTATTAACCTTCCCGAGATCATCTCTAGGTTGCACAAAATAAGCTAGGTCACCTCCTCCTCTCTCTCCCTCTCTTAGTGTTTTATATTATTGCATGTTTGTTGCTCGTCAATTTACTGCATATTATCATTGTACATCATTATTTATAGTAGTTCTTGTGAAATCAAGATTTAATTCAATTTAATTTAAATAATTTGTTGAACTTGTTATGTATATTCCCATTATTAGATATTTTATGGCTTCCCATCCCTTTCATTCCAATGTTTCCCTGTTGTATATGTAGGTTCAACTTCATAATCTCCTTGTTAAGTGTGTCCTAGTTGATCATGGATTTGGTCTTAACATATGCACTTTTTCCTTTCTCCATAAAATAGGAATTTTTACTACTCATCTCAATCCATCTACTTTTTGTATCTGTGGATTTAGTGCCACACCTAAACAAGTATTGGGCACAATCTCTCTTCCCTTTACTACGAGATATTTCACTCTTAATGTTTTATGTCACGTTATTCCTCACAATGTTACTTATGCTATCTTTCTAGGCCATATTTGGTTACATATTATGCATACACTTCTTTCTACCCCTTCCATACCACAAAATTCCCTTGCTACACATTTTTCCATGGACTCTACTACAATATTCCACACCTCATATCACTACTCCTGATGATATTCCCCTCATACATGATGCTAATGAAATTACCTACATTGCACATCCTTCTCCTCTTGGGGTACACCCTAGTGCTACTAATTTACATGATCAATTCTCTATTGGTACCCATGATACTCCTCCCATTGTGTCTCATTCTTGATATACTTCTATTGATCAAATGCTTAACATTTCCAATGTTAAATTTATCTTCAAACCTTTCTCATTGCAAGTTAGAGCATTATATGTTGGTTTTACAGTGATTCCTAATTCTTTAACTTTCCAAGATCCTATGCATAATTCATTTACTATGGTTTAACATTATATTGGTACATCCATGGGGAAATAAATTCCCTTCTTCCTTTCTTTCTATCTATGTTTATATATGCTAATTCATACTACTTTATTGTTTATGACCTTCTGAAATTGCACCTATTTCTTCTAATGAGTCATGTTTCTCTACCTCTATTACTTGAAACTTATGCTAATGAACCCCTATAATTACATATGCTACACATATTTTGACTTGCATACTGATCCTTATGTTTGCACTTACTTTTTCCACTATTTCCAACACTCACAATGTTAATGGGTACATTTGTATTACTTATACACTTTATATTCATCCGGTCAGGATCTTGGACTCTAGAGGGTTTTCACCTCACCATGTTGACATTATTATTTTGTAATTCTTGTGTTTACCAATGTTCTACCTATTCTAGTTTTGTCATATGCATGGCACAATCCTACTCCACATGCTATGATACATGCACTTTCACATGCAATATGTTCATATTATTTAGCATATCATGGGCCCTTGCCTACTACTCTCATTGCATAGATCATCTTGGTGTCCACAGATTGTTGGTATTCTAATTCCCCCACATTACCCGATAACGTACTCTTATTACATAGTTCATACTTGAATATTAAGGTTCCAATTATTAAATTAACCTCACATCATCGACGCTTCATGCTATGTGTTTCACGATATATCTTTTCTATCATCTACTATCAATCACTAACACCACCTTATTTACCCAATATCCACTCTAGTTCCATTGTTCATACTTGACTGTTGAGGGTCCAATTATTAAATGAACCTCACATAATTTACAATTCATGCTTAGTGTTTCTTGATACATATTTTTAGCATCTACTCTCAATTACACACAAAAATAATTTCCCAATGATGCAATCTTGTTCTATGGTTCATTCTCGGTTGTTGAGGATAAATTTTAAATGAAATTCATCTCACGCACCTTCACGGGGGAATCGTGGCTCCTCCCATATTCACATATTTTATATCGCATCACACCATCATCTTCACACACCATTTGTATATATTGATTGCATTTACTCTTTATAGCTTGTACTATTCACATGTTCCACTTTTTTTCGATGCTAGTTAGATACTTAGTATTGCATCATATTTTTATATATACACATGTGTGTTCATTTATTATCTTGAGGTGAATGCAATAATTTTATATATTTTCATGATACATGATGCTCAACACTACTATTTACCAGTCCCTCCCACCGAGGCTCATGGGGGCATCTACCTTTGCTACTCTCGAGTCTACATATCACATGTTCTATTGTTACATCATTTACTTATTATTTTTTCCTATCACTTAATTTTTCTAATATATACATGATTTTATATAGTAATTATCTTTCTAACATACTTACGAGTCCTTCATGTGTAGAATTTTCCTTACAAGACTCTATAAAAACATGGTTATCTATCACCACTTACTTATTATTGTTTATTGTTTATGGGCTATGTCTTATGTCATTCTTGTTCATGTTTTCTTATGGACATTTTGATCCTAATTTTCTTGTGACATTGTGAGCAATTTCCCATATATGAAATCAAATTTTTATGGTCCATCTTGTATTCCGAGTGCTTGCTACATTTTCTTCTATTGCATGCTATTTTTGTTTACACTAACACTTGTTGTTAGCCTATATTATTTGCATGTGCATTGGTTTATACCATGAACATTCCCTACCCCCTACATGTATCCACACTCAGATATGCATATCAGATTCAGGTCCTCTCATTTGATCCACATGATCCTACAAAGTAATCACATGTAGCCAAAATGAAGCAAGAATCTATTGGGTGAACAAAACCCCTTACAAACACTCAAAACAACACAAGTACAAAATTGACACAAGCATACAGTCACAGATCAGTCCATAATCAGACTTGGACCCAAAACATATAGCAAACAATAGCACCTAGTCTTGGAAAATAGTGGTTGGCACTTGTGTCCCACCTAGGCACTTGTTTCCTAGGGGAAAAAATAGTCAAATTTCTAGTTCAACACATTTTCTAGCAATTTACTGGTAAAATTCTGTAGCAATAGACACTTATCTCCAATTATAGAATACATTCAATCGGTTTAATAGGAACAACATGTTATAAATAAGATATGTACCATATGTAGTGGTGCTTATTAGGAATCATCATGGAAGGAGAGAAAACTAGACCTCTCTCCCCAACACTCTTCTCTTGGCATGGGATTGACTAAAAATTCACTCTTAGCATGAAATCACAAAAAAACTTACTCTTGGCATGAGATCACTGAAAAAAATCACTCTTGGCATGAGATCACCCAAAACCTCACCCTTCAGCAATAAAACACTCAAATTCAATAGCATCTCCAAAGCAAATAGGACAACTTTATATCCTTTACTCTCTTATACATCAGGTGCACACTTTCCTTTTACTTTTACACACTTTTACTTACTTATACACATGTTCTGTAATTTTTCATATAGAAGACTTTTACTAATATTTTCTCTTCTTTTGCAGTTTCTTCCTTAATATGCAACAAGAAGAAACTCACATCAGAAAGGAAAACTCCAATAACATGTTACTACAAATACACTTCACCCTTAGGGTCTACTTCCTTGTCTTAGTCTCCATGCTTCACTTTTCCACTCAAAGACACTATTAGATACACTCTTCTCTACAGGATTACAAAGGTATGGATATTTTATCTACTTTATGATATCAAGTACTCTCTCAACATCATAAATGGGGGAAAATATAGACATAAAATCTATGCACTTGGGTACATTTCTAGGTCCTAAAGCATACTAATGTATACATGATTCCTAAGCAAGAAAACTAGTGATTGACAATGTATTTTGGGCCTTTTACTTTATCTATTATACTCTTTTTGGTCTTACAAATCTTACATACATATCAGAACTTAAATTATTTATATTTTATTTCCTTGGACACTAGTAACTAGTCGGACACATGTACCCAAGCACTCTTTTCCCTCTTGAGCACTCTTGACCCTCTCTATCATTTTCTTACCCTTTTGGGTCTCTTTTACCTCTTGGTAATCTTTTAGTACTTTGGGTTGGCCTTCTAGTTTTTCAGGTATGAAATTAAAATAAGGGAGTCATATATACTTAGTTGCTTCTCCAAAATTAGGAGCCAAGGACTAAAAATCTACTATCATCTAAGCTTGCATCAATCCACAAGAGCATTTAAAGATCATACATCTAGCACATCCATACAAGGAACCATGATTGCATCACTCTACATATACAACATAGGAGGGGAAGTTCAATTTATTTCATATCACACATTTGCATACTTGGAGCATTCTAGATCTATCCCACTATCATAGTGTAACTTGCACAAGGGAAACCTATGGCATCATTTCACACACATTGACAAAGAACTATATGGATTCTAAGATGTAGTACAACACTTACTTGCAATATTATTATTCGGGTGAATGACAAGGTCGATCGACTCCCATTTTTCATAGTATTTATTAGGTGTGATGTGGTTTGTGGGTATGTGAAGCTAGTTATCTAATTTTCAGGTCACAAGCATGGATTAAAACTAGACTGATAAAAGGAAATCAATAGTGAATCTCCTTCGCACAAAAATATTAGAACCTAAGAATGATCAGTGGGCATTGGCACCCAAATAAGTCACTAGTGCATGGGCACTCTTGTCCTCTTATGGGCACTTCTTTCTTACACATATCTAAGTTTTATAACCTACAATGGTCCTCAATGACACTACTTCTAGTATATTTCATCTATTCACCTACACAGATCATCTTCAAAGTTGCATGAAATAACCTAAGTCACCTCGTCTCTCTATATTTTTCTTAGGGTTTTATACAATTACATGATTGATGCTTTTCCCTTTATTGTATATTATCATTGTACATCATTCATTATAGTAGTTACTTGAAATTAAGAATTAATTCAATTTAAATTAAATAAAGAATAAAAAATCATCCAAGAATATAGTACAAAGGCTCAACCGTAAAAATGGAGTATAAATTGTATTTACCTTGATAAGTTTTATTATATTGCAATACCTCTCCATAAACAATGTAAATTGATGGTATGGATATATTTTCAAGAAACTAAGACCACTCAAGTGCCTCTCGAATGTTGATTGAAATCACTAGGCACCTGATTCATGTCTCCTTTGTTATTATATAGTAAAAAATAATAGGTGAATTTTTATTTTCCACATATTTTCATTTATTTATAGGTTATTTTTGGAAGGAATCCCATCCCTCTTTAATTTGGGTGATAGAGTGGCAAGTTGACAAGTATGGAATATAGAAAATAAATATCTATAAGTGAAAGAAATATTTATTCGGTTGTGTAACAAAACAAGCTTGTAAGTATGGACACATTAATCAATGTAGGAGAGACTAAACTAATTTTTTTCTTTACATAAAATTCAAGAGATTGATTTACAATATGTATACCAATTTTATCTCTCTATTTATATTTTTTTCTTGGTTATGAATTCATTCATGTCCATATTTGATTTAACTATTGATGGTGCATATGAAATGATATTTTGAGATTTGGTTAAAATTTTATTAATGATGGTGGTCAAGTAGGCATTGTCATGCTAGTGACATCTAGAATAGATGGATCTATATTTTATAGTATTTATTATGTTTTCAATCCATCATATTTCTATTTAAATTATATGAATTCACATCACAATTAGTTAGTATACCCATTGGTGGCCTATTCATATGATGAATTTTTTGTTGTGATTTTTAAGTTGGATTGATTTTACTCTATTTTCCATATTTTTCCTTTTTGGGTGGGTGTGTGTGTGTGTGTGTGTGTGTGTGTGTGTGTGTGTGTGTGTGTGTGTGTGTGTGTGTTTTGAGTTACATTGTAAAATTCACGGGCTTCTAAAATTATCATAATTATGCTTTGTCATGTTTACTCTATTTTTGGCTATCAATTTTAAATCAATAACCCTAACCACATGTAGGAATTTTCACACTTTCTCACCCATGATATTTTCTTCACATTTATCTATATGTACTTTCCCATAACAATCTTGAATTCTAGGGATGTTGAGACATGCATGAATCTATTGTTTTTTCCTTCCTAATATTCATGAACTCTCTCTTGTTCTACATTTGACTTTGACCCATTTTATTTGAGCTTCACATAATTGGTTTGCATGTATTGGTATTTCAAGCCTTACGGTGTTTTTAATCCTTGTCTATATGTGATTGGTCCATGGTCCCTAATTTTATGTAGACATGGTCTCAAAACTCTTATATATTTTTGTAACTTACTCTTCACTTATTATTGGCTTGTGATGGTACTAATTGTTTCAATTTCATGTACTCATGAGCTTGAAGTATTTAAAAATTCTTCACTAATGGAGAATAATTCCCAATCATTGATTACTTGTATTCATTCCAAGTGTCACCCTTACACTTTTTCTTCATTTCTCAAAAGACTTAAATTTTATGTATTTTTCATATTCATGCTTCTAAATTTTTTTAATTCATCCATGTGTCTCCCATTATAGTTTTTAAAACATATTAAGATTATATTTTTTTATTTAACTCTTCAAATACTCTCCATAACTTGATTCACATTATAACTACAACATGTCCACCTACTAGCTCTTAACCACTAAAAAAAGACCATGAATGCACCTTTTAATTTAAATGAAAGCCTCATAAAATCATGAAGATTATGATAAATTATTAGTGAGACAAATTTAAACATCTCATATAATTGTGATCTATATGAACTATACTAATTTAAACCCTTTTTATGATCTTTAAAAAAGATAGACACATGATTAGACTTGAATGTGATCAGAACCACATATTCCTTATGTCACTTAGTATATACGGGTTTACCATAATGCAAAATTTTTATGGAATTTTTAAATGCATTTTGAGATCAAATTAATATCAAGTGGGGTTATTTATTTTCACATGTGTTTTAAGAAAAGTATCTTGACTATTTCTTATGAACATGAATAGTAAAAAAAAAACAGTGTAAAAATAAACTAGGGAGATTTTTTAAACCATTTTTGAATAAAACGTGAGGTTTTATCATTATTTTTAATCTATTTCCTTTTTTTATCCGCTTTTTTAAAAGTTGTTTTGTCTTGTTAAACATCAATTTTCCATGATTATTTCTTTTCAAAATATCAAGAGGGTCCTCACCTTTTTTTTTGAAAGTAGGATCATGTTGTGCACAAAAAATGGTGACTACTATTTGGAAATAATTATCAATTTTTTTAGAACTTAGAATCCTAGATTTCACTAACCAAAAAAGAAAATAACTATGTTGGTTGGATTTTTTATCACTGAATATGCCCAATGGAAGTGCATAAAAACTAGAACCCGATTAGGGAAATTCACCTTTCGACAGGGTGAAGTTTCCTCTACTTTTTGAGAGGGGAAATTCCTTGTATGATGTGATTTTTATATTTTTGGTGCTTTTAACTAGAAAGCACAAAAGGGTGGAAAATTTGGGAAAGGAAAAATACAAAGAGGAAGGAGAAATAGAAAGGGAAAAATACAACCATGTAGGTGTTAGGAAAGATGGATAAACTTGAGACACAAAGTTCGGAAAATATATCTATCAAGGACACACCAATCCTTCTTGGTCATACAAGATTTCCTTACAAGGTTTGAAGGATGAGAAGGAAATTACAGATTACAAATAGATAACTACACAAAGGGAAATGTATCCATCTCGGAGGAAAAACATACAATGAGCATGAAATATGAGAAGCACAAAGTCTTCATATCCTTCAGAATATGTTGATATGGCACAAAGTCCACGTACCTTGATATCTAGCACAATATCCGATCATCCGGGAATCAATAACACTATGAAGAATAAGCAACATGAACATCTTAACCACAAAAAAATTAGCATATTTTGTAATTGAGAATCATCAACATAATATATATATATATATATATATATATATATATATATATATATATATATATATATATATAATAGTTCCCCATTAGGACTTGGAATGAGAATGAGAAGAACCAAAACACCCCTGGAATAGATCAAAGGATAAAATTCATCATAGATTATTCAAGAGAAAAACATCATGGAACTGATTTTGGAAGATTCTGGGAAGTTTCAAAGGTTTAGGATCCAATTCACCAAAAGTGGGTTTTTGAGGCCGAAGGAGCTTACACCGCAAAAGAGTAAAAATACTTCAAGGAGTGATTCTGGGAGCTCTGGAATGAGTTAAGAGCCAAAAAAATATTATTGAAATTAATTTCAGTCCCATATGATGAGACCCATTAAAAATATACTCTAAGGATACCTCAAGGAGGAATAAAAAGTGATATGATCAGCCTTCATGGTGATCATTATCACCCACCGACATGTTTTATTTCATTAGTATTTTTGGTTTTCATGATTTGGAATATCTGCAGAAGGAATATATTGTTATCCAAATAAATATCCTAGTTATTTGGGTAACTTGTATACATATTATAGCTCTGAGCTCTTCATTGCAAGGTTGTGTGCACTCAAGTTCACTTGGCACATTCCTTGGTTGCATTTCCTTGAAAACTTCCCCTTCTTCCCCTTCATTATCCTTTTCCTCTTTGCTCCACTCCTTTCTTGCACACATTCTCTGTGCATTCACCTTCTTCCTAGAATTTTTTTCATCTTATGTGCACTCCTTGCACTTGCTTTAATTAGCTAAGTCACTGGCCCTCATGAGCACTCCGCACATTACTTTGTAATAGTTACGACTTTACCATGTGTTCTCCACACACCGCTTTTCCTCATTTCCTCATGCTCGTTGCATGCACCTCCCTTCTATATTTCTCATGTGCCTCATTCTTCCACACACATATTTTATACCTTCTATGTCAGGTCATCATCTAACATGCTTGAGTGTGCCACATGTAATGAGTCAAATTGCACCAATAAGGTGTTGGATCATTCGCAACAAATTAATGAGTAACACGTTGTAGAAATGACAAGAACATTTGTGTAATTGGTCATCCTTTCAGCCAATCCATGCATGCCACATGTATTTTGTTTGTAGATGACTTTGAAAAACTTTCTGACAGCTGTATTTTTTCTACAGAGTTCCAATCGGCGTGCACCTAAACTTTTCATATAGCTATTGATTTAGGCTACATTGCTAGACATTCAAATTCAAGTTCTTAGTGGATCTAGTAGGTAAGAAATGTGAAAACATCTTTCTGGGAATTAATGAGTAGATATAATTGCTTCAATCACCTGATTTGATATGATCCTATCTCCTTCCTTCTCCAACATGCCAAACAAACTAGGAGAAATGTATTTGATAGATTTTTAGGTGGATTTACAGGTATTAAATGCTTCTTGTTGGTGGTTGTATTTCAAAATCAGGTTTTCCCTCATTTGTCTCTTTTTCTTCCATGGATTCATTTATAAATGTAAGATATGGGCTCATTATTAATGCTAGACATTTTGGATCATTACATATTGTGATAAGAAATTCATATTTTTGTGCTCGAGTCACGAGACCTTTAGATCCGGCTCTTGCATGTGGATATCAGCCTTTATCACCATTGTAAAAGATTTGTGCATTTCTAGAAGTAATAGAAGCATTGTTTTGTGACTATTTTCTATCTTAATGTGTTTATATTCCTTCTTCATTCCTTTTCTTTTGTATTTCGTGCTCATTGTGCTATTCTATGTCCCTTATGACTCCTTATTTAGTTGTGTTCCATAAAACTGATTTGGTAAATACATTTTATGCTTTGATACACATGCCGGAATTTTTCATGCATTTCCCGTCATTTTCACTTAGAGAGCAGATAGTGTTCATCCCTCTTTTCTCGGTGCTATCTCATTCTAGTGTAGGTTTCCTTTCATGTTATCCTTCTATCCTTGGTCCCTTGGAATTGTTAGTTAAGTTTTCCCTTTCACCTCTAGCGGTAATAGTAGAAGTAGAATTAATAGAGGAATCATCCTTCTCCGGAGATCCTTCCCAATCGCGCAAGGTCCCACAACTTGGGGATGGTTCCATTATTGTCACAAATGACTCGGTTCTTCCAGATCCGAGACATGGGTACAATTTTGACGACCAACAATTTCTGGCACACTGGTGGGACCAACATTGAAAGCTTAAATTTCATATTGCTAAGTTCTTGTGTGTGGAATTAGTATTTCCAGCCTTTGGAGGCTCATTTCAACACATATGACAACTCCCAATATCTGCAGATATCTATTTTTAGCATCCCTGAGTGCCTTTCATGAGAAGAGTGCATATAAGGAGAAGTGCAGTAGATGAATATTCTTTCGATTACCTCCAGCTATCCCCAATAAGAGTTCATTCCAAAAAATATGTGTGCACATCTCCATCTCCAACGTGTCACACCCATTCAACTCCTCCTTACAATATGCCCAGAGCACCCTACAATGATGTATCAACCACCTCCTCCACTAAGGAAATTTTCTAACTTCACCAGAGGAAGTCCCATAGTTCTGTCTGTGAAACATGATATGCTAAATGACACACTCAAAATTATTCTATACTTTACTGGTGAGAATAAACTCACCCCTCGGGATCATATCTAGGATGTAGTGAATGTATGTTCACTTTATTTGATCACACATGACAATGTAGTTGTCAAACTACTTGCATCCTCTTTCAAATGAAAATCACTTTAATGGTATGGAGGCTTGAGACTTGAATGTATTTCAATAGGGGATGAGCTTGGAACAACTCTTTTCAATTAATTTTAAGATAATTCAGATCACCTATCTTTGGTAGAGCAACTGACGACAACAAGGAGGGCACCCAATGAGTAGATGACTGATTTCAACATCAGATTTCAAAAGACTTGGGATAGAATCACTCTTGTGGTAATAGCTATTCAGAGACACCAAATTTGTGTCTTACGACCCCTTGTGACCCGCATCACATTTCGCAACCTAACCTCACCACCTAAACCTTACACAAATATTTATTGATTACCTTATAATTAATAAATCCACATCACCATACCTGCCACCTCATGTTGCCACCTCATCGTGACCTAGTCTTAACCCTAAACTAACCTAATTAAGACCTATAACTTGGTCCAATTCCACACCTATGACTAATTACTCCTCATCCGCACCTAAAACCAACTTCATAATGACTTGACCAAGCCCGCTACCAATCCCTGGAAGAAAGTGAGGAAAGGCGGCTATTTTACCAAAAATAGCCCGCTTTGACCGGACCGATACCGGTTCCTACTCGACCGCCGTCGGTTGCATAACCGCCATCGGTTCCCGTAAATGACCACTTCCAACCAAAAACAAAGGATCGGATTTTCATTTGATCGGGAGAAGGAGAAATCATCGAGAGAATCCAGATTTTGCTAGGCCGAAGTAGAGACAAGTGAAGAAACAAGAAGAGATTGCAGAGGACATCGGCCCAAGATCAGAACTAAATGACCAGAGCCAAAGAATAACACTCATCCGAGCATCAGAAGAGGAAACTGCATCCAACTTGGGTCCTGTCTTCATCATCACAATCCTGAAACTTGCATCTACATCAGGGGCAAGTAAGTAGTATGTTATATGTTTCTAAGCACCATTTTCTTGAGCCTGTTGATTAATAGTAATCATAAGTTTATTCCTAGATCTACTACCAGCTACAACTGCACTTAACCTTCACCCACACACCTGGATATTGCCCAGAAGGCCATTTTACCACACTCTGAGTCTTCCCTATCCTCCCATCATCCCCCTCAGCCATCCACCAATCCTAATAACCCCACAATCACCTTACAACCAACTTCTATCCAGAAGCACTTAGATTGCTGCCCCTACCGGTATCGTTTATCCTCTACCGGTAGCGGTTCTCTAACCGTGGTCGGTTACCTAGTGACCGCCGTCGGTCACTGTGACTTATACCCCAAAACCCTTTTGCTTGCCTATTTGCCACCTAACAACCCCAAATCCAGCCTGGTTTATCCCTATAACTCAACCTGAACGTATCAACGACCAGTAACTGAACAAACAACGTGACGCTTTATTATTGATAGTTTAGTTTCTATTGCTTTGTAACGAGATACCTAAATCGTGATTTTGCAATAGCTTTCTATATTATCATTTGTGTTAAATTGTATTAAAAGGGGAACTGACCACCTTCGAAAGGAAGTTTTTATATTTCCTGGGCCTAAGGCAGATCCCTCATTTGTTGTCTAATTAAAATCTTGTGGTCTTGTATTCTTACTTGTAGGTAGTCCTTCCAAGACAAAAAGGAGTTCTTCGCAGTCGATCTGATCTTTCTCTATGGTACACGCACACCATCTCAACATTCTACAGGTATTCCTCCTAGCCCTAACCCTTATCTGTTTCTCGAAGGAATGATAGGATAGAAGCGATCTATTCTGCAGAGCCGAAACATTCCGTGTGAAACATTTTGGCACGCCCGGTGGGACCCATTTCGGGTTTCTATTTCTCTTGCTTATTTTCATTTTAGGAAGCATACTTGCTGTTGCTGTTTTTGTTATATTTAGTAAAGAATTTGTCTTGCTTTCCTAGTTTCGCATTAGTGAAAGTCATCTCATTTGCTTCATCGAATATCATTTTCGATTTGGGTTTAAAACACGTGCATTACATTCTTTGCTCATTGCTTTTCAATTCTAGTGAACATAGACTAAAGTAACGAAGTCGTACACGTGGGGTGATTTCACGGTATTGACAGGAAATTAATCTTACTTTCACTGCACAACACATACCGAATCACTTCACAATTAACACAACAGCTCAAAACATCCCCCCTTTTCCGCGGTATTCCTCCGCCCGATTGAGGTAACCTTATAAGCCAAAACAAACTTGACATTTCCCCTAAGTCTTTTGTTTAGGATTGACATCATTCCACGTCTAAAGGCATAAGCCCACAATAATTAAAATTGACCCTAGGGTTAGTCTCTGGATTTGCGTGTGCATCTTGTTTGTTTTTCAGTTCTGTTTTCTCTATTATACACTGTCTTCTGTGATTACCTTAGAACAATTTGATAAATATACTGAGCAAATCAGCAGCTTCTTATATTTTCTTATACCAGTCTTATTACACCGACATCGGTTAACTGACCGACGTCGGCTATAGTATAACCGACATCGGTTATCAGACCGATATCGGTTCTTTGTCTTTACAGTTCACGACAAACCAAAGAACCTACCAATTTCACCATTCTCGCGGCCATGTTCTGCTAGATTGAAACCCTACTGTGAACTCCTGTCCATGGTTGTTATCACTCGAAAGCAAGCCGCCGCCATGGTTTCACATGCTTGCTCTATTTCTTTTCCTGAATCACCCCCTTCACATTCTGTGGGGAATCCTACGGACACCAGCGAGGTTCCTAAAATTCCTGTGGGAGATAAAGAATTTGCCAAATTTCTAGACGCTAATCCTAGCAGCATGCAAGACTATTTGTCTCATGCCTTGACCGTACACCCGACGGTCAACTCCTTGTTGGCATGCCTATCAGTATAGATGCTCATTTAGCCCCTTCTCCACCTGATAACTCCGCTTTGCCTTCGTATCCTTAGTCCCGTCGCCTACCTCAGCAGCTTCAGGGGTCCATACGGCATGCATTGGCTTTCCTTTGATTAATCTTGGGCCCAACATGTCATTACATGTGATGCTCCTACCTCGTCTCTCTTACTGATCTGCCTGTTAGTTCATGACTTTCTCTCGCCACCTATCCACATGAGCTTTCCTTCTCAAGCTCCGCCCACCTTTTCATTTCCACACACATATCAGGTAACCTCAACACTTATATAGGACATCCCTATTCGTTTGCCTCAACACCGTCGTCCTCCATACCTTATCAACATTTAACCCCACCATTGTCTAGCAAAGTGGACCTTGGCCCAATTTGACTGGGTTTACCACAACCACACCATCATCTCATCCAACTACCGATTTAATTAAACAAATGATGGACAAAATGCAAAACACGGAGGCTTCTATTTCAGGGAAGTCGTAGCGCCTTAACATATGAGTAAGTTTGTCGGGAGCCTATCCACCCTTTCCCCTTCATTCATATCCTCCTCAATGGGAATTACCAAAATTTACCCATTTTAACAAAAGAAGAGGACCCTCAACAACACTTGCGATCATTTAGACATGCTCTGCTATCGATTACTCATGACGACGCTTTACTACTCCGCACCTTTCCCATGTCCTTATCAAGACCTCACCTTGGAGTGGTACAAAGTGCTTTAACCCAAAGACTCAATCTTCTCTTTTAACCAGCTAGCCCAATCTTTCTTGGATCATTTCTCCATTAACATTGCCAAGAAAGTATCTATCACCGACCTCTATGCCATCCGACAATTTGAAGACGAATCTATCGCAGATTTCATTGGACGATGGCGGGGCCTTATCAACCAACTTACGTATGCCTTACCTCAGACCAAACTTATCGAACTGTTTACGTGGGCCTACACTAAGCACATCTCTCCTACCCTCCAAATTCAAACTTTCCGTACATTTGACGAGGCCTTTACTATGGCTCGAAAATTAGAGATTCGAGCCTTAGAGGAAGAGAAATTGCGGTTGCGTAACAAAAACCCCACTTTTCGAACCCAAGATTCCACCAAAAACCTAACACGACCAATCCTCACCCATCGATCGTGCTTGAAATCAAAAGGGGCCGTGCACGTGGTGATGGTCAAATCCCAACCACCGTCTAATACCCCGCCAAAAACCACCTATAAGTATAAAGCAGAACCCATCAACTACACTCCCTTGGGAGAAACATATGGTGTGATATTGGAAAAATTGCTCAAAGCAGGAGCCATTACCTTACCTCCTGTTAAACCTCATTCCGGGTTTGATTCCACTCGCGCCATACCTTCTTGGTACAAAGAAAATGACTTCTGTAACTTCCACCGCGTGAAGGGACACAGTCATGAGAACTGCAAGATGTTGAAAAACATAGTGTAGGAAATGGTTGATGTGGGGATATAGCCCTCGATAATCCTAACGCCCCTACTAACCGAAATTTGAAAATATTCAACAAACCATTCCCGAATCATTCTTCTAACAATAATCTAAACCAAGATATCTTAGCCGAGGAGAGTGTTCATGAGATCCATGTAGTCTTCGATTCCCAGCCAAAGACCTCTATCGAACAAATTCTCAATCAAGCCTCTTCACTAACGCAGGAAACCGAACCCCCTTCCTCGCCATCAAGACAAACTGAAATCCTTACCATTCCTTTACCCATCAAGGAATTAGCTGCCCAGAGTTCCCTTCTCACAAATGAGCCTTCTTATACCACATCCTTGCAAGACTATGAGCGGATGTTATCTAATTTATCTATTTCCCAAACGTCTCCTTCTACCATTCTTGTTGTACAAAAGGAAAGCTCGCCACTTCTTTTCTCATCCTTAGACGAGCAACCTCTTGAACCGACATCACCACACTCTTTAAACATGACGGATCCTCTCAAACACGCCCTCCTACCTATTAGTCCTTCATCACCAAAATCTTTTCAACAACCGGTTGACCTCTTAACGCCCATTGATACAGTGCCTCATATACCCCTTGTATCACACCCACAGTGGACCGGAATCACAACCCACCTTTCTTCCATACAAAAGTTCCTATTCACATGTGAGGACTGTCATTCCACCAGAAGATAGACAGGTCCTATGGGAACGTTTGAGTACACCATATTCTACTCAAATGCAAATGACCGATCCTGATGCCTCCACCATATACCCGAAGTGTTTACAGAAGCTTAAAATGCCCATGTCCTCATCTTCACCCCCCTCATCTCTACCAAATACCTCGTCCACTTCTATTAACTTAGCCAAATCTTCCCCTACGCTTGGGACCTCACCCATACCTAGTCTAACACACCCACCTAAGCGGCTTGATTTATCTAAAAATAAAGCCGTCCATCCCATTAGGAGACAGACTCAATCTCCTCAATCTATGCCGTTAACACAACTAAAACCCTCGTCGTCACACCTACCTTCCATATTAGGACCCCATCCCTCTACCTTACATCAATATATCATACCTCCTACATTTTCTTTAAAGCGACCTACGCCTTCTGCACCCATACAGAAATCCAAGGGTATAGCAACACCGTCACCCCGCGTATCCTGTCCACCTATCAACCCTAAACAAATTCCATCATCAAAAGATTTGTTTTCTGTCACTCCTATTTCTCCGTGGTTGTTTTCTGATACCACATCATCTGTGGCCTCATCATCCAACCAGCTAAACATAGCCTCTACGTCAAAGAAACCACGGTTAGTTAAAACCCATTACCAAAACTCCTTGGCTAAACCACCCCCATACAAACCAACCACACCACGTCATCACCAGAATCGACCCAGTCAATAGCCTCATTTTCCTCTGACTTTGACCCACTCAAAGGGTCTTACACCAAAATCCTTGCTATGTTCTTTGGAGAATGCGACCATTTCCCTACCCCCACTTAGACCTTATGATCCATCTAAACCTCGACCTATAGGTTACGATGAGTCTAAAATCTACGCTTACCACCGCACACCAGGACATGACGTAGAGGGATGTAAAGCGTTGAAAACCATACTTCGTCCGTCACCTATCTCAGATAGAAAAGTTAAGAAAGACAACTTACGAAGAGAGAGACCTTTAGCTTCAATTCCCTCTCCTATACCACCTGTACTCCGCCTCACCAAGATCTATCATCATTACAGCCCCACCTCTCGAAAACCATGACCTATCCCTACCATCTTCCTCCTCTCATATTCACGAGATCAATATGATTAGTGTTGTTACTCGAGGGCAGAAAAACAATGGGAAAGTGAAAGAAAACACGCTGCAAAGCATCTCTTTCTCCGTCCACCATCCCGATTGCACCACCACCTAAAGTGGTTATTCATGGACCCGCCTATCCGTCTCTAATGGCATTACCCATCAAACTATGATCAAAACACTTCACCAATCGCCTGTAAAAATGACATTGTATGATCTCATTCAGACTTCTGAATCTCATCGACAAGCTCTCGTTGAGATCCTTCAAGGGATAGAGGTTTTACCTAATGAAACCTTGCCTGTTACCTCTATTCTAACACCCAATCATGTTGCTTCGCTCACCAAACAATCTATCTCCCCAACCACTTCTGTCTCTGTACAGCAAGCCGCTGCTATCAGTTTCTCCGAAGATGAAATTATCGACTTTGGTGCCAAAGATCCTGACCCTGCTCTTTTCATCTCAGCGTACATTCGGGATATTCAGTACGTCGTGTTATGATTGACGGGGTGCTAGCCTAAACATCATCTCTTCAAAAGCCTTCCAACAAATGAATATCCCTTCTAGTTGCATGTGTGCCAACCCCATCATGTTGCGATCATTCAATGATGCTATTACTTCTACTTTAGGCACCGTGATCCTTAACATTCGTGTAGGACCACGTACTTTACCCGAACTCTTCTATGTCCTTGAGGGAGAGTTCCAATACAACATGTTGTTAGGCCGCCCTTGGATCCGGGCTATGGGATGCGTTCCCTCCACCTTACATAGATGCATAAAATTTGAGTACGAGGGGAAGTCCTACACCGTAAAAGCTGATCCTCCCCCCTTCAAAACTTGCAATATGTTATATCGCCCTAATGATGTGCTTGTACCAGTCAAGACACCCATTCATCCAACCCAGCCATCCACTTCCGATGCACCTACACCTTCAACTAATGAAACCACCGTTACAAATATTACTTCCTTTCCCACAGATAACATCCCAACCTCCGACCCCTTAGTAGATGTTTTTCAACGCCTTACGCTGGGGGAATACCGCCTATATAACGTTAGTTCTTTCCATACCCCACAGGAGTACGGACAGTTACATGCACATCCCACCTACGATCGTCGCGTGGGGGAGGTAATCTCTTACGGACCACCCCATTGCCGCACCAACCTAACGTATGGGGGTGTTGAAGCATCCTCCATTACCCCGAACCTCCTCTTGGTGTGGTTCCCTTCCAATCTGATTTTCAATATTTGACAAATCGTCGTTTTGCCCTCACCTTCTTGACTCATTTGTGCTTGGAAAGGCTTTGGTTTTGGTCTTCTACGAACAAGGCCGACATACACTCATTCCCGTGACTACACAAAAACACAATGATCGCAGTGGTCTTGGTTTTCTGAAACACCAACACAAGAGATACCTCGTGTCGGCTATATCCGGAAGAAAACGACGTCACCCCTACCAAACCATCATCACCCACTTTGCCATCATCACCCACGAGTCGATAGACCCTAAATCTATCCCTCCTAACTTTTTTTTTTTTCATAAATGCTATCTCCATAGGTCCTCTCACTTATCAACGCAATAATGAGGATCCATCTTCTCTTCCTTCATCGTATCCAGACATGATCGAAGAGGATTCACCTTCGATTAATGTTTTTGAGTGCCAGGATGATGACTCCATCCTCACTTACCTTGGGGCGGACGACTCCTATATTCAACGCGCCTTACCGTCTGAAACTCAAACCATGTTGAATGAGTCGACTATAGAAATCAACATCCACATGGAGGAGGATCCTCACATTGTGAAGATCGGACAATCCCTTAACACATCAGAACAAGCCGCCTTTACTACCTTCCTCCGTACCCACAACCAAGCTTTCGCTTGGTCCTACGCTGACATGCCAGGCATTGATCCTACCATTGCCATCCATAACATCACCCTAAACCCGATTCCAAACCAGTCAAACAAAAACTGAGAAAAATGCATCCATGCATTGCCCTCTTGGTCAAAGAAGAGCTTCAACGACTTCTTTCTGTTTCCTTCATTTTGCCTATTGATTATCCTCAATGGATTTCTAACATCGTACCTGTCACTAAAGTGACGGGGGACTTCAAATATGCACGGATTTTCGAGACCTTAACCTCGCTTCCCCCAAAGATGACTTCCCCCTCCCAAGTATTGATCAACTTGTTGATCTCACATGCGGCCATGAAATGCTTTCTCTCATGGATGGCTTTTCGAGATACAATCAAATTTTGGTATCCCTGCCGATCAACATAAAATCGCTTTCATAACTCCTTGGGAACATTTTGTTATCGTGTCATGCCATTTGGCCTTAAGAATCAAAAGTGCTACCTATCGGTGGGCTATGACTTACATTTTTCATGACATTATGCACACTATCCTTGAGGATTATGTAAATGATCTTCGGGCAAATCTAAACATTGCAGTGAACATCTCGATGTTTTAACCATTATTTTCGATCACTGTTGCAATATTTAGTCCGGCTTCAACCAAAGAAATGTGTCTTTGGTGTTTGTTGATGCAAAATCACAGCACCCCTGGACGCACATCAGGCTTCTAGGTTGATGTTCAGGCATCCAGTGTGATTGCACAACATGGAAACCTCTCTCCAAGCGTGGGACTTGTAAAACCGAGAGAGGAATCTCCAGAGAAGGCTGGTTCCTGCTCCTAAACTACCTGCCACAAGCTATTCCAGTGCAGGCAAGCTAATCTAATCCTAATCTAACCATGCCAAGGAGACAGAGAGAGAGAGAGAAAGAAAAAACAGCAAAAGCCTACACTAAAACGGTGATACACCAGAGAAGGAGAATGTTGGACATCTATCAAAACTACCATGGGACAAAGAGAGGTGAGCAATGGGAAGGATGGACGAGATGCATCATGAGCCCAAGGATAGATTTCACACGAAAATGTCCCAAAACTCCATGAACACAGCTCTCCAAACCCGCAATGAACATTCAAACATGCATGATACTGCAATGAAGAGAGGAAAGAAGAGGACAAGCAAAAATGAGGAAGGATGGACGGATGCATCACAAAACACGTTTTGTTGCTCCGGAAGTTTGCATGTAACATCATTCCATTAGTAAAAGGCAAAAACGCCATTACAGAGCAAGGGAGGAGGTTCCAACTCCATTTTCAACCCTAGAGAAGAAGAGAAGGGAGGGCGAGTAGAAAGAATGAACAACTTCCTCTTCAAAATGAGCCAAATCTGGCTTTTACATTACATGGGTCGAGCCGGGGGATGTAAAACGTGGGAAACGTGTAAGCCCATTCCTCATTGAATGCCAACGCATTAAAACGGCATAGGATACATTACCAACCCATACCCCTGCTATATTTGACTGATTTTGGAGGAGAATGCGACCCATTTATATTAATTTGGCCGTTAAAATGTCACTTCGTCCAGTGCGTAAGAAGAATGCAACCCATTAGCATTAAAACAGGTTGTTGAAAAGTCGCTTCACGGCCATTACCACACGTCGAGCCGTTTCTTGATTTTTCTCTTCAGATGCACCAAAACTCGATATTGATCCCAGAATCATGTAGAGAATCTCAACAGATTTCCGTTGATATAAAGAACGTGGAAATCCGATCTCTGGATCAAAAGATATGGCGATCTCAAGATTTAGGGCACTAATGCAGATCAAAACGAATTTTAAAATGTTTTCCCACTCTTCGCCATCGGACGACACGTGGCACGCTTTGATTGGATGAGCAATTCTCTCTCCTCCATCTTTCGCGGGCTTTCCTTTTGAAATTGCTTGTGGGCCCCTTAAACTTGGACACGTGGCGCCATTTCATTGGTTCGGTTCAGCGCTCGATAACTCGTCCCTTTGACCTTTTGACTTTTCTCTTGTGAGGACACGTGGCACCTTCTGATTGGTCCTCGGCTGATTCGGCTCCTTCGCGTACTTCACCTCCATTTGTCCCGGATGTCCCATTTGATTTGGGGCCCTTTGTGCTCATTTCGGCCGGTTCGGGCATTTCGCGTCCATTTGTCCCAGATGTCCCTTTTGACTTTGGACCCTCTGGACTCATTTCGGCCGATTCGGGCATTTCGCGTCCATTTGTCCTAGATGTCCCTTTTGACTTTGGACCCTCTGGACTCATTTCGGCCGATTCGGCCGGTTCGGGCATTTTTGTCCCAAATGTCCCGACTGCCCCTAGGACTAGGACTTAGTTATTTTTACGATTTTTTCCTGGATCAACCTACTTGCCTTCTGCAACCTCTTTTTGCATTTTCTCAGAGCTTGCTCTTTTCCTCTCGAGATAGGGAACTTAGAAAATATTTGAGGGGACTCTAGCAACATGATTTTTGGCCCCAAATCAATCAATTTTCCGGGACTTGAATATTCGATGCATGTTATCAAAATTACCTAGGGGGTGAAATTTTGACAATAGTTTGGCGACTCATGGGGTAATCACTTCGCTAGATGAATGATCAAGAGCTGAAGCATCCATTGGGCATGGAGTCATGAGTTGCAACCGCAACTGATCCGAACTTTGAAAACCTCCTCTCGAGCCACTTGGAAACCCATTGAACTCCGGAGTGTCTTCACCAAGATGCCACGAAATGAACTGCAAGAGCAAAACCAGCAACACCAAAACTATGTACACAATGAAAATCATACATGCCCCAAATGGAACATGCAGAGTGTGCATAAGCACTTTTCCGCTGAAAGCAAACCTAACTACTCTACTTTAAGCTGGAAGCAAAGGCAAGCTAAACAAACCCTGCAATCGTTGTAAAAAATAGCTCCTTTCTTCAAAATTGGCAGCCATGCAACCGATTTGCATCGATCATGGCTGTTTGGATGGATGGAAAATCAACAAGAAGCTGGTCTTCTATCCAAATCATCAAGGTATCAACTGAAAATAAATCCAATACCTCTTTTAGTTGCTCTGCATTTGGATTGGAGAGGTATGGCAGCTGATCCTTGGTACTTTTTAGCTCATCCTCATGCTCAGAAGCAAGCATGACTGGTTGTGGCTTCTCCTTTGGCTCCAATGAAGCCAAATACCTGATTGGGCAAGGTCTGATCCGTTTGATATGCCCATTGCTGTGATTTTCAACTCCGAGAATGGAGTCTTCTTGTAGACCCTCTTGAATGGATGATGTGGAAGAAATGGTGAAATTCTTCTGTCCTTTCTCTTCCTCCGATGAAGAACATGGAAGATTTAAATCTTCCAATTTTGACTCCAAAGGGCTGCTATAGGATGCAGGCTGCTGCAAATGAAAGCTCTCCTTCATGGCAGCAGGCTCTGGTGTTTGGAATGTGGATGATGAAAGAGAGAAAGGTGAAAGCTCAACCGGCTCTTCTCCATCAAAACAGTCCTCCAAATCTGACAGGTAAACTGCCTCATTGTTGTCCCGTTGTTCGTTTTCAACTTCCTCCATGGTTTCCTCTTGATCTGCAACTTGACCACCATGGTTTCCTTCACTCTCCAATATTGAGTTTGAGAGATCAAACTCCTTTTCAGTACTAGAACTTGAGAGAGATGAAGTGGAAAGAAGAACTGAAGGTTCTCCTGTAGCCTGCTTTGTGCTCAAAGCCCTTGGATCTGCACTTTTCTCCTCCACAGCTAGAATGTGCTCCTCTTCTTTTGGATCTGGAGCAGCTTCTCCTTCCTCCAATGTTTGAAGACAATCTTGCTCTTGATTGAACTCCTCCTCCAGCATGAAGTTTGTCAAGTCAAACTCTTCAATTTGTTGCTCTAGAGGACAAGTTGGGACTGCAAGATCTTCTTCTCCAACAAAATCAGTCCTCACCACCATTTTTTCTCCAACCCTAGCCTCTTCTGTAGGCTTAACCATCAAGGGGATCTTTGTCATCCCAAATCTAAGAGCCCAACTCTTCAGATTTTGAATTTCTTCATCTTTGTTGGCACTCTCTTTTTGCTGTTGTTTTCCTTGACTGGCATTCTGATTTTCATCCTCCCAACATGGATTTGGGAATGCAAGAGGAGGGATGGGTTGAAACTCAACTGATTTGACATTTTTTGTGGTGGTGGAGGAGGTGAAACCTCTTGTTTCTTTGGAGGAGGGGTATTTCGTTAGCTCTTGTGGAGGGGATGACTGTTTGGAAGGGAAAAGGAAAGAAGAATCGAGATGGGGTGGAAGACTAGGGGATGGAGGGATGGATTCAACACATGGGACAGCAGATGAGGAGTTTAAATGAGATGATGCTGCTTGAGTAATGGAAAGAGAAAACCGGATGATGGTGTAGAACTTACCCATTGACAAGGTTGTTCAACAACAAGTCGTAGGCCTCTATCTCTCGCTGTCCATTGTGCAAGTTGGGGCAGCATCTTTATCATGAAGTCCATCTTCTCCGAGGGCTATAGTGCCTGGAAAAGGTCCCACCCATGGACAAGGGTGCTCCATAACCGATTCCAAAAGCTTTCATTTGTGCTTGAGCCCTGGACTGCACCATCCCCACCTCCATCTTTTGGATTTTCTCCAATGAGACCAGCATCTTGGATCTCGATGGTCTTCATTGTATGCATACTCTTGCTCTTGGGAAGCTTCATTGCCAAACCGAATTTGGCACCGCTATTATTCGTATGAGTATGCATGCTGATCTGGAGGATTTGTAAAACATGTTGGAAGTGGAAAATCTTGCTTTGTTGTTGTAAATGTGAGTTCCATGATGGAAATGAAGTCATGGTTGCACAACTTCATGGAATGGAAAAGAATGAAAGGGATGGAAAGAAGGATGAATGAAAAATGGATGGAAATGAATGGAAAGGAAGGTCTGCAACTTCAGAGATGGTTGTTGACCAGATGGAGTCGCCAGATGTGTTTGCAAGTGCCTCCAAAGGCTGAAATCTTCACAGGAACACATCAACCTGCAAAAGATGAAGTGAAAGACCTCTAAGGTCCCACCGGGCGTGCCAAAACTGTTGATGCAAAATCACAGCACCCCTGGACGCACATCAGGCTTCTAGGTTGATGTTCAGGCATCCAGTGTGATTGCACAACATGGAAACCTCTCTCCAAGCGTGGGACTTGTAAAACCGAGAGAGGAATCTCCAGAGAAGGCTGGTTCCTGCTCCTAAACTACCTGCCACAAGCTATTCCAGTGCAGGAAAGCTAATCTAATCCTAATCTAACCATGCCAAGGAGACAGAGAGAGAGAGAGAAAGGAAAAACAGCAAAAGCCTACACTAAAACGGTGATACACCAGAGAAGGAGAATGTTGGACATCTATCAAAACTGCCATGGGACAAAGAGAGGTGAGCAATGGGAAGGATGGACAGATGCATCACAGGCCCAAGGATAGATTTCACACAGAAAATGTCCCAAAACTCCATGAACACAGCTCCAAACCTGCAATGAACATTCAAACATGCACAGATACCTGCAATGAAGAGAGGCAAGAAGAGGACAAGCAAAAACGAGGAAGGATGGATAGATGCATCACAAAACACGTTTTGTTGCTCCAGAAGTTTGCACAGAACATCATTCCATTAGTAAAAGGCAAAAACGCCATTACAGAGCAAGGGAGGAGGTTCCAACTCCATTTTCAACCCTAGAGAAGAAAAGAAGGGAGGGCAGAGCAGAAAGAATGAACAACTTCCTCTTCAAAATGAGCCAAATCTGGCTTTTACATTACATGGGTCGAGCCCAGGGGACAGAAAACATGGGAAAACGTGTAAGCCCATTCCTCATTGAATGCCAACGCATTAAAACGGCATAGGATACCTTACCAACCCATACCCTGCTATATTTGACCAATTTTGGAGGAGAATGCGACCCATTTGTATTAATTTGGCCGCTAAAATGTCACTTCGTCATGTAAGTGCGAGAAGAAGAATGCAACCCATTAGCATTAAAACGGGTTGTTGAAAAGTTGCTTCTGGCCATTACCACACGTCAGAGCCGTTTCTTGATTTTCTCTCTTCAGACTGCACCAAAACTCGAGATTGATCCCAAAATCATGTAGAGCATCTCAACAGCTTTCCGTTGATATAAAGAACGTGGAAATCCGAGCTCTGGATCAAAAGATATGGCGATCTGAAGATTTAGGGCACGGAACAGATCAAAACGAATTTTAAAATGTTTTCCCACTCTTCGCCATCTAGACGACACGTGGCACGTGCTGATTGGACGAGCAATTCTCTCTCCTCCGTCTTTCGCGGGATTTCCTTTTGAAATTGCTTGTGGGCCCCTTAAACTTGGACACGTGGCGCCATTTCATTGGTTCGGTTCAGCGCTCGATAACTCGTCCCTTTGACCTTTTGACTTTTCTCTTGTGAGGACACGTGGCACCTTCTGATTGGTCCTCGGCTGATTCGGTTCCTTCGCATACTTCGCCTCCATTTGTCCCGGATGTCCCATTTGATTTGGGGCCCTTTGTGCTCATTTCGGCCGGTTCGGGCATTTCGCGTCCATTTGTCCCAGATGTCCCTTTTGACTTTGGACCCTCTGGACTCATTTCGGCCGATTCGGGCATTTCGCGTCCATTTGTCCCAGATGTCCCTTTTGACTTTGGACCCTCTGGACTCATTTCGGCCGATTCGGCCGGTTCGGGCATTTTTGTCCCAAATGTCCCGACTGCCCCTAGGACTAGGACTTAGTCATTTTTACGATTTTTTCCTGGATCAACCTACTTGCCTTCTGCAACCTCTTTTTGCATTTTCTCAGAGCTTGCTCTTTTCCTCTCAGACAGGGAACTTAGAAAATATTTGAGGGGACTCTAGCAACATGATTTTTGGCCCCAAATCAATCAATTTTCCTGGGACTTGAATATTCTGATGCATGTTATCAAAATTACCTGTGGGGGTGAAATTTTGACAATGGTGTTCTTTCGGGAAAACTTCTTGGCTTTATCGTCTCTTTGCGTGGCATTGAGGTCGATCCATCTAAAGTCAAAGCTATCTTAGAAATTCCCCCACCCAAAAACCTCAAACAATTGCGTAGTTTGTAGGGTAAACTTCAATCCATCCGGCGTTTCATTTCCCAACTCTCGGATCGATGTCACCCTTTTCATCACCTTCTTAAAAAGGACATTGCCTTTCAATGGAGTGAAGAGTGTCACCAAGCCTTTGAAGCTCTCAAATCCTATCTCTTACAGCCACCCGTGCTTATTCCACCTCAGGATGATCGTCCTTTCTACCTTTACCTT
This sequence comes from Taxus wallichiana var. yunnanensis, assembly GCA_018340775.1. NCBI lineage: Eukaryota > Viridiplantae > Streptophyta > Pinopsida > Cupressales > Taxaceae > Taxus > Taxus wallichiana. The sequence continues at coordinate 83,030,538 of CM031239.1, forward strand.
TCTGCCACTGACCATGCTATAGGAGCTATGCTCACACATCGGGACTCGGCACGTCGAGAACAAGCCGTTTATTATATAAGTCATACTCTCATGGATTACGAGACTAGGTATACACATGTAGAAAAATTGTGCCTAGCCCTATCATTCGTAGCCACCAAACTCCGACATTACCTCCTGAATCACAAAACCTTTGTCATCACCAACACGGACCCCATTCATTATATGTATGCCAAACCACATCTAAACCAATGCATCGCCTGATGGCTTATGCTCCATTGCCAACCTCGACCTTGAGTTTGTACAAAGAAGTCAATCAAAGGACAAACTATTGAGACCAACTTGTGGAGGCCCCTTTTGGGGAACAATTCACCAATTTTAATTTCCCGACGAACTCATCGCCACTCTTTCACTCAGGGAAGAGTCGTATCAAATGACCCTCTTCTTCAATGGATCTAAATTCCGGTGTGGCAGAGCAGAGAGCAAGGCGTTGTTCTCATCCCTCTGACGCTGAACCTATGCCTCTTTCATTCCGGCTTGATTTCCCTGCACTAATAATACAGTGGAATACGAGGCCCTTGTTTTGGGTCTCCAGGTTGCGTTACACTTAGGTGTCAAATCTATTAATATTTTTGGCGACTCTCAATTGGTAGTCAATCAAGTTATGGGCATCTATCAATGTAAGAATGAGGAACTTCAAAAGTACAAACATTACGTGGATTCACTTTTGACCTCATTTACTCGTTATTCTATCCAGACCATTCCCCACTCCACTAACAAATTTACAGATACTATGGCTTGCTTAGCCTCGCAAATTCCAGCTTCATCAACTAACTCTGACATATTCATCTTGGTCCAACAACTTTTTGCCCCATCCTACTCAGCCTCGGTAGTTTGTATGATAAATACTGTGTCTACTAATTCACAGGATACCTGGTAACACCAATTTCATGACTACCTTACAACCTCTGTTCTCCCACCTAACCTTACTAGTAACGGCAAACATGCTTTTCTTAAAAGTGTTTCTCATTATGTTGTCATGGGGGGAATCCTCTATAAACGTGGCTTTGATGGCATCCTCCTTCGATGTCTAACCGGCGCGGAGGTCACCTATACCATCCACCAAGTCCACGATGGTATTTGTGGTGGACATTTTAGTGGCCTTGCCGTGGCTAAACGAATCCTTCATCTAGGTTATTATTGGCCTACTCTTAACAATGACTGCTATGAATATGTTAAGCGTTGTGTTATGTGTCAACAACATGCCAACCTTCAACATACTCCTAGCCATCCGCTACAGGTCGCACGAGATCTTTGGCCTTTCTCACAATGGGGTTTAGACCTTATTGGTGAGATCCACCGACTTCTTCACAACGTCACCATTGGATAATCACAGCAACCGAATATTACACAAAATGGGTGGAGGCCATTCCACTCATTTCAATCAAAAAAGAAAAAATTGTCGAATTCGTTAACCATCACATTATCTGTCGTTTTGGTATTCCTCATCGCCTAATAACAGATAATGGTAAATATTTAAAAATAAGTTGTTACAAGACCTTTGTGACAACTTTGGTATCAAACTTAGTTTCTCATCGCCTTACTATCCATGCAAAGCCAATGGTCGGGTGAATCTTCTAATAAAACCCTAACCAAAATCCTTATGAAAGTTGTTAATGAGTCTCGGAAGAAAGCGGCATGATCACATTCCCTTTTGCCCTTTGGGCTTATCATACTAGCATTCGTACCTCCACTAATGCCACACCATTTTCTTTGGTATATGGTACCGAGGTTGTCTTGCCTCTTGAAGTACAAATACCCTCCCTCAGAATATCTCTTTAGGATATTCTCACCAACGATGATTTCCGCCAAGAGCGGTTAGCCCAATTAGAGCTTCTTGACGAGCGTCGTCTTACGGCTCTTGATCACCTTCAAATCTACCAAAAACGCATCAAGCGTGCTTATGATAAACGGCTTCATGAGCGTACTTTTAAGGTTGGCGATCTTGTCCTCAAAGAGAATCAACATGTAACCAAACTAGAAAAGAGTAAACATGGAAAATTTGCTCCTAATTGGATTGGGCCTTACATTATCACTCACACTTACGGATCAGGCACTTATCGTTTAGCTTCGCTTAATGGTAAACCTGAGCCTGAGCCCCTTAATGCCTTGCATCTTCGACCATTCTACTGTTGAAATTAGTGTTATATCACTACTTATCTACCTTACGCTCGTCCCTTGAGCTCATTTACCACCGCATACACTTTGTTTCTTACATCTCAAAATCCAATCAAGCTCACATGGTTTGATTATCACCTCCCCTTAAAAGATGCCTTCCCCTTTTTAGTCTAGTCCATGACTTCAAAGTATCAAAATGACACATTCTTAATTACACACTTATGGGATTTTCTTGAGTCAAACTTCTTACAAAAAAAAACTAGATGCTTCATGCCCAATGGACATCTAGACCTCTAACTTATACAATAGACTGCTCCCTTGAAGGACAGCTATATGCCAAACTATTGCTCTTATTATATATAGACTGCTCCCCCGAAGGACAGCTATACATAAACACTGCATCTGCTACTATAAATAGACTGCTCCCTTGAAGGACAACTATACACAGTTAGCCTTTATTAGAAGCTTCTCGCATTGATCAGCTTCGTGAAGACCTCAAGAACAACAAAATACATATCCCATGTAGACTTCCCGCATCGATCAGTCTATATCCAGAAAAATAAAAATACAAGCAATACTTCAAAGCACTTTTGAGTCATGGACTTGTCTATTTAGGTTTGGTTTTCTTTTGTCAGAATCATCATCTTATAATAAGTTCTCTGCACCCTCGCCCACATCAACCACCTCACCTCACCATTTGTCAAAACAACAAAACTCAAGGGACGTGACGTATATCCGATATATTGTGATTATACCACTCTTTTCACCTATCGACTTCTCGCCTATGCAAGGTACCTAGGGATTCAAGCTCATCCTACATTAATATGTGGTTTGTTTAGCTCTTCTCAATTATGGGACACTCTTGCCTCTTTTGCTCGGCTCTAGGATTGTGTGTTGACCTTAATCAGGACACGATTCCCTACTACTTGGGTATGCTAACTTTCACTTCACCCATACCTACACCAACAACATTACCCTACCAACACCAACAACATTACCCTACCAACATCAAATTTTTACTAACCAACAAAATTACCTAACCACAACCAAATTGCCTGAATTCACCTCTCCCTGCTCCTAAGGGAGAACTACATCGATCCTGAGGCCCTTCCTTGCTTTGTGCAATGGGCTATGTAGGCAGCACTTAGGAGACATGGGGTCTCCCAAGGTTAGCTCGACCATCCCCTACCATACCCTATCATGTGTTATAAATATAAATATTTTTGTGTATTTCTATTTTGACAACATTCATCTTTATCCTTTTTCAAACAAAACACAAACAACATTCAAAACACAACCATTCTTATTATTATCATCACTCAAAAGAACATACATCTTTAGTTTTATTTTAGATGTTAACCAAATACATCTTCTCTATCATCGACTCGCAGGTCGGCATCCTTATTTATTCTAATATTCCTATAAAATCCACTTAGACTCTTGCACCTCCTCCCGAATCAGGTGGTGATCGTGATCGTCGATGCCTCTCAGCTGGCCTCTCCATCCTCAAAGGTGCCACTGCCATTGGTTCCTCCCATTGATCCACCAACATCTCCTGTAACATACAAATACATCCTCTCGCGTGGAGGAATCTTGCCTCCAGTCTCTCCACTCGTAACTGTGAAGCCTCTAACATTCCCATTGTCTCATTCACCTGTGTTTGAAGCTGGCGAGCCAAATCCTGCAGACGATCTCTCTCCGCTATAATCACAGCTATGTCAGGGCGCTCACATGCACCTCGCAGCTCTACTACCCACCATACTCTATAGGCCTCTGTCGTTCCCGCATCCATAACCCTACGATCGGCTGTTATCTCTTCTGGCCCTTCGGAGGTGTCGGTACCGGGAGGTGAGAATGCTACCTCGACATCAATCCTCATGTATGGTCTATATGTCATAGGAATATCCTGAACGAACCCAAATTGTCACCGCACGTGATCTAGAGGAATCCTCTCGTACTCACCCGGCCTATGCCCTGTGATCCACCTCAATCGCTCTACACCCCTCAACTCCTCAGCTATGTGCTCTGTCACCATATAGTTCAGACGGCCTCCAACAAATATCCGCAATTGTCACCATCTCCCATACCTGTCTATAATACTCAATGTCATCTATCACGGCCTGGGATCTCACTTCTTGTTCTATCTAGACCCATCGTCTGAATCCCAACCTTTGCACTCCTGTCTCTCCCGACTCAATGGGTCGGCCTATTGGACGCACACAACCAATATGCTCATAGGCCCAACAATGTAATAAGTACGAACAATCCAGTGTCGTCCTGTGTTTTCACTTGCATGCCCATAAACCCCTATATAACTCTGCCAGATATGCGGGTGCCCATGCGAATGTCACGCTCATTTCTATCATTTCCCAAATAACACTCATCAATGCTTTGGGAAATCTTCCACCTTCCACCCTCGGCAATGCATAATACCCCACCGCTATCATTAATAGCATGGCCAACCTTGTTTCCTCAGGGTGTGTTGCATACATTGTACCATACGTAAATGATAAACCTCGCTGTGTCAAATCTCGTGCAGCTGACCCAAATACTGCTGTTATCGCTGCCCGCCCCACACTGGGCAACGCCTGATACACTGTTTTTCCTATCATTGGGAGTCTCAAAATACAGAACACATCTTCCAAAGTCACTGTCATCTCCCCTGTTGGTAGATAGAAGGTATTCTTTTCTGGATTCCATCTCTCAATCAACGCCTACAACATAGCATGGTTACGCGTGATTCTTGAATAATAGCGGATTCCACTTAACCCCAACCGATTTATCAATGCCCATTCAGCTGGTGTTACATCCACTCAGATTCGTGACAACAACGCGGCACGCGATATCATTCATCCTTAACCTTGCTTCACTGCGCATACATCAAAAGCGACACATAATTACTCAAAAGAACAAATCTCTACGGGTTTTCTCAAAATCTGAAACCCTTACAAGAATGAGATAGCGGTTATGCATAACCAATACCGGTTGATTAACCGATACCGATGCGTTACTTATAAACGATACCAGTCTTTGTCAAAATATACCTACCCGCTTCAAACATACACCTTCGATATTTATGAAGCCCGTTTACTCCTATTTTTACCTAAAAACATACAGGCCCACCCTGTGTACCTGCCCCGTAGCACTCATACCATACCCAACCCTTACTATCATGTTTTCTTTCTCATATCTAACCACTTACACTTCTCTCATCCTATTCACAAAACATGCAAAAATCAAATTACAACCAAACAATTTACCTCTCCGGATGCAGCAGCTTGGGGCGGAACATGTCTTCCCCCTTGTCCCTGCCTGCTGGATGCTTCTCCTTGTTCAGCCATGTTCACCACCCTCTTCAAATATAACTTGTCTTTCTGCCCTCTGAATCTCAGCCCACGCTCACTTCACCTGTCTCTTTCCTCCTTATCACTCAAATTCTTTCATGCAATTACCTGTAGCAGTTGTCAAATAGTGTCGCATTCGCATATTTAACGTGTTTCATGTCTCTAAAAATAAGAATGCTTAAAATAAGAACTTAAGTTGCCAACCCAGCAGTTCTATTTTTAGGAAAATCATTCTTGAATAACTGATATCGGTTACATAACCGATACCGGTCATATATCTACCGACATCGGTTACATAACCGATATCGGTCACGCCACCTGTTGTTTAAACCTAAGCCTTCTCTTCATTTTTGGAAATTTTTGTGGCGCCCGTCCCTTTTTCCTGCATGAACAACACCATTATCCATATTTTTCATTAAATCCACATCTCATTACAATTTCATTAACATCATTTCTCTATATTACAAAACAAACACGCCATCAATAACCAATATCAAAAACCATTACTCTATACACCATTTGGATCCAAATCAACAGCTACAACCATTTAATATTCACACACCAGCGACCAAACATACAACATTTCATAATATAACATGTCAATTAAACTCATCATTTATATCTATATATACATCCCATCAACAAAAGACATCAACATCATTCATATATAACACCATGTCAATCAAACTCATTATATATCACATATCACAAACCATCGACAAAACACTTAACACATTTTTACACACAGCATGTGAGACAAAACATCATATCTATATATATAAAAAGTTTCTAAAATACAATGTGCCCTGCATCGGGGCCTCCGTAATCTCATAATATAACAAAGCCGGCACGCAGGCCGCAATAACCATCAATAAACTCAACTCGGCTCGCACTTTTGGTCTCTCATATCAAAAACATACTCGGCTCGCAGGCCGGTATCAACTATAACTGTACTCGGCTCATGAGCGGTATATATAATAAATAAATGAATGAATAAATGAATAAATAGGCATGCGAGCCTCTATCAACACAACTGACCGGTGCAGAGGCATCGGTGCCCATGTCCAATATACAAAATGTGCGGGGACCCCTCGGCTCTCTCACCTCCCTCTCGCCTATCTGCTATTGGTCCCTGTCCTACCTCTCACCTCCTGCCTGTGACGGACCCACCAGCTGTGGCTGCACCTCCCTGAGACCTCTGACTCCGAGAGGTCTCTGCTCTATGTGCCGCATAGGGCTGATAATCAGCCCTGTACCATTAAGAATATCCTGATAGTATCGGGCCTCCGCTCTAGCCTCCATGTCGCACTCTCAAGCCACCGTAGGTGCTGGGGCTGGTCCCCTGACACCTACTACCAAGGTGCCCCTATGACCGTGTCTTTGGTGCCGCTACTGGTGGTGGTGGTACTGTGCACTCGTGCTGGGGCCGTGGCCGGGCTGTGCATTCGGTGGTGGTGGTACTGTACTGTGCTCGTACGAGCTGGGCTATTGCCTGTAAAACACCTATTCGTGCTCTGTGCAGCAAGCTGCCCCGTAATAATGTACACTGTGCTGGGGTTGTGGCTATGCTGCCTTTGGTGGTGGTGGTACTGTCGCTGTGCTCAGGGTTGTGTTTGTCCGCTGTTGGTGGTGGTACTATGCTCGTGCTCGTGCACGAGCTGAGCTAGCTAGCTGCCCCTGTAAAACACCTATCGTGCTGTGCACAGAGAGCAAGCTGCCCTCGTAATAACTATACTGGACCCTCGAGTGATCTCGCTCTGCTTTGTCATCACTTGCTGCCAAGTCTGGGCTGCAAGGGTGTGCTTATCCTCGCTGCTCTCTGACCAGCCCACCAAACCATATATGCTCCCGTATAACCAGCATCATCTACAGTGTCATCTGCTGGCCTCTCGTGAACCTGATCTAGGTCAAGGGGGCGTGGTGCGGGTAGTGGGGCTCTACATCATCCCTCCGGTATTGAGGGAAGGGAGGTGGCTCATCCTGTCGCAGCCCCATCTACCTACGTACCCTCTCTAGGGGTATCCTCTCATACTCTCCCAGCCTCCGTCCTGCTATCCAGAAAGTGTACTGGATCAAGCGCAACTGTACTCGGGCTCCTCTGTGCGGGTGATGACCTCTGTAAGGTCTCCATATGATATCTGCCGCTGTCAGGCCCTCTAATACATGCCTGTAATAAGTAACGTCTCGCCCTGCAAGCACTGCTCGTGGCTGACCCACAATCCCCAACCACCTTTGAAAGTCGTATCTATATATGACTGTGGCCCAGCTCTTTGGGGCAGCCCTCTTTGGTCTAAGGCATATGATGTGCTCATATGCCCAACAATGTAGCAAAAACATCGAACAAATCCCGAATCGCCTCATCCGGCGATAGCCCCACAACTCTCGATATAACTGTACCAGGTATACTGGTGCCCAAGCATAACAGGTGTGCTCCTCCACCATCTCTTGTAGAACCCCCATCAGCGCTCGTGGAAAGCGGCCTCCCTCTGAGTCCGGGAGGGTGAAGCAGGTGATCCTGATCATCATTAGCACGGCAAGCCGTGTCTCATGGCGATGCGCATGGTACATATCCCCATACCTGATGCTCGAGTTGTGATACATCAATAGCGCGGCTGCATCCCCGAAAACCTATAGGATGCTGTCCATGGCAATCTCTGCGTCCACCTGAAAGACTACCTCTCCCTCAATCGGCAGTGAAGATACGATACACATCCTCCAATGTGATAGTCATCTCCCCAGTCGGGAGATGGAACACATTGGTCACCGGATCCCATCTCTCGATGAGGGCGACCATCAAACTATGATCCCTATCGATCGCTCTGTATCTGCTGGACTCCGCCGAGTCCCACATCGTGCATGATACCCCAGTGTGCTATGGACACGTGTGGCCGCATCTAGCTCAACAGTGGGGGCATCTGTCCGCATCGCCACCGCTGGACATGCCTACAAAACCAACCAAAAAAAGATTAGCCCTACTCTTTATCACAACATCTACTTATACCCTCTATACCCCCTTTTTTTTTTCCATGACCATAACCCGACTCCATACCACACGTTTACGCCCATCTATCTCACCCTAAAAACTTCTACGCTATCCCCCTCCCTCTTCACACCCAAACAAACAACCCACCCCAACCCAAACCATACCCAAATCACTACCAAAAACCCAAAAACAACAACATAACCTAAACCAAGAAAAATAGCTAAAAATCACTAAGACCCAGACCGGTCACCCATAACTAACATGCATCCTGTTCCCACCGATGCCGGTCCCACAACCGACCGATGCCGGTCCAACACAAAACACCCTGTCCTTGAAATTTTGTGACCGATGCGGCCGCTTAGTGACCGACATCGTCCGCTGAAACTTCCCGAGCGAACCGCGCGGCCCCCACCTACTGCAGCTTTTTATTTTTTACCAATTTACCCACCCAAATACCCTAACAACCTACCCACCCAGCCGCCTTGGCTTATTTCACCTATCTACCCTCTCTCTTTTTCAAATCATTTCCATTTTCTAATTATTTCCTAAAAAATGTACATTCCTACCCAAACCCCGAATATAGCATAATGCAATAAAATACACACAATGAGGGGTTTCGAACCTACCCGTACGATGACACGTCGTCGTGGAGGGATGGGTGGTGGTGGTCCAGCTTGTCCAGCCCCTCCTGCTCCTCCTGGTTTTGCCATGGCTCCAAATTTCCTCTTCTGGGTCCTCCACCAATCAACTACTGCCTCCTCCTCACTCGGGCCCACTAACAACTAACTCCTCCAGTCAAATAATGCCACCTCACGCAACCAATGCTCCAATCTTAACTCTCCACGTCAGACAACTCAAATTGGTTTCCAAATTGCAAAAGTGACAATGACAGGCCGTATTTTTCTTTTTATAGGTTTTTCGCCCATAACCGATATCGGTTTTATTATGCCCTAGGGAACCGGTATCGGTCGCATAACCGATATCGGTCATATAGAATCGACATCGGTTTTATTCCAAATTGCCCCCAATTTCTGCCCTTATTTTACTATTTCCCCTTTTTTCACCCACATCGCCTATATCAACCTTTGTTGCAACCATTCTAACCATTTGGCCCGACCCACGACTACAACCCAACAACTTGGCCCGACCCAAGGCCGCAACCAACCTATTTGGCCCGACCCAAGGCCGCAACCCACCTATTTGGCCCGACCCACGGCCACAACCCAACAACTTGGCCCGACCCAAGGCCGCAACCAACCTATTTGGCCCGACCCAAGGCCGCAACCAAACCATTTGGCCCGACCCAAGGCCGCAACCCAACCATTTGGCCCGACCCAAGGCCGCAACCAAACCATCCGGCCCGACCCAAGGCCGCAACCCAACAACTTGGCCCGACCCAAGGCCGCAACCCAACCATTTGGCCCGACCCAAGGCCGCAACCAAACCATTCGGCCCGACCCAAGGCCGCAACCCAACAACTTGGCCCGACCCAAGGCCTCACCCCAACCATTTGGCCCGACCCACGGCCACAACCCAACAACTTGGCCCGACCCACGGCCCTCACTCATCAATTAGCCCGACCCAAGGCCGTACCACTTAACTACTTCACCCAACATCAACAACATACACTTTTATCCACCCAGTAGCCTTTTGTTCAATCTAGCACACCTGTTCGTGTTTTAGCATGATTAGGGTCCTTGACTTGATCTGTCGACCAACTTTGCCTAAGACCTAGACCGTGACGTTTATCTCAACCAAACCAACCATTTGGTACTGCCGAACATGCCTAAACATTCCTGTACCTTACCTGTTATATACCCTGGAGCTACTTCCTATGCCTTGGATACCAAGATTATATCACCCTTGTTTAGATAAACTATTGACCTCTGCTATGCATTGCTTGGTTTGCTAGTCAAATCATGTACCCTGGTCGCACTACTGCATTTCAATGTGCATCTACTTCTTTGGACCTACCCCACCATCTCACCCTCATCTCAACACCATTTACCCTTTATCAACCCTATCCCTGATTTCACGCTACCTCAATCTATGATAGATTTGAGGGGGATTACCTATACCCTTAACAGGAGTAACCACTTCTTATTATTGTCCGTGTAGCTTTACAAAACAAACTACACGACAATAAGGGGCTAATGTAGACACCAAATTTGTGTCTTACGACCCCTTGTGACCCACATCACATTTCGTAACCTAACCTCACCACCTAAACCTTACACAAATATTTATTAATTACCTTATAATTAATAAATCCACATCACCATACCGCCACCTCATGTCGCCACCTCATCGTGACCTAGTCTTAACCCTAAAATAACCTAATTAAGACCTATAACTTGGTCCAATTCCACACCTATGACTAATTACTCCTCATCCGCACCTAAAACCAACTTCATAATGACTTGACCAAGCCCACTACCAATCCCTTGGAAGAAAGGGAGGGAAAGCTGGCTATTTTACCAAAAATAGCCCGCTTTGACCGGACCGATACGATTCCTACTCGACCGCCGTCGGTTGCATAACCGCCATCGGTTCCCGTAAATGACCACTTCCAACCAAAAACAAAGGATCGGATTTTCATTTGATCAGGAGAAGGAGAAATCATCGAGAGAATCCAGATTTCGCTAGGCCGAAGCAGAGATAAGTGAAGAAACAAGAAGAGATTGCAGAGAAGGACATCAGGCCCAAGACTGCAATTGAATGACCAGAGCCCAGTAACACTCATCCGAGCATCAAGAGAGGAAACTACATCCAACTTGGGTCCTGTCTTCATCATCACAACTCGAAACTTGCATCTACATTAGGGGCAAGTAAGTAGTATGTTATATGTTTCTAAGCACCATTTTCTTGAGCCTGTTGGTTAATAGTAATCATAATTTTATTCCTAGATCTACTACCAGCTACAACTGCACTTAACCTTCACCCACACACCCGGATATTTCCCAGAAGGCCATTTTACCACACTCTGAGTCTTCCCTATCCTCCCATCATCCCCCTCAGCCATCCACCAATCCTAATAACCCCACAATCACCTTACAACCAACTTCTATCCAGAAGCACTTAGATTGCTGCCCCTACCGGTATCGTTTATCCTCTACCAGCAGCGGTTCTCTAACCGTGGTCGGTTACCTAGTGACCGCCATCGGTCACTGTGACTTATACCCCAAAACCCTTTTGCTCGCCTATTTGCCACCTAACAACCCCAAATCCAGCCTGGTTTATCCCTATAACTCAACCTGAACGTATTAATGACCAAGAATCAACAAACAACGTGATGCTTTATTATTGATAGTTTAGTTTCTATTGCTTTCAGAACGAGATACCTAAATCGTGATTTTGCAATAGCTTTTTATATTATCATTTGTGTTAAATCGTATTAAAAGGGGAACTGACCACCTTCGAAAGGAAGTTTTTATATTTCTTGGGCCTAAGGCTAGATCCCTCATTTGTTGTCTAATTAAAATCTTGTGGTCTTGTATTCTTACTTGCAGTAGTCCTTCCAAGACAAAAAGGAGTTCTTCGCAATGATCGATCGATCTTTCTCTACGTACGCGTACACCATCTCAACATTCTACATGTATTCCTCCTAGCCCTAACCCTTATCTGCATTTCTCGAAGGAATGATAGGATAGAAGCGAGTCTATTCTCGCAGAGTGAAACATTCCGTGCGAAACAACTATAACCCAACATGATTTTTATGTTATCTAAAGGCATTGAACAACAATATCTCGGTGATGATTCAATCAATGAGGGGTAGGAATTTTCTAGCTACTTATAATATTACAAGTAAGTGTATAAAATAGTCTTACTCATCAGAAATATAGTTCCTAAACCACCTATGCCCTTATTCCCGAAATGTCACAAGTGCCGCAACATTTTTGGCCCTTATTCTAATTCCTAAGTAAAGTGTGCAACATGTTGCAACAACATCCTACTCTTTAGCATGATAGAAAGAGGATGAAGAATTGAAGACTCGATTAGAAAGTTATCAAACAAGGTCATATCATTAGAGAAAAAGAGCTACATGCCTATAAAGGTAGTTATAATCAGTGTATAGCCAAAGAATTCATCCTTGGTGAAATCAATATGGAAACTAAAGGTGAAAATCTACCCTTACAAGTTATTCCTCCAATGCCCTCTTCCAAGACCAGGTGCAAGTCATGAGCTTGTTCCAATTTAGAACAATTTAGTGCAAGAGTTAGAGTGGTGTTTCCCTTACAACATGCCTCATAATCAATATCATTGTGCTAATGTTGTGCATGCATAAGCCTACATGATATGAAATGTTTCAGATATGAATCTTCAATGAGTTTACCTAAAATAGAGAGCCAAGAAAGGCCGGAGGTTCTTCCCGATTCAAATTTGATGTTCATTGGCATGAAGAATTTTTGCAATCAATCAATAAATAAATGATATAAAAGGATTGCATGCCCAAGTTGTAAACAACACAAGATATAAGAAGAGAATGATCAAGTCTAGCGCGTAGGTTATAATCCTAACAACACAAGTAGACCAAAAAGAAGAAATGTGTAGCTAGGTCATCCGGTGGTAAAATTTATCAAGTCCCTACATAATATATCCCATGCAAAGCTTCTCTAGAAGTGGCACGTGCCCATCCTTTGGTAGGTCAAGCCTCATATTTGACTAAAGATCCTATTTTGGTATCTAAATAGTCAAGAAAGGATTTTTCTATTAAAAAAATGTAAGTCAATATGTTTTTGATTTATCATTGTAGACCAGATGTAGAGGAAAAACATAAATGTCATGATGTGGGATGCCCTGACCATTCCATCACAAAGTGTGACCTGTGCATGAGACCTTGTCCTAAATTTTGCGCTTTGATCCAACTGTTCCCAAGTCACACGCTTCTATCAAAATATTCAAAGAAGAGGAGAATCAAGTAAGTAACATTGTGAAAACCACACCCTTTTACATGTCCCTTATCATAGGAAAAAACCTATTGCATAACTACATGATTGAATCAAAGCGCTAGTACTTCTATCATACCTAAGAAGATTTTTTATGTCCTAAGTCTCAAGTATAGCGCTCGAAAAAAGGATTCCTACAATTTGATGGCTCAACTTTTACTACCTTTGGATTCATCAAGGACCTTGACTTGAACCTTCATGCATGTCCAAGAATCACCATAACTCAAGATTTATCTATCATTGACTTACCTCCTTTGTTTTCCCTATGTCTATCAAGAGAATTTACTATAAAAGTGGGTGGCTACTTGTCTTCTGATTGGTCTCATATGTTACTCAAGACAAGGTATGGTACTCGGTTTACCATACAAGATGAGCCAATATTTTCCTATCATGTAGAGTCATATGTCCCATCCCCTCTCCAAGTCAATTGTTTAATCCAATAACAAGCTTCAGTTCTTGAAGAGAAGCCTCTTCCACCCTATATTCTTGATCTAGTGCTTAATGAGTGGGAAAAGAGGCACCATAAATTTGAATCATATGCCAAAGGACTAGAAAAATATGAAACTAGGCTTGGTGCTTATTGTATTCTTGAAGAAGAAGTTGTGCTTCCATACATTCTCAAGAAAGACCAAGTTAAACCTAGTCTATGGAAGTTATACTTTGATGGATCTAGAAGTAGAAATGGTGTGAGAGTAGGATTTTTTCTCATTTCTCCTAAGGATGAGAGATTATTTTTCATGCACAGGTTCCAGTTTACATGCTCTAACAATGTGGAAGAGTATAAGGCATGGTGTATGGTCTTATTATCACCGAAAAGAAGAATATTAAGGAGTTATAAATCTTTGGGGACACAAAATTGGTTATCCATCAGGTCACCAACAAGTGCCAAAAAAATAATAAGCTTCTCAAAGATTATAAACATAGAGTTTGGGACCTTCTTGAGAGATTCAATGATCTAAATCTGTAGGTGGTGTCGTGCAAAAAGAATAAGGAAGTTGATCAAATGGCCACGCTCGGTTCACAATTCTCTCCTACTAAGGACTTTGTTAAAGCAAACACTGAGCACATTAAGATGGTGATTAGACCATCCATTCCAGATAATAATACCAGTTGGAAAGTGTTTGATAGTGACATGCAGATTGTTTAGTTCATTCAAAATGAAGTTGAGTTCTCATCAAGCATGCAAGATGACTTTCACAAAAGCTATGGTGACCAAGTGATTCAATTGAAGTAAAATAAGTTTCCTAAATGGTTGGTCACCTTAGAGAAAATATTTAGCCTTGATGATGAGTTCAAGGGTGAATAAAATTATATGTACGCCACGTAAGAAGATTTCTCTCCAATAAATATTACGTGTGGAAAAGAGTTGTTACTCAATAAAGCTTGTGTGCATGATGAAAAGTAGGCCTTCATCTCTCTCTATCAAAAATACAAGTGATATCTTCTCATGGGAGTATGAAGACCTCGAAGGTTTTTATCTAAGTGTTACTCAACACTTCATCAACCTTGATCTTGGTATCAAGCTCATTAGATCAAGCAACGCAGCGGAGTCAATCCAAAGATAGATCCCCTCATGAGAAAGGAATTATCCAAACTCATTGAGGAAAAATATATTTTTCCCATCAAAAAATCTACTTGGGTTGCGAATCTATTTCGAGTGCGTAAGAAGAATGGTGAAATCAAAATCTATGTTGATTTTAGAGATTTGAACAAGGCATCTCTAAAGGATCATTATCCTTTTCCTTCAATGGAGTAGATTTTGTAGACTGTGGATGACATGCAAATATTCTCAATGTTAGATGGGTATTCAGGTTTCAATCAGATCCTAGTCAAGGAAGAGGATCAATTCAAAATGATGTTTACAACCAAGTGACAAATGTATGCACATAAAAATATGCCCTTTGGTCTCACAAATGTAGGTGTTACATTTCAACGCGTCATGGACATTTCCTTCAAAGGTTACATTAATGAGTTCATCTTGGTTTACCTTGATGAAATAACAATCTTCTCAAAGAAGAACAAGGATCATATGGCGCACTGAAGAAAGTCTTTGAGAGGTGTAGAAAATTTGGGGTGTCCCTTAACCCAAGAAGTGTAATTTTTAGTGGCTCGGGGAAATATTTTGGGCCTTGTGGTTTCAAAGTATGGAATCAAAATTGATCTGAGCATGTTTTAACCATCCTAGCTCTTTCCTTGTTGATGCACAAAAGGACCTTTTAATCCTTCCTATGTAAGATACAATTTTTTTATGCATTTTATTCATAACTTTGCAAGACTAGTTCATCCCATTACCTTGATGCTCAAGAAGGCATGGACTTAAAATGGACATCGAAGGAAGAGATATATTCAAAAAATCAAGAAAGAAATTTCTTGTGTGCCAACATCATCAACCCAAATTATTTAATGGATTTCATCATTTATGCTTATGGTGATGATGCGAGTGGTGCCACCTTTGTCTTAACACAAGAAAATGAACAAGGGATGGAATAACTAGTGGACTTCTTTAGCCAGATGCTAAAGGATTATGAATTAAAATATAGTCACATAGAGAAGCAGTTATTCACCGTCATGCATGTGCTCAAGAAATTCAAAAGTATGCTCACCACAAATCATATTAAGGTGTTAGTCTCCCACTCTTCTGTCTAGATAATTCATCATGGGAGTATAAATTAGTGAAAAGAGAGCATGATGGGTGAAAAAATCATGGAATATGATGTGATTATCAAACCCACAAAGCTAGTAAGAGGAAGTGTGCTCTACAGGAAAATTGCTGAGGATGCATAGAATGAGCCCGAGGCTTCATTATTTCTAGATGAGGATCTCCTGCGCATAAAACTTGAGTAGAAGACACAGCACTCGGTACACATGACTAGATGAAGGACATGATCACATTCCTTTCTAAGGGTGCATACCCTCTTAGTTTGAAAAAGGAAAAGATAAGACATCTGAGGTTACAATCTATCCCCTATGTTTTGATTGATGGAATTATCTTCAAGAAGAATCTTGATGGTGTGCTGTTAAGATGTATCAATGGTGCACAAATTGAAAAATTGTTAGCATAATTTCATGATGGATTCTCTGGTGGACACTTCTCTACCAAAACTACAATAATGAAGATCATAATGGTAGGAATCTTTTGGCCTACTATGTTTACAGATGCACACAAGTGGGTCATAAAATGCAAGGAATATGATTTCTTTGTAGGAAAGAAGAGATTGGCATCACTTCCCCTTCAACCAATCTAAGTGGATGAAACTTTTTGTACAATGGGGTCTTGACTTCATAGGCATGATCAATCCACCTTCAAGCGTTGTACATTAGTGGGTGCTGAAAACTATGGACTATCTCACCAAATGGACATAAGTTGTCATGCTCAAAGAATCAACCAAGTCAATCATCCTTGATTTTATCAAAGGCATAATCACAAGGTTTTTATTCCTCACACCATTATCTCGATAATGAAAAATCATTCTTTGGAACCAAAATTGCTGATTGGGCTCTAAATTTGGGCATGTATCTAAAAACCTATTCCAACTATTACCACAAGGAAATGGTCTCGGTAGATTAAAAAATAAGAACCTAATTAGGATCATCAAGTGCACAATGATTATCAGCCAAAGATAGTGGCATACAAAGGTCTCACGCACACTTTGGGTAGATAAAATCACAGTTAAAAAGGTAATAGGAACTTCTCCTTACAAGCTTGTCTATGAAAAAGAGGCTACCCTTCCTTTGACACTAGAATTGAATTCATTAGCATTTTCCCAATAGATGGAATTTGAAGGCACATACCACAAAGAGATTAGAATGACAGAGATGGTCAATCTTGAAGAATCAAGAAAATATGCCATGATTAAGCTAGAACAACATCAACAAGCAACAAATAAATGGTTTGATAGAAAGGCTAAGCATCAATCTTTCAAATTTGGGGACTTAGTGTTAAAATGGGATACCGAAAGAGATAAAATAGGGTGTCATTAAAATTTTTATGCACTTTGGAGTGACCCATACATCATCGAGATCATGCAAAGAGGCTAAATCTTTTGAGTTAACCTATATTCATGGAAGTACGCTGCAAATCCTAGTAAATGGGATCTATCTCAAACCTTTTTGCTGATTTTGCTACATCATTTTACATGTATTATAATAGCTTCAATTCCTCTAAGTGCGTTGTGCACACATTGTTTGTTTGTATATGGTTATTTCTTCTCGCATTCTTCCTATGAGCACTCTTCTTTTGCTTCTAGGATGTTAGCAATTTTTAGTAGCTTACATGATTCATAATAGAGTCAAGAAATTATCCTTCAAGTGACTTCAGGACAGTTCTTCAAAGTTAAAAATTAGAATTTCATGATTACATAGTAGACTTCATGCCCAATGGATGCTCTAGGCTATTGATCTCCTTCATCTAGTAGGAAGATGGCCCCAAAAGTCACCAAAACTATTATCCAAATAACTCTCCTAGTTATTTGGGTAACTTATATACATCTTGACTCTAATCTCTTCATTACAAGGTTGTGCGGGATTAGGTTCACTTGGCACATTTCCTTGGTTGCATTTCCATGTGTTCTTACACTTCTTCCCCTTCATTTTCCTTTTCCTCTTTGTTCCACTCCTCCCTTATGTGCATCCTCTACACATTCACCTTCTTCCTAACAATTGTTTTGTCCTATGCATGCACCTTGCACTTGATTCAATCAACTAAGTCCCTAGCCCTCTCACACACCCCGCACATTACTTTGTAATAGTTGTGCCTTGACTATGCATTCTCCGCTCACCAGTTTTCCTCATTTCCTCTTGTGCATTACACGCACCTCCCTTTTGTCTTTCTTCCATGCCTAATTATTCCATGTGTATATATTTGCGACCTTATGTGTCGAGTCATCCTCTAACATGCTTGAGTGTGCCACATGTAACCTAATGATCAAAGTGCGCCAACAGGTGTTAGATCCTTGTAACAAATCAATGACTAACACATGGTATAAATGAAAAGAAAATTTACATAGTTTGCCATCCTTTCAGAAAATCCACACACTCCACGTGTCTTGTGTGCACATACAACTCTAAAAATCTTATGAAAGGAATATGTTTTGCTATAGAGCTTTAATTGACACACACTTGGACTTGTCAGATAGCTAATGATGTACGCTATGATTTTAGACATTCAACTTCAAATTCTTGGTGGATATTGTAGGTAAGAAATGGGAAAATGTATTTTTGGGCATTAATGAGCGTATCTAATTATTTTAACCACCTGATTTGATATGATCTACCCTCCTTCCTTCTCTAACATGCTAAAAAAACTTAGAGAAATGTATTTGATAGATTTCTAGGTGAATTTAAAGGAATTAAATGCTTCTTATTGGTGGTTATATTTCAAATTCTGGTTTTCCCTCCTTCTCTTCTTCTTCCATGGATTCATCTATAAATGTAAGAGTTTGGCTCATTATTAATGTTGGAAATTTTGGATCCTTAAGCATTGTGCTAAGGAATTCATATTTTCTATACTCTGATTCATAGACCTCTATATTTGGCTCTTGCATGTGGATATCAGCCTCTTTTTCCATTGTAATATCTCTGTGCATTTCTAGAAGTAATATAAGTATAGTTTTGTGACTATTTTTTGTTGTAAAGTGTTTGCATTCCTTCTTCGTGTCTTTTCTTTTACTTTGTGTGATCATTGTGTTATTCTATGTCCCTTGTAGATCCTTATTTAGGTGTGTTCCATGAAACTGATATGGTAAATATGTTTTAAGTTGTGCTAAACATGCCTATCCTTCTTTCACACATTTCCCTTCATTTTTGCTTAGAATAGATAGTGTTCATCCCTCTTTTTGGTGCTATCACCTTTTAGTGTATGTTTCCTTTCATGTTATCCTTTTATCCCCTGGTCCTTTGGCATTGTTATTTCAGTTTTCCCTTTCAACACTAGGAGTAGCAATAGTAGTAGAATTATATAGAGGAACCAACCTTCTCCAAAGATCTGTCCCAAGCACGCAAGGTTCCACAACTTGGGGATGGTTCCATTGTTGTCACAGACAACTTGGTTCTTCCAAATCCAAGACACAGTGCAAGTTTGATGACCAACATGTATAACCTCTTATAAAATGAAGTGATGAAAAGAATAGAATGTACACTTGCAATAGCATGCAACCAAAGTGTTTTTTTCCTTTCTTTGATAGAACCCGATTATGAAGATTCAAGAACCCAACTGCATCAACACTCAATATGTGAAGATAATTATGAGAAAAATATATATGACATCAATTTCAACAACACTACTTGCAGCCACGTTGTACCTAAATATGTAGCCTCATGCATGCATCCATCAACATGGAATCGAAGACAACACATGTCAACATCATTAGTGAATATATTGAGTAAAGGGAACTCAACTCCATTTGATTTAGTATCGATAGCATAATTATATATAATTAATATACATGTCATGTTGTTTATTAAAATTTAGTGTTAATAATATTTTGTGCATTTTTAGTCATGACATGTCCCCCACATCATCCAACGACCATCACTTCACATGAGAAAGCCTCCATTCAAATTAATAATCCTCCATGTGTACTTTGACTCAAGTTTCAAATAAAATACATTTCACTTGTATTTCCATTCATTTGCATTCCTATTCTCAGTCCCAAAATAAGAAAATCTCCAATTTGTAGAGTTATTAAAATTTACAATGGGAGGGGATTTAATCTGGAATGAACCAACTGATCATTCACAATTGTGGATTCATCTGAAAATCCTTTAGTATTTCCATTAGAATAGTTAGATGTACTACATAAACAAGTTTCAACACTTTAATGATTCGATAGTTGCATAACTTACAACTACATTTAGGGATGACCAAGCAGTGGTTAAGGGCTTGGAAGTTAAGGTTGAAAACAAAACACTGGTTATAGTAATTGGTTTTCCTACAAAAGGTGAACTGTATTTGGTAAAATCTAACCTTGATGAATCTCGAGAAGATTTTGCAGATGAAGATGAAAATTTCATGGTGGATATATAAGGTACATTGTGTACTTATCTAAATCCTTTCTTGGAAAATGTATCTAATTACATCATCAAGTATTTTACATGTGAAGGTATATATTCCTAACTAAACACTGTCCACTTTAAATTTTTAAATCATTTAAATAAAGGTAAGCATGGAAATATACTAAATTTATTGCATGAAGGGTTAAAGAAAATGAGTAGGGAATCCCAAAGAATAAGGTCTACACTTTCCCATCACTTCCTTATTACTCTAATTGTAAAGTATACATTAGTAATGAAACATCCTAAATTGAATTAGGGATATTTTACACAAATAGACCATATTGATGACTTGTTAGGGAAGGGTAAAAACAAGAAACAAAGTCCTCCTAGTTCCTCTATGCCTCCATTAGAAAACCTTGTGCCTATAGAAACCCCAACTCCCCCGAAGTCTCTCTACCTTCGAAACACTTTTCAATGAGGACACACCACTTCTAGTGTAAATTTATAGGCCTATATCTCTGAATGAGTTCTTTTGCAAAGGCATTATTGAATATCTCAACCCTAGAATCCTCCTCTTCCAAGGGAAAATGGAAATCTTCCTCCAAATCCTATGAACCATGGAGAAGATACCTTATAATTTAAACCAAAAATTAAAACCCTTCAAATTTTGGGAAAGAAACTCTAATAGCACTAGACGGTGAGGAGGAGAAGATATATGGGAATGATGATGAGACCATCCTAGTGGACAAAGAACAAGAAGTTATGGAGGAATAATCTAGTGTAGTCGAAATACAAAAGAGGATAAACCGGACACACAACCTACTTCACCGTTCCTCTCGAATCCATGGATATTCAAACATAGGCCATTGATGTAGGATCAACCCTTATAATGCATGAAGGAAAATTATTTCTTGATGAAATTGAAATTTTAACTAATATTCATGAAACCTTTGATAGAACAAAGATTATTTGTGTGCTTCTTGAAGAATATTTAGTAATCGAATTCAAGTAAATAAGTAACAACTAACGTTGTAAATGATAAGATACCAATCGATTAAGATTATGTTATAGATGACCTCATCCAAGGCCTTGAGGTAGATGTTGCCCACGAATATGTTTAGCCAATGCAAATTGATGATCCCCAATTACTCCTATATCCTCTGACCTTGTGTCTCAAGCATCCAACTGTAGCCACAAGTTATTATACAAGAAGTCTTCAGAGAGCCCCCTAGGCCAGCCTATAATAATATGGAAACACAGACCAACTTAGAGTATTGGGTGAAGAAATTTGAGAACTATTGTAAAAAATTATAGAGAAGATGGGAAAGAGAAAAGGAAGAGTTACTCTTCCAACACCAGCAAGATTTGGAGGAAAATGATAAGAAAATGAGGGAAAAATATATAGAGATTTCATGGTTAAATAAGCAAGAGGACAAAATTCATGTAACAAATTAAATCTTCAAATGTCGACCACCATCCAATTTCTAATGTCTTCTTTAAATAACAAATGTTACAGCTAAAGTATACTTGTATTAATAATGATATTTCATTTGACATTAGTGGAGCAAGATCATTTTTAGAATATATCTCACAGTGCCTCATGAACTCCAACTACTTCTTTGTGAACTTTATATGTACAAATATGCTTTAGAATATGACAAATATTGGATCCTTATTTTATACATTGGTGATGTGCAAGTCCGGGCATTATGCTCTTATTTCAATAATGAAATCTACAGGGAGAAACAAATGGTTGAATATAGGAAGTTGTGCAAGGAGTATCCATTGAAGATAAGAGTAGAGGAAAACAATACAAAGGTCGTGATTGAAGAATATGCCAAATTCATGGAGAAAAAGGAAATCAAGAAGAGAGTCTATAGGATGCGAGAAGAAGCTCATGCTGAGGTTAGGAATCACATTATGTACAATGCAAGCTGAGATAACATAGTCATGTAGGAAGAGATGGGAAGATATGTCACTAGAGCTAAAGAGAAAGGAAATGCATTCTTATCCAAATATTATCCAAACTCTCTAGCAAGTCAGCCCATATATTCAGGTAGTGAAGGGATGTGGACCAACTTGGTTCCCAATTGGGTATTATCCACCTATTTTCCATTTTCCAATCCCTCATTGGTCTAGAGACAGAGACCTCAACGAATAAGTACAAGAAAGGATAATGGAATGATATAGGAAGAATGTTGGTTACTTATTTACTGAGCTTGAAGGAACATCCATGCCAATAGATTTTAGACATCTCTGTAGCATCATCCATGCGGACCCCAAAAAGAAAAAGGATCAACAGGACAAAGAAGACAAGGATAAACAAAATCTTGAATGAGGTCATTCAAGAGATTAAGTCTAGGGGTGTGATGAGACCCATTAATATTGTTTTAATGGTCTCATATTTTATATTCGTCATGTGTTAAATACCCTTGCACCCTATTACTTGATCATTTCTTCAAAACATTCCCTCATGGACCTAAGTATTGAACTTATATAATAATTATTATAATTACTACTAAGTTAATTTATTTCATGGGGTTTGAATTTGCATTTTAATCTCTTGGATGTAATGACTGATTATTAATTTTTTATCTGAATGATGTACTTTTTGTAAGAAGTTCTTATGTACCATTACTAACATGCAACCGAATATACTCTGTCACAAGCAAGATGAAATCCTCCACATCAATTGGCATGCGTAATTGGGACTCATCCATAGAAAGGCACCACAAGCAAAGCAAAATATGCACGTCTACACAAACATGATTATGGGAAAGGTGATCAACAAGAATTTTTCATCTAAATTCACACCTAATAATGGAGTAGTTATGTCAATAAAATCAGATCTCACACCAATGCCTAATTATTCTCTACATCTACAACTTGAAACTAGCTGATCTAATTTCACAATTGATTGTTTGAATAATCAGTTAGTCATGTTGATGTATTAGAACACTTCTCTTCAGTTCTAATTGCATGCATGGATTTCTTGGGAATGATCTAGTACTCAATAAAAATGTAACTACTAGTTGAAAGAGTCTCTTCATATCTCTCTAGAATATAAAGGGGATGATAAGACTGTAGTAGATAGATCCATAGGAGGAGAATTGCTGGTAATTGTAATCTTCATGTTGATCAATAAAATCTGAGTTCTATCATTTTTTGTAGACACCAGCCTTAGGAAAGGATAACACCCAAGGCAGGGCCCACTTGCATTGCTAACCCCTTTTCTTCCTATTTTTAATTTAATTTCTTACATGAGTATATTAAAATTGCAATATTTTATTCCTCCACTTATGTTATGATTTCATTTGTTTCATATTTATCTATAACATTTAACTTTGTTCTACAACATAGTTTATCTTTCAGACATTATATTTCTATTTTTATTACAACAATATTTAAGTTTATACCTTATAAGCAAGCTGTAACTATGCATAAATCACTCATAGAGTTGAAAGTATAAATCCCTAGGCATGATGAATAAATGACCATGGATAAGTTAATAGCATACTAATATCTACTAATTAACTTACACCAACACCCTACATTGTGGAGAAAACAAACCATCTTCAAGCACCATGCATTTTTTTGGGACAACTCATTCTTTCCATGTACAACAGGTGATCTCAAGAAAAATGAAATTTAAAGCATAATAAAGGAAATTTAACCATCCCATAATTCTCAAAAGCTATTTTTAATGAAAAATCATATAAGTAAGTGCCCAAAAACTCATCCAGAAGCTCAAGTTATGACCTTTCCAAGCTGGATCTCAAGGTAGGCTCTTTGGTACTTAGAGCCAATTTTACAAAGGGACACGTGGATTCACCGGGATAAGGTGAATTTTCATTTTCTCACTGTACCTTACCAAATGGAAAAGAGGTGAAATTTTTTTACCCCCCTTCCTCCATTTTCCCATGGTTCATCATATGACCATTAGGAAGCCTCTAGGTGCTTATTTCCAGCCCCCTCCTCCATTCCTCTCACCTAATGCATGCATGAAAAGTGTTGGCATAGGGATAAGGCACATTTTTGTGCACCTATTTTCCCTTTCCAAAGGGAAAATGGGGAAAAAATGCACCATCCCCTCCTTTTGGCTTCTCACACTATATATTCAACACTTGTCATTTTTTTTTCTTATAACACCCTTGTTGTTTTATTACTTTGCTCCGATAAGAATGGTGGATTTATGACATACTTCTATATATGGATTAAAGTCTTGTTTAGTTACCATTATTTATCTTAATCTCTTTTCACTTTGTTGTAACATTATTGAAGTATTTTGATTGGCACACTAATGGTTGAACATGTTGTGTATCACTGTTACTAGGATTATGTTTCTATACTTTGTTTTCTCATTGTTGGACTAAGCCTAACAAGTTCATTGATTATGAATTCTACCTATATAAGTGTCATAATATTTTTCTTTACAATATTTACTATGTGATTGTGAACACTTATAATACTAGGCTTCTTGTGACGAGGTATGTGGACCTTGATTATATTACTACTATTGTTTACCTTGGGTTTGGATGATAATTTTTGATAGGAAAAACAAACTTCATGTGCGTTGGCAATATGATATTATCTATTACAGGAGCTAAAATATTAATGGCATTAGTATGATGATCATATTATTAAAAAGGGGCATGAAATTTGAATAAGGATGTGATATAATACAATTCTAAGATTATTATCTTTGATTTAGACAATGTAAGTTGGGGCACTAATACTTAAGGCTTAGGTAAGGCTAAGCTTAGTTATTATATTCAGTTCTTAATGTCTTAATCTTTGTGGAAGCTCCTAATGTGATCACCCTTGAATCCCACCTTATAAAACATTGGGAATAGATAGTAAAGGGGGGCCTAATCTTATACCAAACTAAGGTTAATGTTTCAAATTTATTAAAGCTCAAACTAACATTGATAAGCTTGGCATAAAAATTATAAGGGCCTAAGGTAAGTCAATGATCATTCAAACTTACCATGTTTTAAAATTTACTTGAAGGGGCACATTATGAGCCCCTCCCAACTCAGCTTATACATGAGGTAAATAATAATGTGGGGCATTTAATGAACACCGTCAGGTAATTAAAAGTGAGAACCAACTAAGTTAGGGGGTCTTGGTTAAATTGATGGTTAAGCTGTTACCAAATAATTATTATTGGAATCTAAGTGGAACTACTAATTTTTAAATGTGGAAGTCAGTGGAGAAAATATGGAGGGAATTTTACATTCCACCTACATTCATTTAATGTCTCAAATTTACCCCACAGCCACGGGGAAACAGTAAGGTGGTTTTGGGAAGGAGGTGGAGATGGTTTTTTTATTATTTTTTTGTTATTATGGGGAGGTTTTGTTGAAATTTTCAAGCTCAAGGGTTTTCTTATTTTTATGCTTCTTGGTTGTTTAATGTATTTTTTTCATGTATTTTGTGACTAGGAGTAGTGAAAATTGTGGAAACATTTATATCTGGTTCAATAAATATAAATAGAGAATGTTGGAGGTTTTTACTTGCAATTAAATCAATTTTTGGTCTACTCATTCAAAGCAAAATATTGGAAATAGAAGGAGGAGAATAAGGCTATCGTTATCAGGCATGATAAGATCTATTCCTCTCCTCATGACTTACTCGATTATTATTTGTGTAAATCAATTCTCTGCAGTTCCTATTGGTTTTATTTTTTAGAAATGGGTTTTAAGGAAATACAACATTATGTTTTTATCATTTTGATTTCATTATTTGTATTTGGGTTAGAATGGAATATTTGGAAAGTTACGGTGAATAGTATAACTATTTTTAGTGTTATTTCAAGGGATGAATGCATATTTGGTGACTATTTCTTTATGGATGATGCTATGGTGATACCCAATAACATTAGATTCTCTATATTTATCCTTATACATGTCTTCTTATTCATATTTTGATATATCTAGGGATTATATTTTTATAAAATATAAACCCAAGTAACATGGGTCTCGATTGATACGTATATACATAAAATTGAATCCTTATTTGAGTGTGGGTGTTCTAGGTTTACCATTTCTTGAGATCTTCTATGTTTGTTGTTTGACCCATCTATATTGACTCGCAGTGATAATGGGTATTTCTGTAGGTAATGAAGGACGATATTATCTCTCTTTGGGTTAGTTTTCAAACTAGATATTGCAGTTGTTGGATATGGTTTAGTGGGTGAATTAGTGATATCTTGTTGTTTTGATCCTGATTATTTGCTTGGTATAAACAACTCACAATGATAGTTTTTTTTTGTCTATTGAATGATTATTTGATCTTGAGTAGTACCTTGGTACCATCTTTCTTATGTTAGGTCATGTTCTATAGAATGATCTACAAGTATCATAGGCTTTGACTTGTTTTGTTTAGGTAAAAATTAAATTGGATCATTCGAGTTGTTACAAGCTCGTTTGGAAATATTGGGTTGATTTTTAGTGACATGAAGTCACAACTATATATCACCGCATCATATCACTCTTTTACTATTGATTTGGGATTTCAAGGCTTTAATGTTTAACTCGGTATAATGCATTTTCCTTATTATATATTGTAGATGGGTTTTTTGGGTAACTCTCGATAAGTCTAATATCATTTCATTTGGCTAGACAATGTTTTGGGCCTTTCATAAATTTTAAGGTAAATAGGATTTACCTTGTTGTTTTCAAACTTTATTCACCCTCTCTTGAAAGCTATTGATATACTATTATTAGATAGACCATGATGTGATGATCAAATCTATTTGAATGGTATTCAATGGGGTTTGTGGAATCATAATGTATATTTAAACTTGACTATAATCCCTTATCTTGGATAGAGACTGTGTATTATTATTATGATAATTTGGTTCTAGTTTATGTTCAAAAAAATTAAGGATTTCTATAATTATTATACTTACTCTGTTATTGGGTGAAATCATTGTTACCATAAACAATTATATATAATTTAGCCAACTAATCCTCTTTTATATTTGTATAAGTTATGTTGGGATTATATAGTATCGATATAGTTGTGTAGCTATGATCTAAGTTGATAATGAATGGATGATGGTAAGCTAATTTGTAATCTGTCACTTGCAATAATGTCCTTAAGTATAGTTGAAGGATGTGAATAGTATGTGAATACAAGTATTCATCTTGATATGTTAAAAATGTTATATTGCATTCTAGTAAGTGAATTATATGGTTTAATTTAATGCAACATTTCATTTATGTAAATAATAAATGGAATAAACTATTAAGTGGGAAATAGTATTTATCGTGTCGGTTATTTTGAATTGGTTGTTGCTAAAATTTTCAGGATGGCATAATTTAGGTATGATATGGTGGATGATTCTAAAATGGTTTACTTGATTCATTATGATTATGATGAAAAATTGTATACATTTTTGGTTGATTATAAAGAGCGATTTTATGCTCTTGCATCTTAATTCTATGATGAGTTAGATTATCCTCTAATGTTTTTTAATAATGCTTGTGAAAAATAAGTATAAATCGTATAATCCATTTTTGGATATTATTATTGTAATAAAGGTTATGTTTATTACATGAGTTGATTTTGAACCATTATGATATCAAAAGATGTAATTTAGAATGACTTATTTTATTTTGTTTAGATGAATTAAGTTTTTATTATTATGTTTATAGGAACTTAATAGTTTAATAGTTAGGAAAGAATAATAGCTTTAGTGACCTTAATGGTTTTAAGCTATCGGAATATACATGATTCATAAACTATAAGATGACTAATTTGATTATTATTCCTTATTTATCTAAATAAAATTAACCTATTATGGTCAATAGGAAGAACTAATTATTACATAGTCTTATGCAAATAAATTAATGTGGTTATGATTGTATATATTATAATTTGTTGATAATATCAAGTAAATATATACCTAAGCAACTTAACGACATTATCGTAAGTGAGAAATTTAGGAATGCATATTAAAAAGATTGCTATCCTAATTAAGATAGAAATTGTTAATTTAAGTTTAGAAGTAAGCTTATGCATTTATTTTTCCTACCTTATGAAAATAATTTGTGGACCTTAGGTTTGAATCCTTGATGCATTATTGTATCACTATGTAATGAAATTATACCTTTCATAATAATTTTCAAATCTAATGAATAAGTATGACATTTCTAATGCATGGGTTACAAAAGGCTAGCTGTAGATGGTTACCGTAGAGTGGGATTCATCAAATGGTGCATGTCATTATTTGAATTGTTCCATATAAGAGGTATCCCAAGTTGTCCCTTGAGCTCCATTTATTACGTATGTCGTAATAATAAGAATTAGGGTTATGCTAAGTTGCAAAGGTTATTTTCCTATTGAATGAATCCTTGATACCAACTTATATTTACTATGGGGGATAAATGGATTACGTGATGATATAATTCATTGTGTGAACTCTTTCTATCCCATAGGTAACCTAAGTTAACACAAACATGGCCAACATACAGGATGAACAAGTTTACACCTTTGTATAACTTGGAATTAAATTAATTTTAATTAATTGATTCAATTCTAATAATGAGAACCAAGTGACATGGTGATGGGACATGTTTTAGAGACTTTGTGTAGTCTAGAAATAGAGCATGCAATACATGACTCATAAACTTTGGTCAAAGTAGTGTATGGTAGTACACTATCAGGTTCACCTAGTTCTAACTAAGTGTGTGATGTCGGATGGGATTCGATTGAATACACCCTAGGTATAAAATTTGAAAAAAACTTGAAAATAAATGCCAAGAAGGGAACTAACATTTATAATTTGTGTAATAACTTGAAAGAGCACCTTATGGGGGATTAGGTAGGATCTAGTCGACCCACGCATATGCACATTTTTAATTGATTTTTTATTTGAAGAATTGTAATTAATTGATGGTTGATTTAAATATTAGTTTGTTTTTTATTAGATTAGGCAAAAACCAAGGATCGAATCCGGGGGCTATAAAAAAGAGAGGAATGCAACCAAAAATAGAAACAGGAAAAAAACTAGAAAGGGGTCCCAGAAAGATGAGTTAAACAGGATTAACTCTTATATTGCAGGATGTGGACCCCAGAGAGGACAAAAAGACCAAAAAGCAACATGACACCATAACTTGCCTGTAGTCCACACACAGTTCAGAGAACAAAAAACCTCCGCAACAAACAAAAAAACCACTAGAGGCCCCAGGCCAGCAATAGCCGTCATGGATTCCAGAACCATCCAACACCTACTCCTCCTCTCGAGCTACTTATGCAAAGGTTGAATCTCCTCCTTTTATTTTCCCCTTCAATCCCCTCCACTCTGTCAAGTAGAACTTTAACTTGAATCTCTAGCTTCTTCATTCTATGTTTTATCTGGACCTGATCCGTGACCATCTTCTTCAAAATGTTGATGATGTTTAGAATGGACTCCCTTTGCCCATAGTTCATGTCCTCCATGGCTTTTAGGACCCATTATAAATACAACATCTTCCTGATCCATTATTCAAATACATTAAGGTATCCCACACATTCATTCTTCCTTGAAGTGTTGGCTTCCCCAACACCACCCTCATTTTTGTCTTTATCTTTCTCATTCCCCCATAGAATACCATTACCCACTTTCATTTTAGTTAGACACTCCACAAGAGTAATATCATCTTCCTCAACTTGCTCCTCCAGGACTGTTGTCAAAGGATAATCCAGAACTAGCTTTCCATTCTCAACCAGAAGAAGAATCAGGCCCTCATGGAGGGGCAGCTTAGCTTTCTCATTCTGGAAAGCCATCAACAAATTCGAAAGAGAGGTGGCAAGAAAAAATGGAATACTAGCCATAAACTTGTGACGGAACATGTTGAGGAAGGTCATGTGATGGGTATATATTTTTCTATACTTACCCTCTAGCGTAATATATTTCATAACTTGAAGGAAAACATCCTTCCAGACCCCAAGAATGCACAAACATGCAATGCCATCCGTGAAGAAGTAACATTTCTCCTTGCCAACGAAAAATCGATCAATCTCGAGGTCTCTACGGGTTCTTTCCTTGTAGATATTTAACCCTTCCATCTTCATATCAGTCACCCTAGAAATATTGGACTCTGAGACCTCAACCTCCACACCACAAATAGTAAAAACCCCTCTTTCTAGGCTTTGCTGAAGTCCTTTGATAGAGATGGGTCGTGACCATGTAATTTAGCAATATAATTTCTAAATCCTCCAACTTTAAGATTGTTCCAAAGATCTTGGTTACTCTCCTCCATGTTCTGACTGGCGGGTTCCACTTGAATCCTATCTCCACCCATCTACACATTGCCAAAGTTTCCATCCCAAAGAAAATATTTCCATAACCAACAAATTGTTTGCCCTATCAAAGGTCAAACAAACAATGATTTTTGTAAAAGCTAGCATGGTACCTGGAATACTTTCCCCCGCTCGTGCCAACATCATTTATCCTAGTGCCTTCTATCCTTAATGATTTCATCATTAATATTAGAGGGTAATCTCTCTCCTTTGCACCAAATTTTGTACTCATTACTAAGGACTCCCACATTAGCCATCTTATCGCACATTTATTTCCCTACCTCAAGGTATGATTGATAGATATCTTATCAAAATACTTTAGCAATTCCTTGATATCTTGAATGATGTTTTTTAACAACCAATTGATCTTACTCCTATTGAGGAGAGCATTTATAATAATTAAGGAGTCACCTTTAATTTGGATGTCCTTAAGGCCTTTTTCCTTAGTAACCAAAATACCCCATAGGAGGGCTCTAGCTTCAGCCATGTTATTAGTCTACTTTCCCAAGGGACCCACATAAACGAACAACCAATCACCCTCACTATTCCTTAAGATACCCCCTCCCCCAACTTGACCAGGATTCCCCTTTGAAGCCCCATAAAAATTGATCTTGATCATATTTCCCATAGGTCTAATCTAGTAAACATTCTTACCAGGGATTTTGATCTTGACCGAACTATAGGTGAACTTATCCAACACTTCCTACTCCCATTTTGGGAAAGGATTTTTTGTTTTACCTTTAAATAGTTTGAGATTTTCCTTTATGGCAGCTAGGATTTTCCTTTTAGCCACCACAATTAGAGGTTTTTAATCTCTAAAAACACTATCATTCCTTATTTTCCACAAACCCCATAAGAGATGAGGTAGAGTAATCTTCCAGGCAGGCAGATAAGGGAACCTAAAAGGGCTCTCCCATTGAGTACAACAATCCTCCATATTCGAAGGCATAATCCATTGCATGTTGAAAAGTTCCGAAATCAGTGAGAAGACACCTTTAGAGAAAGGGAAATGTAAAAAAAGATGATTCACATTCTCTTCCCCTCTCTCGACAAAGAGAGCACCTATTTGGGATCTGCATTCCTCTTTTTATAAGATTTTCAACCGACAAGATTCTATTTTGAACAACTAGCCAATAAAAAATATTGATCTTAGGGATCAAGTCCTTGATCCATAACTTACCCCAATACTCTTTTTGAAAATATTTCTTGAAGTGTAAGCTATAGGCAGATTTAACAGAATAGTTTCCAGAGTCTTCCTCTTTCCAAATGATGGAATCCTCCTTAGTTTGGAAGATGGGGATGTGGAATTCCCTGAGTTTCTTATTGAGATCTTGAAAAGGTTTGATATCACCATCATAATCAGGAGGAGGGGCTATGGTTTCCCATTGGAACTTATCATCATAACTCTAGAAATCTCTTATCCAGATTTTACCATTCTCCTCATAGAATTGAGCAACCTCCTTCCATATATCCTGATCTGCTAAAGGGGAATCTTCAATCCAACTATCCCACCAAAATATGATCATGTTCCCCTTTCCAATCTCCCATAAGGATCCCTTTGAGAGGATATATTTCAATTCCAACAGAGAATTCTAGAAGAAGGATCCTCTAGGGAGATTTTCATGAAAGAAGAACAAGTCAATTCTGCCTAAATTCCGCAAGTATTTCTTTTTTATTATATCAATCCATAGTCCTTCCTCTCTAGAAATTCTCCAGCTATCTTTAGCAACCAAATCTTTTTCATGATAGGTATACTTTTCAAACCCATACCAGCACACATCTTTGGTCTAGATGATGACCTTCTCTAGGCCACGGAGGGAATTTACACTTTTCGAGGCCCCTGACCCGGAGAAATATCTTCGAATTTTTACCAGAGTGCTAATTATTTTGGCCAGAGTTTAAAGAGAGACATAATGTAAATGGGGACACCTTGAAGAGAGCTCATAAGGAGTTGAATCTTTCCAGCTTGTGAGAGAAGGAGACCTTTCAGGAGGAAAGTTTCTTGTTAACTCTTTCCAACAGGGCATTCCAAACAGAGATGTCAGGCCTTTTGTAGATAAGAGGCATTCCTAAGTAAGAGTCCAGAAAACACTTGATTTTGCAACCTAGAATGCGAGCTAGCCTTAATTGGACTTGTTTATCCACATTAATAAAGTAAACAACACTTTTGAGAAAATTAACCATCTACCCCAAGACCGACTCATAGTCCTTGAGAGAAAGTTTGAAGTTGGTGGCTTCTTGGATAGAGGCCTTTCCCATCAAGAAGTTATCATCAACAAATTGGTTGAGGCAGATTGGAGGGAGACCATTAGAAATCTTGATTCCTTGAATACTCCTAGAAAGAAAATCCTACTTACAAATTCTACACAAAGATTCAGCCATTATAACATAGAGGAAAGGAGATAGGGGGTCACCTTGTCTCAAGCCTCTACTAGCTTTGAAGAATCCCTCCGGGCTGCCATTAACCAAGACCGAATAACTAGCAGTATATATGCAAGTCATAATCATTCTAACTAGAGTATTATCAAATCCCACTTTATTTAGGATGGCACCAAGGAAAGACCAAGTAATCCTATCATAGGCCTTGTGCATATCTAACTTAAGGAACATAACCGATCTATCAGAATTAACAATGGAGTGGATGGCTTCCTGAATCACCACAATACTGTCAGTAATCTACCTACCCGGGACAAAAGCACCTTGATTTTTAGAGATAAAATGGGAGAGAACCAATTTGATTCTGCCAGCTAAGATTTTAGTCAAGATTTTATAACTCATGTTACAAAGATTGATTGGTCTAAAATCTTTGACTTCATTGGCCCCTAAAATTTTTGGAATAAGGACCAAGAAAGTATTATTAAGCTGGCTAAGAAGCTTCCCATTATTGAAGAAATCTTGGACCATTTCAATGACTTCTTTCTTTATCAGCTATGAAAACCATCAGGCCCAGGTGACTTGTTAGGTTCCATATCAAAGACCACAAATCTGATTTCCTCCTCATAAGGGATCCTTAAGAGCTCGCGATTTTCTTCAGGGGAGATGACTTTCTGGAATAGGTTTAGGATATTTTTTTGATTCTTCTCCTCAATCCCCTAATCTTGCTGAAAAATATCCTTGAAATAGTTTATGGTGACTTGATTTATTTCATTACTCTCAAAAGGATCTCACCATTCTCATTCTTAATTTCATTTATCTTGAGGAGGTTTTTCCGAGAGGTGGCTGAGAAGTGAAATAAATTGGTATTCATGTCCCCCTCCCTAAGCCATTTCACCCTCGACTTCTGCTTCCAATAGACTTCTTCCTTAGCTAGGATGTCATGATACTCAACCAATAGATTTTGTTCCTGCTCCTTTAGAACTGGATTAAGACCATCAAGATCGATAAGTTCCTCAATATTCCTTAAATATTCAGCCACTCTACTTTTTTCCTAGAAAATATTACCAAAGACCTCTTTGTTCCACTTTTTGAGACAACCTTTGAGATGCTTTAATTTGTAACTGAGTTGGTAACTAGCCACCCCAAAGACCCTGATATTCCACCACTCTTGTATTCTATTGAAGAGGTTAGGGTGGTCTAACCAAATATTTTCAAATCTGAAGGGTCTAGCTTTCTTGACTAGATTTAAACCTAGATTAAGGAGGATAGGGTTATGATCAGAGCCAATTCTGGGGAGAGTCTTCAGAGAGTAAAGTTGATTGATCATACAGAGATGACTTACAACAAACCTATCAAGTCTGATTTGGATAAGCTCTGTCCCAACTCTCCTATTAGCCCAAGTGAACTTAGAACCTTCCAAATCCAAATCCACCAAACCATTATTGTTAAGGAAATTAGCAAGGTCCTCCATACTCTTAGTAAAATAAGTGATACCCCCTTTTTTCCCCTAGAAGAAAGGGGAGTTGAAATATCCTCTAATAATCTAGTCTTTATCTTTGAATAAATTCCTAAAATTAGAGAGATCTTGCCACAATTTTCTTCTCTCACTTACTAGATTAGGAGCATATATGTTGGAGACATACTAGGATTTCTTTGAGGTCAGATTCATAAAACACATTGCCACATGCCCTAGAACTACAAGGATAGGAATACCTTGCACAATGTTGGGATCCCAAAGCGTGACTACTCCTCCAGAGGCTCCCAATGAACTGCACCCTTCCCAACAACTATCTTTCCAAATAGACCTTCCCACTTCTTTAAATCTTTCCATACTCATTTTAGTTTCTTGAATCATGAAAATATCTGGTTTATTTTTCAATCTAAGATCCTTCATTATTCTATGTTTGCTAGGGTTATTCAACCCCCTAATGTTCTAGGAGAGAAGAATCATTTAACATTTCTTATTACGGGGGAAAAAATTCCCCAGAGTTTTCTAAATACCTACATCCACTTCCTTTCTTGAACTTGTCTCCCTTACTTCCTTATTACTTTTCCTACCCTTTTGGCTGGAATCTTTACCAAAGTCAGCTCTTGAGCTACTACAAGTGACAGGTTTGGATTTACTCATAGGTGTATTTGGTGATCCTATCACCTCATAGGTGTCAGCTAAAAAAGTTGTTAGAATCCCAAACCCATTTGACATTGTTAAATATTCTTCATTTCTTTGTCCAAAAGAGCTCTGACCTATAGATGATACTTCATCCAGCGATAATCCATCAACAAATTGCATAGCAAGTTTGTTTCCTTCCATGTCTTTACTTTTCTGTCCTTGGAATCTTGGATTTCTTCTTCCAACACCTAATAAATAGGTTCATCATCCTTTTCTTTAGTTTATTTGTTGATACTTCTTTGTTGTTGAATACTAGTCCCCACTCCTTCCTCTCTGGTTTTGATAAGTAGATTCAAGGGCTCTACTTCAGGGTTTATCTAAAGAGTCTCTATTATTTAATATCAACAACCCTTCCATTATTCCTAATCCTTTGCCTCTTTTTTAGTTGCCATCTTTTGAGGCATGACTTTTACTTCAAGCTTCTTCTTTTTGAGATCTGGACAAGAGCGTTGTTCATGACCCACCAACTTGTAATTTTTACAAGCAAAGGGGGTAGGATCATAATCAAAACATTGCACCCAATCACCCTTAGGGGTCATAAGCTTAATATTACTTTCCAAACATGAATCTTGATGCATATTCACACAGAATTTGGCATGAGTGAGTCTAGTTTTTGCTTTAGTTACCGGATCTAGAGCAATAGGTTTGCCCAGAATTTTCGCAATACCAAAAAGGACCTCTAGTTCCTAGAATTCCAATGGTAATCTGGTAGGTTGACCCATATCAGAAACTCTATAACAGGATTCCCATAAGGATTGAAATTCGGCTCCCATTTCTGAACAGTTATATGATATTTTCCAATGAACCATGGTCCTTCTGCCAAAATTTTTGCCACATGATCCTTACTAGGCATAATAGCTAAGAAGTACCCATTAGCGTAATCTGAGACCTCAATGGTACCATTATCCGCCCAACGTATCTTTTCCCAACCTCTAAAATAATCTATATTTGGTCTAGAGCCCATACATTTTGCAAAGAGTGCCCCTTCCATGGAAACTTTTGTTCTAGCCAAAAAAGAGACAGGAATTTTGAGGGATAGATTACCTTTTTCTTTAACCGGTTCTAGATTCTCTCGAGACACCTGGATCCCAATTTTTTCCCCAAAAATTTCTGCCCATGTGCTTGGTCTCCCATCCTTTTCCTTGTTTCCAATGGGCTCCATAATCACGTGATCCTTTGCCAAGTTTTGCTCCCATTCTCCCTGCAGATTCAGCTCCGGACATTCCTGCTCGCTTTCAAATTTTGAAAAATCCCACTTTCTCTCCCATTCCATCCACTCCCGCTCAATTCCCACTCCCACT
The DNA here is from genome assembly GCA_018340775.1 of Taxus wallichiana var. yunnanensis. Classification (NCBI taxonomy): domain Eukaryota; kingdom Viridiplantae; phylum Streptophyta; class Pinopsida; order Cupressales; family Taxaceae; genus Taxus; species Taxus wallichiana. The sequence continues at coordinate 83,067,116 of CM031239.1, forward strand.
CCTACTCCCTCTCTATGTTAAATGTTAGTTTGTAAATTCAAATCATTAAAGGCTTATTTTTAATTTGGGAAACAAAAAAATCCCATAAGTTATGGTGTTAGAAAGTAGATGTTACATTTTGGTATCAGAGCTAAAGATTACATATCTTGGAAATATTGAGTCCTTATGCTAACTAAAAAATTCTTTCTTATCTAATATAAAAATGGTTAGAACAAGGGGAAATGTTGCGAATAACCAACGTACAAGTGGTGATGTATGCACAATGTGAAATTTGGATGATTTTCTCATTGTTATTCAAGATACACGGAACCGAGTTGTTGTTTTAGAACAACAAGTTATGGGAAATAATGACGAGTAATGATAGTGATGGAAGTGAACCATTTTAGGAGAAAATGAATGCTTATAACATCAATGTTACAGATCCCAATGTTGGGAATAACAATAATGCAGTAGACCCAAATGCTACAAATCCACCTAAGAATAAGAGGGCTCGTTTGGTAGCTGAACTATCAAATGATATTAAGAGGATCAGCCCACCCAAGTATGATGGAACTACCTTAGGAGATGGAGCTAAGAACTGGATCAACAAATGGAGAAGTATTTCACCATTTGAAACTTCTCGGAAGAAACAAAAGCTACTTGGGGAGCTTATCAACTCTCCAAGGAAGTGTCCTCTTGGTGGGACATTCATAAGGTAGAACTGAGTATTGATGAGGAAAATATGACTTGGGATCAATTTAAGATATATTTGGGTAGTGTTTATTACTACAAATATATTATGATTAGAAGATGTATGAGTTTTAGACATTAACTCAAGGAAGGAAAACAATGACAAAATATTAGGATGAGTTCACCAAAATTCTGAAGTATGTTCCCCAATATCAAACTGATGAGAAATTACGTATTCAAAAGTTCATCATGGGATTGAATCCTTCCATAGGGGTGAAGTTGATGTTCACAAACCATTAACTATGGAGGTTGTCTTTGAAAAGGAAATCAGACTTGAACAGAAACAACAGGAAATTTATACACACAAGGATGATAAATGTACGAAATTTCTTAAGTCACCTTCATCCATAGCATCGAAAAGGTGGGATGGAAAAAATTGGTAATAAGAACTGAATTGGAAATGCAAAGAAATTAAAAGAATTAAAAAATACTACAAATAGTAAGAAGAATGTATAGAATAATATAGCGAAAGTACAGAAAGTAAAACTAAAATTAAAGGACCTATTAGGGGCTATTATATTTGTGGACTAGACCATTATGAAAAAAATATCCAAAAATGGAAAAGGACAATAATCGAAGCATAAAATACATGTTGTAATAGTGATAAACAAGTAGAAAAACAAACAACACCTATTGAAGTGCCAAGTAAGTTATATGGATTGCCTGTAATTATTTTATTTGATATTGGTGTTACTGAATGTTTCATTTCTAATAAGTTATCTTCTAAAATTAAAATAAAAGTTGGATATATGAAAATCTCATGGACTATCCAATACGGAATAACGTTGTTTACATAGTTGACCAATGTTTATTTGGTGCAACATTGGATCTACTAAGTTTCACCACTTAAATAGACTTGTATGTAGCACCCTTAGGCTTGTATGACATAATTATAGGTGTGAATTAGTTGGCCCATCGTAAAGAAAAAGTAGACTGTTATGAAAAACAAATCTTATGCTTAGATGATCTATAGAAAATAATAGAAATACAAAGGATAAAAAGAGACTTTTTAGTTAGAAAAATTTCTGCCATGCATCTCAAAAAGGCTAAAAATAAAGGATGTATGATCTTTGCGAGTTAAAATTTTAAAATGGGGTGAAGAGGGTAATATTTCTATGGGGTATCATCCATTGTTATGAGATTAAAAGCGATGTCTTTCTATAAGAACTACTAATTTTTCCACCCAAAAGATAATTTGACTTCACTATTGATATCAAACCAGGAACTAAGTCAATCTCTAAGGATCCTTACAGAATGACTACCACTAAATTTATTGAAATTAAAGCACAGTTGCATGAAATTTTATTAGAATTATTAATAAGACCAAGTGTCTCACCTTGGGGAGCACCGATTATTTTTGCTAATAAGAAATATGGAAAACTCATATTGTGTATTGACTATAGAATGCTCAACAAAGCCACAATCAATAATAGGCACTTTTGGGCCCCTGAAATATTGACTAAGTGTGAAGGCATGTGGGCGCGTGGGACCCCAGTTATAGAAGGGAGCGCAAGGAAAAAGTACGTAGGAGGAAGAGTTAAGGAGGTATATGGTTCACGTGGCACATGAAAGGAGATTCAAGACTTAGCTGATTTAAGAAACAAAGGTAGAACACGTGAAAAGTGTGATTAGTTGTGCGTGGATAAGATGCCACTGGCAATAGGTGGCCCAGGAAAGAGCATGCCAATGAAGGAGTCTTCTAGAAGACCATCATGAGATGGAGTGGAGAGCTCAAGCCTAAGGAAACATGCTCACTAAAGGACCACATTCGACACTTTGGCGAATGCGAGGGCACGATAAGGTGAGTTAGTAGTATGAGAAGGTGATAAATACAAGTGTCTACGGTGGGAAAAGAGATAGATAAGGAGACCAGGGATAACATACACATGGGAATATAGACATGAGAGGAGAAGATAGGAGGGATACACATAGAGAGAGAGAGATAACATGGGTGAAGCTCTATAGGATTACTACAAGTGGAACTTTGGTGCAGAAAGGAATGTACTAAGCTTAGCATTGTAATTTCTTTTTCTTTTTGGCTTAGTTATATAAGCCTAGTGATGTGCATGACTGTGGTCTACCCTCTATGGCTCTTTGTAATGAAACGATGAATATAATGAGGTTCCCTATTGCAATTAGATATGAATATCAGTGGGTTTTATGTATATTTCATTCATAGAAGTTCTATTTCCTTTCATACTATGAATGAATGATTTTATCTTTCCTTCTATTATAATATATGTTATGGAGTCTATTAAAACACTCGGTCTGAAGGAACTACAAGGATCTGGAGGCCATTCTAAGCCCCATGATTCTTGTATGTCTAAAATTCTTTCCTGAATACTCTTATACTACTCATAGATGAATGCTTCCCACTAAAATTCACATAAAAGAGAGAATCAACACCCACGCGTGCCTCGGGTGAGTGCTTTTTGCTTCTTGAGTGATAAAATGGTGGAATGCATGGGATTCCTTCCTTTTATAGTGGGAGTAAAATTGACTACATCTTGGTTCCATTTCTGGGACCTCTTTTTGAAGTTGTAGTGGGATATAACATGCATCATGATCTGTGTAAAGAGTAATGACAGATCAGTTAACATTGGAAAATGTTGAATCATGGTTCAAGAGCACGAAAGATGAATTTTCCTAGAGATTCAGCACTAGACCTAAGTTTGATACACGTAGATGGGTAGAGGAGAATCTCTACCATGATTTGTATGAGACTTTTTATGTTGCTTCCCAGTAGAGTTATTTGGGTGGCTTTCGGCCTATGCATCTAGATCAAGTTGGTATTATGGATAGCAGATATAGACCAAAGAAGACTACCAAAGGTTAGAGGATGTAGATCGACATGGACCCGTGTTGTAGATCACCTTTGGTGGGGAGGGGTACTAGCTACCTACACTTTGGGATATGTCATTTCCACGTATTCTTTTCTAGAGGTTGATGAGTTCAAGTTCTAGGAGAACCTATAGGATCATTTCTACATTTTATTCCTCTAGATATGAAGATATTGATGGTTACCATGAGTTTAGAAGTGCTCCCCATGGCCGGCTAAACCATTCTAAGCACTCATAAGGAAGCTCGGGTGGAGGAAGATGGAAGATGATATGATAAAAAGGAGAGGGAAGAAAGACAACTCAAGTATGGAGAAGCATGTGAAAGGGGATTACTAGATGACGTAAAGTTGCTAGTGTGACGAACCTAAGAGACAGACATTATGGGAAGGAGTTGAGGTTCACATGGAAGATGTGGAACTTGAGCAGTCTGTGCTACCCCATCTTGGCAAGTGCATGAGGGAGACCCCTTGACTTCTAGTAAGAGTTCATCATATGAAGAAAGGAGATTCATTGGTGCATATCGAACCCACCCAATGACTAAGCCTTGGAACTTGACTTTCCCGATCTAGGAAGAAGTATTGATCCAATCGAAACTAGTGGAAGAGATAGATACGCACCTAGGAGGTATAATTTTTTAGTTCTTTCTTCTATGGCTGCACATATTCTAGTATTTGGAAGAGTTTTTGGACAAGGGGAAAGTTTCCAAGCTTTTGGCCTCATGTCAAGGAGTGGCGTGGGACAAAGTAGCGGTGGTGGGAACCTTTGTCATAGACCGTCGATGCATATTTTAGTGGGACCTTAGGGGCACTTGACATAGCTCCTCTGAGACCCTATTGGACCAGTGGTTACGGTGGATTTGTTGGCTCTGGAGGTACAAGACCCAATGGACCTGGTGGATTAGGTAGTGGAGGAAACACCGGAAGGAACCAAGGCTCTGGTTCAGGACAAGGACCCTAACCACCACCTCAAGTTTTCTTTGAAATTTCTTTGCATTTACTAGATTATAGGGGCATTGAGGATGTTGTGGAACATGTTCACAAGTGTGAACTACTATGGCACACGAAAGGTATCACAACCCTAGAATGAAAGGCTAGTCAATTTGTAACCATGTTGCAAGGGCGTGCGCATAGCTGGTATAGAAAGTATGATCCTCATCAAATAGTGGTGGATTACACTACCTTAAAGAATGCATTCTGGTAGAGTTCCACATTCCTGAGTTCAAGTAAAAAGCATTAGTGCTTTGAAGGAGATACAACAAGGAATGGCAGAGAGTGTGTGGGAGTATGATGCACGCTTTAAGACTCTCTTTTCTAAATTATCATATGATATACATCCTTCTCAAGCATGCACAGTGGTTTGTTGGAGGATTGATCACCCCTTTTCAAAGGGCCCTATCTCATTAGACTTTTACAGATCCACGTGAAGCATTGGAGGTTACCTTGCACGCCAAAGCCATTGGTAGTATTGATACTGGTGTTAGCCCATTCTTGGAGGCTCAGATTGCTACTATGGCTAAGTAGTTGGAAAAGCTATCTATGAACTTAGTCCATGAGACTTGCAGTGGTTTGTGGTGCATAGATTGTGAGATAGAGGGGCATGTTAAGGATAATTTCCCCGGAGGATGGTACATGTTGTGACATTAGATTGTGAAATCTGTCATGGGGACCATGATGTCAGGAGAAGTCCCTTGCTACATCATGCGATCAGGAATAATGTATCCTGTTATTGTTAGATTTACACCTCCATGACCCATGATAGTAAATATTGTAGGCTCATTGATCAGATACATGAGGCCATTGATCATGGGGTGTGCCAAACCAGCATTGCCAGTGGTTCTAAAAATGATGATCACTGTTATGAGGAGCACGTAGATGGAGGCACGCATGGAAGATGTTTTGAGGAGGATTCGTGGACAAGGTAACCACGGAGGAAGAAGTGAGTTCCCATGTAGAACATGTTTTAACTATGGATCTATAGAAAATTACAAGCATGAGTGCCCAGACTTATTGCAATGCTCATGGTGCAGAAAGAAGCATAAGTATGAGAAGTGCCTAGAGTTATATGACCATATGAATCAGCAACACTTTGGAAGGACAAAACCTTTGTGATGGTCAGCATCAAGAAGGCGGACGTACAATGGATGCCTTGGGTAACATGTGATGAAGGTTTGGAGCCTATATTAGTAACAATAAGGGAAGAAGCTACATGTGCAATGGAAGTACCAAGACAGAAGAGCCTAGTTTCAAGGGGAGAGGTCGTTCATAGAAAGAACCCGGACCCGTGGATCGGGAAGGAGATATATCAGGACACCATGGATGTTATTCAAATATTTCAAGGGGAGATCAAAGTGTCTTAAGGAGCAATCCAGGAGGAAGAACAAGGAAGGAGGATCGAGTGCGAGAAAGATGACCTGGATGAGGTCAAGGAGGTGTGTAAAATGCTAAGGTAGGAGAAAATCATCCCTTTTCTAGGATCCCGCTTGAGAGAGAGCGTACCACGCACCGGGAGAAGAGCGCGAGAGATAGGTTTGCATGCAAACCTTCCCCCCCACAACCTCGACTATAAAAAAGAGATTGCACTGAATGCAGTTGTGGATGGATGGCTCATCAACAATATACTCATTGACACTTGCACGAATGTTAATGTTTTGAATTTGGATGCATGGCATCGAGATGGGGATACCTGCATTACAACCATCTTCAAATGTGTTGTATATGGAAAATAAGACTAAGACGATGCCCATCAATTTCTTGAAGGATACAACTATTACTATCCAGGAGCCATGTTTCTGGGGACTTGAAGTCTTAGCACTCCGAGGCGTAGAAAATTTCCCAAAGACTACTTGGGCACCCTTAGTGTTACAAGAACAATGTGGACCTTCGGTTCAAAAAAGGGTACATCAGTTTTGAGAACAAAGAGGAGTGGGTCATTATACCCCTGGTTGATGGGAAGTTAGTGCCCTATATTGAACCATTGGGAGAAGAAGTTCTGGATAAGATTTATGTGTACTCAATCAGAGACCTTGAGATGGTACACCCTATTAATAGGGTTATCCAATTTGAAGATGCTCAGTCAGTGAGTGATACCACCATCCTAGCATGTGAAAATTGGGCACATGAGTCTTACGAATTAATGGGATGGTAGTTAAGAGGATCGACCAAGGTAATAAAGGTGCACACTTTGTTTGACACCTTGGAGGAAAAGAACTACCCAAGTACTCTGGAGGAGCCTTCCCTAAGATCTTTCTGCATGAGATAGAAGCTCAGTGGAGGAACGATAAGGAGTGAAGGGAGATATTGAGTTACGTATTACTTAACACAACAGCTCATTGGTGGGAAACACATCAAGAGAGCCTTTTAGAGTGGCACAAGGTAAGAATTGTTCTCTGTGTTAGATTTTCTAGAAGTAATATACCCACCATCATCAAGGAGTACCATGGGAAGGATCCTACTTCTTTCCATATCCCGGGAGTTTGAACAGTCTAGAGAGAAGGCACGAAGCGTTTCCACCATCCCTCTAGGTGCACAAGTTGTATTCTACATTACATGGTTGTGCGCGTGCCGGTACATTCATTTGGAAACACGCCACCGAGACAAGAAATTGGCAAAAGCTCATGGCTGATCTTATTCATGCCTTTGAGTATCAGAGTACCAAACCATTGGTTGATAAGGCCTTGCAAGGTATCAAGTGCCTTACCATGGGGGATAGTGCTAGAATGGAAGATAGGTTGTTGGAATTACTAGGTGAACCAGGATTGGAGGTGTGCTTTGAAGAGATTGAAGAAACAAAAGAATTACAACTTGAGCATGTGTGTTTAGAGAAGGAGAAGGGAAAGTTAGTATATGTGATTAATGGAGAGGAATCGAGAGAGTTTAGATGTTATCCATGCGTAGGGACGTGCGCAAAGTAGTGGATAGTGTAAATTCTTGTGTGCATGCTTACCATGAGCCATTAAAGACACAAAAGGTTAACATCATTTCGGGAGAAGAACCTAAGGAAACTATTAAAGGGGATTATTGGATGGAGAAGGAAGTATCTAATATCATTAATCTGTTGCAAAAATTCAAGGATTTATTCCCACACGGGTACCATGAGCTAAAAGGATTCCACAATTCCTGGGGAAGATGAGGATAAAACTAAAGGAAGGTGTGTGCCCTGGTTAGAAAAAGGACCTACTAGATGAATCCAAACTTAGGCGTGAAGGTTAAGGAGGAGATATACAAGATGATAGCTTCGAGATCATTGAGGCGAGTTAAATAATTAGAATGGTTAAGTCCAATGGTAATCAGAATCAAGAAAGATGGGTGGATTAGGATCTGTGTGGATTATAGGGAATTGAATGTAGTTTGTGTCATTGATCCATTTCGACCCCCTTCACTGAAGAAATTTTGGAAGGAGTCATTGGGCACAAAATCTATTCCTTTACGGATGGATTTTCAAGATACCACCAAGTCCGGATTGCAAAGGAGGACCAAGAGAAGACAAATTTCACCACCAAGTGGGGAATTTTTATATATACGGTCATGCCCTTTGGGTTGAAGAATGCACTTTGTCTTTTCACGCATAGTGGTGCAAGCATTCTAGGACTTCATTCATAAGTTTCTTCAGGTTTACTTGGATGATTGGACAATATATGGTCTAGTTAAGGACCATTGTGACAACTTGAGATTAAAGTTTGAAAGGTGTAGGCAGTTAAGGATATCCCTCAACATTAATAAGTGTGTGTTTACTACACCCTTTGGGACTTTATTGGGAATATCGTATGTAAGGAGGTCTTGTTGGTAGATCCCGCTAAAGTTACGATTATTATGGGATTAAGGAGCCTACTGCCAGAGTGCATTGTGTGGATTCCTTGGGCATACGGGTTATTACAAGAAATTCATTAAGGGATATGTCAATATCACCACACCTTTGGAGGATATACTTAGACACAAAAGTACCTTCCATTGGGGAAATACACAACAGAGGGCATTTGATACATTAAAAGATAGGCTTATTACTACACCTATTTTGTGACTTCCCTCTTGGGAGAATCACTTTCATGTCCATGTAGATGCCTCAAAACCTCCATTAGAATAGTACTTATACAACCAAGTGAGGGGATTGTTGATCATCCTCTGTATTTTTTGAGTAGGAAGTTAACACCAGAGAGAGCAGAATTATACCACAACCGAGTGTAAGGCATTATCAATGATCTATGTGCTTTTCAAATTTAGACAAGTATATCTTGGCAACACCCTTTATATTCTACTTCGATCACATGGCATTAAATTATTTAGTGAACAAGATCATTCTCGTAAGGGAACATATGTCGATGGGTGTTGTTGTTTCAAGAGTTTGAGTTCACCATTGTAATGAAGCCTGGAAAAAGTAATTGCGAGACTTGATCATCTATCAAGAATTGATTCAGGAGAGGACACACAACGTATTGAGGAAGAAATGCCAGATGCGTAACTTTTTATATTGCGGCACTTGCCCTCAGATTTGGAAGAGATTGTTGTATTTTTAAAATAAGGTGTGGCGCCAAATGGAAAGAGGGCATTGGAAAAAAATTAGTTGGCCATATGCACCGTACCCTACATGTTGATTAGTGGAGACTTATACAAATTGGGACGTGATGAATTTTTGCATAGATGTGTGTTAGAACATGAGCATCTGGCCATCATGGAGGAAGGACATGTAGGAAGTGCGGGTGGGAATTACGTAGGTGATGCCACCACGTGCAAGATTTTAATGGAAGGTTTATGGTGGGAAACCTTGTATAGGGATTGTAGAGATTATTGTAAAGCATGTGACCACTGTTAGCACATTGGAAAACTAGGAAGGAGAGATGAAATGCCTTTGCATCCTATTCCTAGTGTGGAGCCTTTTGAAAAGTGGGTGATAGACTTTGTAGGACCTATTGCACTAGAAGCACGTAGGATTGGGTCACGTTATGTCATCACTTACATGGATTATCTCACAAGGTGGGCGAAGCAGCCCGACTAAAGATTGCACGGCAGCAACAACACCAAGGTTCCTATGGGAGAACATTATCACAAGGTATGGATGCCCTTTAAGTTTGACCAGTGATAGGGGTACGCATTTTCTAAATGAGACCGTGAGGATCCTACTATCTGAGTTCATGGTGGCTCATCATAAGACTATGCCCTATCACCCACAAGAAAATGGAACCGCGAGAAGCATTCAACAAAATATTGAGTCATACCTTGACAAAAATCTATGATGTTGGAAGACAGGATTGGGATGGCAAGGTATTAGTAGTTTTATGGGCTTACATGACTACATATAAAAGAATAAATAAAGCCACACCTTTTCAATTGGTGTTTGGCATGAAATCTATTTTTCCAGTTGATTTTATGTTACCTTATCTGTGAATAATGTGCACAAGAGGATTAGCCGATGAACAAGTACTAGAAGAAAGAATTGATGAACTAATGAAACTAGGTGAGAGTCGATCACTTGCCCATTAGAGCCAAATAGCGGAAAAGGCAAAGAAAAAGGCTTGGCATGATCGCCATATTAGGAACAAGAAATTTGAGGCTAGGTAGATGGTGTTAATGTATGATTCTAAATTTCTTCGCCATCCTGGGAAGTTGAAAGTCCATTGGTTAGGTCCCTATACAATCTCGTACATCCTTGATTTAGGCGTGTGCTAGTTATAAGCACTGGATGGAACAAATTTTCCTAGACACTTCAATTGTAGTAGGCTAAAGCCCTCTTATAAATAAGTCTTCTTGGTGTTTGTAAATAAGGTAGTTTTGCCAGTTATTTTAGAATTTTACCTTAAGCATTTTTTCCTTTCCTTGTGTTTCCCTTTCGCATTGTTGTTTTTTTGCGCCTTGGGTGCCGGTAACCTTATTTCTATTTTTGGAGAATTTATGAGTGTGTAGAGGACCATGCATCATTTAAGTGTGGGGTGGAGAAAAGTGAAAAATCGTGTGATTAAAAGTACCAAGGAAGTTGTGTTGAAGAGCCTTGTTGAGTAGCTCGGTTAAAATAAAGATGAAGAAATAAAAAGATAGAATGGTTGATGCCAGGGTAAAGAAACTTGTAGATCCCACATACAAAGGAAAAAGAAGCACATTTAAAGCAACACGAGGTAGGTGAAAGAAATAATCTAGATAGAAGAAGCACCTTTGGTGTAGGTTGAGCATGCGTAAGAGTCTCCGGTCAGGTTGGTTTGGTTACGTGCTAGAAGGTTGGAGGAGTTTTCATGTAGAAAGGGTGCGTGATTGAAGGTGTTGAAGATGAGATTTGTTTTAAAAATATACATTAAATGAGAAAATTATGGGGTAGGTAAAGTAGCATTTAATGACCAAAAAAGGAAAAACTATAAATAGAAGGTTGGGGCACTCTCATTTTACTTTGCAAAACGAAGAGTTGGAGATATAAGTGAAAGATATAAGCTAGGGATTTTTCAAATTCAATCAAGGAGAAGATTTGTGTGATTAAAAACATAAAGAGCTAGTTTGAGATTGTGAACCAGAAGGAAGGAATTACACGGGCATGGAACGAAGTGAAAAGACGTTGTCTTGTGAAGAATTTATCGAAGTTAGGGTTCAACAAACTAGGGCATGGGTTTAGGAGAATTGTATCACGGATCTGAGATCAAAGGTTGGGAGAAGGAAAGTAGAGTAACAAGGAGAGGATTAGAGTGACACAATTACCTCGACCATGGCACCGAAGAAAGGGAAGGGCAAAGAAAAGGTTAAACAACCAAAACCTAAGGTAGATACAAACAAAGAATGGTATGCAGAAATGCAGTACCCTGACAGAGTGATGATGGGGAAGGAATGGGAATCCCATTTGAGAAGCATACTAGTCAGTGATTATAATCACTACACCAACACTATAGAAGAAAATATGGCATTAGAATTGGTACGCCCAAGCAACAAGTGAACACCTGAAGGGTTACCTATCTACAATGATGGTGTGAAGGTCAAGCTAGCGAAGGAAGGTCAAGCTTGTACCAGTGGTTGATGTCTCATGTACATGAGGAATACTTCCACTTTGTTGGGTGTAAGATGCACATAAATCCCGATTGATTACACATTTTACATGTCTCATATACGAGGAGATAGCTTAGAAGATGACCTTGGCAATAAGGAGGCCATTCGAGAGGCCGTCACAGTATGCCTGTAAGAAAGGGTCGCGGTATTATGACATCTTAGACATCAAGGACCTAGTTATGAAGATGGTTGTGCACCTAGTAACAAAGCTGAATGGCCAAGAAAGGTGGACGTAAGTTAACAAGCCATGGCTACATGTCTGCAGGAAGATTACAAAGGGGACTATTTACAACTTGTCTGCATACATTGCCGAGGAAATTGTAAAGTGCGCGAAGGAAGGGGATAGGATCCTCTTTGGAAATTTCCTACTCACCATAGTATTTATAGAAATTAGAGTACCAGATGCACCAGAAAAGTGTGTGTGGGAGTACTAGATGTCATGCAATGAAAAGGTGCACAAGGTTATGATGGCAGCGAAGATACAAAGGAAAATAAGAGGGATGCCAAGAGGACAGAGAGCCACAGATTTTACAAAGGATTAGATAACCAAAGTGGAAAAATGAGAAGTGAAGAAGATGCTTAAGGCCCTTATAGACCAGGATTTAGAGTGGAGCACAGACATAGTGCTAAAGGAAGGGAAGGAAGAGAGTGGTGAAAAGGGACATGAAAACCTAGGAGGCCCCGCTCTGATAGTCAGCTTCCCCAAAGACACGCACTCGGGTAGAAGACTTCTAGATGCAGAACAGAGGTAGATAATGGGCTATGTGGATGATTCAAGGAAGGTATTACGCACATGATTCTAGAGCACAATACCCACTAAGAGACTTATCATCATGGGATTGTTTGAAAAGGAGGGCGCGTACCCCAGGACCAAGAAGATGCTTTCTTGGGCATTTGAATCCCACGTCGATGAGCTAGACTTTGAAGTCTACCAAAAGGTGCTTATCATGCTACCGAGTCTAAGGGAGATAACCCCTTAGTGAATTCCTAGGAGCTCTTAAATGAGCAAGTCTGCAATGCTCTAAACAAGGTCACGGTGGAAACAGAGGTGAGGCTATTCGCGCAGAATGACAACATAAGGGATTTAGAGGGAAAGTTGGCCAAGAAGGAGGAAGAGTTGGCTAAGGTGGCCAAAAGATTAAAATAAGAGGAATTAATCAGTGCGTAGCTAAAGCGTGAGCTCAAGGAGGAAAAGGCAAAGGTGCATGAGGTCTACAAGAAAGTAGACTCAATAAAAAGTTCCATCATTTTGAAACACCCAGATCTAACGCCTATCCCCAGAGGTACACATCGACGCTAGAATGCCTAGAAGACTTAACGTGCATCCTCACCATGGAGAGGTGACCCTTGGCATTGGAATCTATGGAGGAAGTGGTTGTGCGCCTGAAGGAGGAGGACCAGTTAAAGGTGATAGCACTTGTTTCCGAGTATAGCAAGGTGCTCACATATGTAAAGATTGCTTCCTAGTCTATTGAGGGTGCATATGACACATGCACAAATAGAGATAAGGTGGAACTATGTTTTGTCACCACACTTGAAGTAGAGCTGAAAGAGTTCCAGGAGAAGAATAAAGGAAACAGGGTGGAGCGGGATAAAGTCCTAACGGAAGTAGAAATAAGATTTGAAGAGATTGAGGCACTAAGGGGCTCAACCAAAACATGACTGAAGGAACTATATCCTCAAATTACCAGAATAATGGACAATCTCGTAGACTTGGGTAAGGATACGAAACAAATTGTGGACAATTTGGGTGCTCAGGGAGTTGGCCTAAGTTTTGATGAGGTAAACCTCCTGGTTGGTGACCTCTGTCAGAAGGTGTAGAATGAGGTCAATGCATGGAGTAAGTTTGAGGAAGACTTACAAAAGGACTTCCCCAGCCTTTTGATTTAATGTTCCCCCATTCTTCATTCTTTCCCCTATTCTTTCATTCCTTATTCATTTTTGTAATATTTGTCTACATCTTGGTTCCATTGAACCAACTTGCACCTTGGTCAAGTAGAATGTTTCGAGGGTGGAGAACAGGCGTAGTGTGGGGTGATGTTGGGCCCCTAAAATATTGACTAAGTGTGAAGGCACGTGGGCACGCGGACCCCAGTTATAGAAGGGTGTGTAAGGAAAAAGCACACAAGAGGAAGAGTTAAGGAGGCATATGGTTCATGCGATGCATGAAAGGAGATTTGGGACTTAGCTGATTTAAGAAACAAAGGTAGAACATGTGAAAAGCATGATCGGTTGTGCATGGATAAGATGCTAGCTTTGTGATAGATGGCCCAAGAAAGAGCATGCCAGTGAAGGAGTCTTCTAGAATACCATCATGAGATGGAGTGGAGAGCTCAGGCTTGAGGAAACATGCTCATTGAAGGACCACATTTGACACTTGGTGACGGATTGAGGGCACGGCAAGGTGAGTTGGCAGTGCGGGAAGGTGATAAATACAAGTCTTGCAGTGGGAAAAGAGAGAGATAAGGAGACTGGGATAACATACACATGGGAATATAGACATGAGAGGAGAAGATAGGAGGGATACACACAGAGAGAGATAACATGGGTGAAGCTCTGCAAGATTACTGCGAGTGGAACTTTGGTGTAGAAAGGAATGTACTAAGCTTAGCATTGTAATTTCTTTTTCTTTTTGGCTTAGTTATACAAGCCTAGTGATGTGCATGACTGCGGTCTGCCCTCTATGGCTCTTTGTAATGAAATGATGAATACAATGAGGTTACCTATTGCAATTAGATATGAATATCAGTGGGTTTTATGTATATTTCATTCATAGAAGTTCTCTTTCCTTTCATGCTATGAATGAATGATTGTATCTTTCCTTCTATTACAATATATGTTATGGAGTCTATTAAAACACTTAGTCTGAAGGAACTACAAGGATATGGAGGCCATTTTGAGCCCCATGATTCTTGTATGTCTAAACTTCTTTCCTGAATACTCTTATACTACTCATAGATGAATGCTTCCCACTAAAACTCACATAAAAGAGAGACTCAACACTCACGCTTGCCTCGGGTGAGCGCTCTCCGTCGCTTTGGGTGATAGGCTAGTGCACATGGGATTCCTTCCTTTTATAGTGGGAGTAAAATTGACTACAAGCACCCTCTTCCAAGGATTTACAATCTATTTGATCATATGCATGGGGCATCAGTTTACTCTAAGATCAATCTGTGGTCTTGGTACCACCAATTGAGGATAAAATAAGAAGACATACATAAAACTTCCTTTAGAGAAATATATGGACACTTCAAGTTCATTGTACTACTATTCAGTTTAACTAATTCTCCAGCCACTTTTATGAATTTAATGAACAATATCTTTCAAGATTACTTGGATAAATTGGAGCTTGTATTCTTGGATGATATTCTCATTTATTCAAAAATTGTTGAAGAGCATAATGAACATATAAGGATTTTACTTGAGGTATTAAGAAAGAGGAAAGCTTTTGAAAGCTTTCAAAGTGTTCATTTTATGAGAATGAGGTACAATACTTAGGACATGTAATAAAAAAGATGGAATTTATGTAGATCCATCAAATATTGCAGCCATAATTGATTGGCCAGCTCCTAAAAATGTGCATGAAGTCAGAAGCTTCATGGGACTAGCTGGATACTACCAGAAATTTGTAAAAGACTTCTAAAAAGTCACTACCCCAATCACTTTGTTATAGAAAAAGGAAAAAATTTGTTTGTAATGATAATTGTGAGTGTACATTTAAAAAGTTGAAAGAAAGAATAAATTTAGCACTTTGTTTTATAAGTTTTGGATCCCAATGGGAAATTCAAAGTAGTGATAGATGCCTCCGGTGAGGGGTTAGGGGGTATTTTGTTACATAATGATCATTTGATTATGTATGAAAGCAAAAAAATAAAAGTACGAGATGAACTATGTTCCCCATGACTTAGAGCGTGTTTCCATTGTACACGCTTTGAAAGTATAGAGACATTATCTTTTAGGGAAGCCTTTTGACTGAAAAATAAAACATCATGGGCTGAAATACATCTTCACTCAGCAAAACTTGAATGTTAGATAACAAAGATGGTTAGAATTTTTTTCTCAATATGATTTTGATATTAGCTATATAAAAGGTAAGGAAAATTGAGTGGCAGATGCACTAAGTCTTAGGAAGAAAATTTCTTCCCTTTTTACCTTGAGAACCCAATTCAAAGATGAGGTAAAGAAATTAATGTTAATGATTCATATTATCAAGTAAGTTAAAGTAGAAATTTCTAGAGATTCCAATGATAATAGATACAAAGGGTTCATATTCGATAAAAAAGGAATCCTAATGTATGAAAATTGGGTTTATGTACCCTTGAAATGAACTAAGGAATAAATTGATAACTGAATTGCACAATGCTCCTTATTTTGAACATCTTAGAGTAAAAAAATGTTTTTTGATGTAAAACAACAATATTTTTGGAAAGGGATGAAAAAGGACATAGTTGATTATGTGTCTCATTTCTTAGAATGTCAACATGTAAAGGTTGAACATATGCACCCAGCTAATTAGATTATATTATCACAACATTCTATAGTATAAATGGAAAGTGATAAGCATGGATTTTGTTCAGTGATTCCAATGTCTAAAAATAAACACGATGTCATTCTAGTTGTAGTTGAAAAATTGACAAAAGTAGCTCACTTTATTCCTAGAAATTTGAAAGATGATTCACCTATTCTTGCAAAAATATTTGTGCATGAAATATTTAGACTACATGGTGTACCTGAACTAATAATTTAATATTGAGACCCAAGAATGAATTCATGTTTTTGGAAAATTTTAAATGCAGCCTTAGGAACAAAAATGAATTTCAGTTCAGCATACCATCCAGAAACAAATGGATAGACTAAAAGGGTAAATCAGATTATGGAAGACATGCTTAGGATGTACTGCATGGATCAAGTAGTACAAGTGGGAAGAATATCTTCCTTTGGTTTAATTTTCATATGGCAATATTTATCATTCCTCTCTGAAAATGGTACCTTTCAAATATTTGTATGGAAAAAGTGTAGAACACCTGTTAGTTGGGACAACATAGAAGACATAGAGGTAGTAGGACCTGAAATTATTACTAAAATGGAACAACAAGTAAAATTAATCCAAGAATGATTAAAATAAGATTCTGATAGGTAAAAGAGTTACACATATCTAAAAAGAGTTGATAGGAAATTTGAACTTGGTGACAAAGTATTTTTAAGGGTCAAACCCAAAAATATTTCTATTTCTTTTGGTAAATTGGTCAAGTTATCACCTTGTTTCATTGGTCCTTTTGAAATCATTAAAGTGATCAGCCCTGTGGCATACCGATTAGTGTTACCTCCCGCATTGGCTAGGATGCATAATGTCTTTCATATTTCCTTACTTAAAAATTACATTTCAGATTTGTTGTGTGTGCTAAATTGGAATTCTTTACAAGTTCAAAACCCTAGGGTCATCATGATTGAACCCATAAGGGTGTTGGAAACTCACAAGATGCACTTGTGTAATAGAGATATAAGTCAATGCAAGGTCCAATGGGACCAATTTTCTAAAGAAATTGCAACTTGGGATAATTTAGAAGAAATAAAAACTACTTTTCCACATCTATTTTAGTAGTAAAACATATATTTTTATATGAATTTATGATACTTTATGATTTATTTTACGGAAAAGTTACTTTTAATTTTGTTGTTTAAGAAAAAACTTGGAAAATGTGTTGGTTACAGCCAACATAATGTTGTTTTGAAGTTCTGAAAACTTGATTTTTACAAGTTTCATACTATATTGTTTGGATTATTTATTGATTGAATAAGTATCTTACTACGGGTTATTTAAATTATGTTATGTTGGAATTAATCATCAGTACGATGATTCTTTTAAGGGGGAGGCACACAACACCCTTGTTTTATTATTTTTTTGTGATAAGAATGGTGGATTTATGACATACTTCTCAAGATGGCTTATATTCTTGTTTGGTTACCATTCTTGATCGTAATCTCTTTACAATGATGTAACATGTTTGAAGTATTGTGATTGGTACACTAATGGTTAAACATGTTTGTGTATCACCATTACTAGGATTCTGTTTCTATACTTTGCTTTCTCATTGTTGGACTAAGCCTAACAAGTTCATGGATTCTAACTCCTACCTGTATAAGTGTTGTAATATGTTGCTTTTCAAGATTTATTGGGTGACTATGAACATGTATAATATCAGGATTCTTATGACGAGATATGTCGACCCTCATTATATTACTACAATTATTTTTCTTGGGTTTGGATGATAAATTTTTGAAAGGAAAATTGGACTTCATGTGCATTGGCAATATGATCTTGTCTATTACATAGCAGGAGCTAAAATATTAAAGGCATTAGTATGATTATCATATTATTAAATAATGTCATGAACTTTGAATAAGGATGTGATATAATGAAAGTCTAAGATTATTATCTTTAATTTTAGACATTATAAGTTAGGGCACTAATGCTTAAGGATTAGGTAAGTCTAAACTTAGTTATTATATTCAATTCTTAATGTCTTAATCTTTGTGGAAGGTCCTAATGTGATCATCATTGAATCAAACCTTATGAAACTTTGGGCATAGATAGTAAAGGGGACTAATCTTATACCAAAATAAGGTTGATATTTCAAATTTACTAAAGCTCAAGCTAATGTTGATAAGATTGGCATAAAATTTATAAGGGCCTAAGCTAAGTCAATGATCATTCAAACTTACCATATTTTAAAATTTACTTGAAGTGGCACATTACGAACCCCTCCCAACTTGGATTTTACAGGTGGTAAATAATAATGTGGGGCATTTAATGAACACCACCGGGTAATTAAAAGGAAGAACCCACTAAGTTTGGGGGTCTTGGCTAAATTGGTAGTTAACTACTAGAAAATAATTGTTATTGGAATCTAAGTGGCACTCAATAAAATCGATACACGATGGATTAGATCGAAGAAGATGTAGACGGATGAGGAAGCCGATGTAGACAAGACGGGCGCACACGAGCAATTCGCGCAATAGATCCGAATAACCCGCAAAACACCGATGCTTGTGTGAGAAAAAGACCACGTTAAAAGATATTTAAGTGGACTGCCCGAGAAGCGGGTCCGAGAAGCGATAAGCTTCCTCGGCGGATGTCAGTCCACGTTTTCAATTAAGAAAAGAAGCATACATGATAAAAGATGTAAATAAAGACTAGATTTTCTGATTGCAGTAATAAGAATCTAAACAGCAGACAGAAAGTACAGAAAACAGGGAACTATGAAATAAATGCTGGATTTGTGTTACCTGTATCCTTTTACCTATCTGCAGAGAAATCGGCGTCGACTGGGTAGAATCGGCGTCGATTGAGACTGGTCGGCGTCGATTGAGAAGGGTCGGCGTCGACTTGATAAGATCGGCGTCGACTGGAGACAGATCAATCAATCAGGGACTGTGCGACAAGATTCGGGAATTGGAAGGTGAATGTGGTCTGCTGGATGTGCCGAAGTTGGCGAGATACTGGAACAGAGTCACCAGATGATAGATGGTCGTGACAGGGACAGAGTAACGGTGCTCCTCTCAGGGATTGATTTGGACAGGATCTGTCCTAATCTGAGACAATTGATGCTAAAAAGATCTCTCTTTCTCACACCCTGTATCTCTCTCGCTCTGTTCGTGCGTAAGTGCTCTCTTTTTTTCGCCTTTTTTTTTTCGCTCGTTCGTGATCTCTTTTTCGGTCTCTTCGGTCCTTAGAACTGAGTTCTGGACTTGCTTTTATAATCGGCGCCGCTCCTAGAAAATCGGCGCCGACCATATGGGTCGGCGCCGATCGCGGAAAAGACTCCCGAGGTGGCCAAAAATGATCGAAAAAGATAAGACTTATCCCGACTACGGGAAAATATCCCGCTTAGGGAAGATTAAAAATAGATGTGATACATGGATAGAATAAATTTGGGGTGGATAAGTGATTAAGATGCATGGGAAGAAGCGTAATTAAATATTTAATATTTAATCACTCATGGGTAAGATGTGATGGGATGAATTAAATTTGGAATAAGTGATTAAATCACAAATTGGATAATATCCCAAGGGGATAGTTGGTGACGTAAACGTGCCCCAGGTTACCTAAGCAAGTAAACGGATGAGAGGGACACTAAATTGGGTAACCAATTTTAAGTGTCTACATTTTGCCCCTTTTTGTCAAGTAACTTGCGATAAGCAAGGTTATGAGACAAAAACAAGGAGATGGAAGAAGAGAAGAATTTGTGGTGATGTGATCCCCCTCAAACTAGGGATGGGATGGATGATAGAACAGACGATCCCGAGTTTGAAAAAGGTAGATGAAAACGCAGGATGCCCCAGTCGGATGTCTGGAGTAGATCTGATCATTGATGACGCATAAAAATAAAAAAAAAAGGCAGCAACCTAAGGAACTCACATTGGTAGGGAAAACTAGCCGGTCTCCTCATGAGACGACGTTAGTGCCTACAGACCCATGAGTGTAAGGAGAACTGCAAAAATAGTCAGCATCTAAAGAGAGACACATTGGTAGGGACAACTAGACGGTCCATAAATCAGACGACGTTAGTGCCTACAGACCCGTTTAACTCTAAGCTGCCAAAAAGTACAAGTGTCCCACGCAAAGGGAACAAACCCGAAATAGACAATGATATCGAAAAGATGCGTCAAAAGGCAAAATTCAGCACACCACAATGATCAGATAGATAAGTAAGCCAAGCATCAACACTATGGCAAACAGACATGAAAAATCGGCGGCGACCAAACTAATCGGCGCCGACCAAAACAAGCGGCGTCGACCCAAAAAATCGGCGCCGACCAATCCAGACACATATAAATATGCGAACGGAAAACGTAAACGATTTATTTGCAACGTGACGATTGATTCAGAGAAAGCCAGATTTGTGATTTGAGCATCATGGAAGCCTCTGGGAGCGGACAGAAGCGCAGGAGGACACGACCTGGGGTAAGTGATCATTTTCGAACCCACTTTTCTTAATTTTTTTTTTTGTTTGATTTTTTGTGCATGGGAGGCCAGGGTCTGGTTTACATCCGGCCAGGCAGTCGGCGCCGATTGGTTTAATCGGCGTCGATTTGTTTTTGGATCGGCGTCGATTAGTATTAAACGGCGCCGACTGAAATGAACGACGCCGATTTTACCAAATCGGCGCCGATTGAAAGATTTTTTTTTTTTTTTTTTTTGGAAGATGAGATTTGGGGAAATAAGAGACTAATTATGTTTTTGATGTCGTGGATGCAGGCACGAGAGGCTCTTCATATGAGGGATGCCATCCCTGAGCTATTGGAGACGATCCTTCCTGATGTGACAGATGCAGACTGGCAGCATTTAGAGCTAGCCGGGCTCGGGGGTTTCAGATATTATAGACGAGTGCCACGAGATGTGGAGCTCATGCGGGCATTAGTGCGACGGTGGGACAGCCACACGTGCACATTTTGGTTCAGGACGGGTGAGATGACGATCACCCATGAGGATGTATTCAGGATCCTCAGATTACCGATTACTGGGGACCCGATCGAGATCACACTCGGAAGCAGCAGCAGAGGGCCCTGGTGCGATTATACAGAGATAGAGCAGATGACTCGGAGATAGTATCTGGGGCAGTGAGGATAGCCTCACAGTACAGGCAGGATAGCCCTCGGAGCAGGCGGATAGCCTTGATTCAGATGGCTATCTCCTATTTTGCCCTGCCAGACTCAGGAGGTGGGAGATTCCCATTGCTACTGCTAGACTGCGTTTGCGACATCTTGCAGTACAGACAGGTTTTTGCCTTTGCCGATGCCCTGATAGCTCAGGTATATTATGAGCTATGGATGTACACCACTGGTCGGAGGACAGGGATCGATGTCAGTTTTGTGCTTCATTGCTGGGCATATGAGCACATAGCAGTGATCAGGCCATCCGGGCTTCCTTGGATGCCAGCAGCAGTGGGGGGTGTTGATTATGGATTTCAGAGATGGCGGGCTGACATGGCCGCAGGAGATACAGGTAGATCAGCCGAGTGGTACTCTGAGCGTTTCAGGACGCTTACACCAGATCAGGTCATCTGGAGGCCATATCGGGCATTCCCGACATGGGCTGGTCAGGACGCCCACTTGGCAGCATTGAGACGGAGTCGGGTGGTCAGGGGCCGTAGGCCAGATATGTGGGAGCGAGTCCCGTTTATGCGGATACTGAGACAGTTTGGCCTAGTACAGACAGTACCGGCCACCTACACACCGTATAGGCGGGATAGCAGGGAGACGGATTTGCCGATTTTGATCCCGGCAGACCCATTGAGAGAGGCCCCACCCTCCACAGACAGTGATGATGACGCGGGGGTGGATGAGGGCTACGCAGCATGGTACGACACAGAGCTTCCACGACATCTCCCGCCCTCTATAGATGCTGATGAGGAGGACATAGCTGCTACGCTGGACAGATTAGAGGGAGAGCATGCCACCCTCACACAGACACATCAGGTAGCTCTGGAGGAGATCAGGGCTTTGACGGAGGAGAGGGATGCCCTGATTGTGGAGAGAGACACCGCTCGCCAGGAGCGAGATACAGCGATCCAGCAGAGGGACCGCTACTTTCGGCACAGGGAGGCCCTCAGGGCCAAGTACGGAGAGACTGGTGCCACATCAGAGTCTGGTACACAGGGCACGACCCTAGGAGGGGCACCACCAGCAGCGTCAGCAGCCCCAGCAGCACCAGCAGCATCGTTACGAGCACCGGGTACTGTGAGCCTGAGCACGTACCAGTCTCTCCTCGCTGAGGTGAGATATTACGAGGATGCCCTAGCGCAGCATGCCCCAGATGTGCCTCGGTACGGGGCGAGGAGGAGAGCAGCGACGGCTACGGCGAGTGGAGCCTCAGGCGGAGGGAGCACTGGGAGAGATCGAGGTGGGCCGAGACCTCCAGCAGCAGGCGCATCGAGCTCGATAGGCGGCGGCCAGGAGAGACAGCCAGGTGCAGAGGAGGGTGGAGGAGATAGTGTCCTCCACGCTTCAGATTTTACCATATAGAGATTTGATAGATTTTGTATTTGTATAGTGATGTAGCCTCGATTGGAAGGCATTGTATAGATGGCTTGATTGAAAGCCACCCATTTTTGTACAGACACACATGTATATAGATTTATCATGTTATTTGTCATATACTTGTACTTATGCTTTTTAGTTTTGATATACATGGGTAGATGGATATAGATAGAGGATAAAATAGATGTGATTGGATAGATATAGACTGATAGATGATAAAAATAGATGTGATTAGATAGATTGAAATGTGGATAAAATAGATGTGATTGGATAGATATAGACTGATAGATGATAGATGTGATGTGGATAGAACTTTGATAGATGGATATGATGTAACTTGGATGTACATGTGTTTAAATATTTTGATGGATAGATAGACAGATGTGTTTGATGTATGGATGTAATTGTAATGAGAAATGAATACAGATAGATGTTTTGATAGATAAGATGAACTTAGATAGAAGATAAATTTTGATTGAATTAACATGTGAAATGCCAATTTAACAGGATGCAAGACAAAGAAATGGAGAATACTCCCTGCAAGAGCCAAAGATGAAAGCGGAAACAACCGTGACTTAGAAGAGAAGATACTCGGAGAAGAAGAAAAATGATAAGTTGGACTTCCAACCGACCATAGATAAAATCTAGAAAGGAAACCAAAAGACCAAGCATATAAGGCCCTATATAAGATTAAAATAAATCTGACACTAACTAGTCGCAAACCAGATCTAGGATAGAAATGGAAAGAAAAGTAAGTATCTTGTCGGAGTTTACAAGGGACAGGATACATGTCCATGATAGGAAAATAGGATTCTCCATATGATCGACAAAAAGGTCCTAAATCTCAGCTTCATGATTTTGACAGAAAAGCAAACTGATCAATGCGGGAAGTTTGCTTGATATGGAAAGACTGATCGATGCGGGAAGTCTTTCAGTGATGCTAAAAAGTGTATAAACTAACTGGAAGGCTGATTGATGACAAGAAGCCTTGAGTATTTCTTTGAGAAACAGCCGTCCTTCAAGGGAGCGGTCTGTATTTTGAATTTTAATGATAGCCATCCTTCGAGGGTATGGTCTATGTTCTTTTTGATTCACTTAATAATATATATGGATAGCTGTCCTTCAAGGGATCAGTCTATCTTTTGGATAGCATCTTTTTTTTTTTTTTTTTTGAAACTTTTTGGAAGAAGCTGAGTTTAGACCTAGATAGATCAGATGGAGGGGAAGAGAACATAGAAGAACATGTACTCATGCCCCGAGTAGATCCGATTAAGATAAGTACTTGGGACAGATGAAGTGGTGATTAAGGTATTCCTACCATGAGGAGGAACATATCCAAAAGAAACGTGCAATGAGTAGAGCCGCGATACTCATATTTAAGGTAAACGAGGCAATAGGCGGAGAACCACACAATTTCAAATCACCACAAAAGTAGATGACTGGTTATTAGGACGGATGGAAGATCTGAGTTGCGACTAGATTTGTGTAAGATAGATTTTAACAATAGAAGGGCCGTAGATGCAAGGCATTAAGAGGTTCCGCTGGTACACCATCCATGGAAGATAAACGATAAGCCCCAGACCCATATTTATGAGTGATAATGTAAGGGGCCCATCAGTTGGGAGCAAACTTACCACGTTGACTTTTCGAGTGTAGTGACATTTTGATTTTCCTTAAGAACAAGGTCACCAATTTTGAAGTCACGGTGTTGCAAGTGCTTGTTATAAGCACGTTTGACACGCTCAAGATAGACTTGATGATGCTCAAGAGCGTTAAGACGCCGCTCATCTAATAATTCAAGTTGTGCTAGACGATTTTGACGATAATCCTCATCGGAGACAAATTCTCTGAGAGAAACACGGAGAGATGGGATTTGGACTTCCAAAGGAAGGACAGCCTCAGACCCATAGACGAGAGAGAAGGGAGTAGCACCAGTAGGAGTACGAATGCTAGTCCGATAAGCCCAGAGAGCAAAAGGGATATGTAAATGCCAATCCCTACCAGCTCGACTAGTTACCTTTGCGAGGATATTACGCAAAGTTTTATTGGAAGCTTCGGCTTGACCATTAGCTTGAGGATAGTATGGAGAAGAAAAACTGAGCTTGATATTGAAAGCATTGCAGAGATTCTGCAAATCAGCGTTCTTGAAAGACTTACCATTATCTGTGATTAGCTTGTGTGGAACGCCAAAGCGACAAATGATGTGTTGATAGACGAAATCAACTATGGGTTTAGCCTTTGTTGAAGAAAGAGGGATAGCTTCTACCCACTTAGTAAAGTACTCAGTGGCAGTAATGATAGAATGATGACGTTGTGAAGAACGGGGATTGATGAGACCAATAAGATCAAGACCCCACTGCGAAAAAGGCCACAAATCCGCCGCAGGTTGCAAAGCCTGACTAGGGATGTGCGTGAGATTGGAATGTTGCTGACACTTGACACACTTCTTAGTGTATTCACAACAATCTTGATTAAGAGAAGGCCAATAATATCCCAAACGTAAGATGCGCTTGGCTACAGCTAAGCCACTAAAATGTCCACCACAGATACCGTCATGGACCTCCTGAATAGCTTTAGATGATTCATGGGTTTTGAGGCATCGAAGCAAAATACCATCAAAGCCGCGTTTGTAAAGAATCCCGCCTAGGATAGTATAGCGGTTGGCGCGTTGGACAAAAGATCTTCTACCATTGGAAGTCAGATCTGGAGGAAGCACCGAATGAGATAGATAATCAACTATCTGTTGATACCACTCATCCTGAGTATGGGTTGTGACAGCATTGATTGACGTTAGTTGTTGAAGATAAGATGGTTGATCTAATCGTTGCACAGCCACATAAAGACGCGAGTCTTCGGTAAAAGGCGGGATAAGTGAGGCTAATGAGGCCATGGTATCCGCGAATCGATTTGCAGTGCGAGGAATGGCTTGGATAGTGAATTTATCAAAAGATTGGAGTTGAGCGAGAACGATATCACGATATTTTTGAAGGATATCATTCTTGCATTGATAGACACCCGTGACCTGATTAACGATGAGTTCAGAATCACCAAAGATGTCAATATGACGAGCGCCGAGATTAATGGCATTTTGAAGACCTAAGACAAGAGCTTCATACTCAGCCACATTATTGGTGCACTCAAAGTTCAATTTGTGTGCAACTGGGATAGGCGTACCCCAAGGAGGAATCATCACGAAACCCGCACCTCCCCCTTGCTGGCATTTGGATCCATCAAAGAAGAGCTTTACTTTAAATGGAGATAGACCAAAATCAATTTGTTGGATATACTCATCGGGGAATTGAGCAAGGGGGTCTTGAGTGTCCGGAAGAGGAGCATCTGCTAATTGATCTGCAATAACCTGACCCTTGATAGCCTTTTGCGGGATAAACTCGAGGTCAAACTCAGTCATAAGCATAAGCCAACGAGTGATGCGATCATTGTGATAAGGTTTTGCATGGATTGTCTTGAGGGGATTGACACTTGTGACAATGTAAGTTTTGTGATTAAGGAGATAATGACGAAGCTTAGAAGTTGCAAAGAAGAGAGCACAACATAGTTTTTCAGCTTCGGAGTAACGTGTTTCATACTCATGGAGGGTGCGACTGATGTAATAGACAGCTTGTTCTTTACCACAAGTGTCCCGATGCGAGATCATGGCTCCCAGAGCATGGTCAGTCACAGAGATATAAAGATAGAAAGGCTCCCCCTCGCGTGGAGGTGTAAGCACGGGTGGAGAAAGAAGATAAGCTTTGAGATCATCAAAGGCCTTTTGGCAATGCTCATCCCATTCAAAATGAACATTCTTACGGAGAAGATGGTGAAAAGGTTGACAACGGTCCGACAATTGGGAGATAAAACGACGCACTGACTGAAGACGTCCTTGGAGACTGCGGAGTTGCTTCAAGTTAGAAGGGGGAGGCATCTCAAGGATGGCTTTTATTTTTGCGGGGTCGACTTCAATACCCCTGATGGAAATGATAAAACCTAAAAGTTTACCAGTGAGAACGCCAAACACGCACTTAGCTGGATTTAGACGAAGACAGAAGCGGATAAGCCTCTCAAAGAGAGGTGCAAGGATGAAAAGATGATCCTGACGACGCTTGGACTTGCCGAGGAGATCGTCAACATAATCCTCCACAGTTTTGTGTAAGAGATCATGGAAGATGTATGTCATTGCTCGTTGATAGGTTGCTCCTGCGTTCTTAAGGCCAAAAGGCATGACACGATAACAAAAGGTCCCCCAAGGGGTTATGAAGGAAGTCTTATGTTGGTCTTCTGGTGCGATGAGGATTTGATTATATCCAGAGAAACCATCCATAAGAGAAAGCATCTCATGACCCGCAGTTAAATCTACGAGTTGGTCGATATTAGGAAGAGGAAAATCATCCTTTGGACAGGCAAGATTAAGATCCCGGAAGTCGGTACAAATTCGAATCTTCCCAGTAGCCTTAGTTACTGGTACTACATTGGACACCCATTGTGGATAATCGATGGGTTGGATGAAGTTAGCCGAGAGCAAGCGCTGTAATTCTTCTTTAACAAGAAGGGCTACTCTAGGGTGCATTTTACGTAATTTTTGCTTAACTGGTTTGATGTTGGGAAGGGTAACGATATTGTGGACCACAATATCGGGATCGAGTCCTGGCATATCCTCGTATGACCAAGCAAAGGCTTGACGATGTTTGGAAAGAAAAGCGGTAAAGTCCCCTAATTCCTGTGGATTAAGGGATTGGCCGACCTTAATGATGCGAGGGTCTTCAGAAGTCCCTATATTAAGGTCGATAGTGGCTTCGTTGAGAAGGGTAGACGTGTCAGAAGGAATAGTCTTGGGAAGATATGAATCCTCTGCCCCTAGATAGGTGAGGACAGAATCGTCATCCGCACAGTGGATAGTGTTGATAGTAGGAGAGTCGTCTCCAACTATTTCAGGGAAGATTAATGGTATAGAAGCGGACCGATTGTTAGTCTCATAGACTAACGGCCCTAAGGAAATGGTATTGATCAAAAAAAAAAGTTAGGTGGGATGGAAATGTCATCGTCCACATCAAGTGATGTTTCTGATTTAGTGGGGGAAGGTGGTTCTTCAGTAGGAAGAGGCTCATCAAGAATAGTGACAGTGGCCTTTGAAAGAGGTTTAAATCCTAAACCAAATTTCTGATGTGGCATGAGAGTAGGAATGGACTTGAGGTCATGTATACCTTGTTCATATTTTCCGAGGCCAAAACCTTTCCACGCGCATCGATATAGATAAGTTTTTGCAAACGTGGGATTCTGTAGATAATCAAACCCTGTTAGGTAAGGTTTGGCTCTAGGAGGAGAATCCGGGCGATAATGAGGCGTATCAAGACCACCGTAGATGAAATTGGTCTATTGATTGGGCAGACCAATGGTGACGATGCGACCGAGACCTGGTTGATATTCGAGTTGTTTATGCGGTCTACCATACTCATTAGGTTTGAGATGGGCATCAAAAGAAAAGAGAGGAAGCTCTCCTAGTGAGAAACGCTGCAATGTCTCTTCCAGATTTTGTAAATCCGGTAGTTTGGTTGCAGGTATAGAAGAAGATGAGGCCCTGTCCGGAGAACATGGATTTTCTTTTAAAGGGGCAGATCTTGTGGTCATGTCGCATTGTGCGGAAGGAAAAGGATCTCCTGGATGAGTATATATTTTGCCCTCATATTGATATTTTAAGCATCGATGGAGGGTGGATGGGACACAATGCATTGCGCGAATCCAGGAGCGTCCGAGGATCATGTTATAGTGGAACTTTCCTTCGACAATGTAGAAGAGTTCATGAAGCAGCTTCTTACCTACTCGAATGGGTAAGACCACAGTTCCTAGAGTGACTGCTAGCTGATCGTTAAATGATCGAAGGGCGAAAGGCGGGGGTGACACCACATTCTTTGGTAACTTAAGTTGTTCGAATGTGTGCGAGGAGATGACGTTGAGTGCAGCTCCACTATCGATCATGACACGTTTTAAGGTAGTGTTATTGATTTGGACTGTGATAAAGAGGGGAGCCTCCAAATCTTCTGAAGAAAGAGGAGGAATTTCGGAATCTTCAAAAGAAATGGCGGTTGATGGTCTATTCAATCCAACAACCAACTCGAAGGGCTGGGGCTCATCGGAATTCACTGCGATGCGACGCAGATTATCAATTAGGGCCTGGCGATGTTGTGGAGAGGATTGGATGAGGTCAAAAAGAGACATTTTGACCGGAGCCTGGGTGAGTTGTTTCATAACACTCTCCTCAACGGATACGGGAACTTGAGCCCGAGGTGCAGCACGAATAGAGACCCTGGGTCGTGGTGCTGATGAGGAAGGAGAAACGCCTTTAGGGGCTGCAGAAATGACAACCCGTGGTCGAGATGCTGAAGATGAAGATGGGTTATCATAGTGTTGGGTTCTAGTGGCGATATGGATTGTGTCAATTTGAGAAGGTGGAAGATCAAGTGGAGTGGAACCACTAGAGGTCTGAGTGGATGGTTGAGGTTTGGATGGGGCTAAGGTGACAGGAGGTATTTGTTCCTCCTCCTCCAGCAAGAGGTCACTTTCTTCCAGAAGGTTCTTGATAACGGCTTGAAGAGCTTTACATCCCTCAGTATCATGACCCGGAGTACGGTGGTAAGCACAAATCAGATCAGAGTTAAACCAGGTAGGTTTCACTCCTTTAGGGTTATAAGGTTTAATCGGAGGAAGGGTTATGGATGAAGATTGGATAAGTTGATGAAGGATTTCGGTGTAGAATCCGGTAGACGAAGAGGAGGATAGAGATGATGGAGATGGTTCTTTCACATTAACCGACTGCCGAGGTAAGAGGACTTGCATGTTAGGTTTAACAGTTTGTTTAGGAATCCTCTTATTTGTTTGGACATTTGGAGGAGCAGTCTTGGGCACTTGAGATGGGAGTAAGTGAGACATGATTGACTTTGGTGGAGGAGGAGCCCCTAAAATAGATTTTGAAGATGATGGAGATGTGACAAATTTTGCGGTCTTTGGAGACAAAGGGGGTTGCTTGGTCGGATGTACTGATGATTTAGATAATGTCGGTTTAGAAGAGGAAGAAGCTCCCAAAGTAGGTGAAATCGGGGGAATATAGGGTGTCTTGGTTTTTGGTAATGAAGATGATGATCCTGATAGAAGAGGTGACGTCTTTTTAGTAGGTAAGTCTATTTTTCGGGGTATTGGTGAAGAATGTGTTGTAGAAGAAGACGATGGCTTTGATAAGTGTGTAGAAGAAAAAGCCTTCTCAGCGGGCAAATCCAATCGTTTATGAGGCGTAGAGAGAGATTTTTGTGGAAGAGCACCAAGAGTCTTGATGGTCCGAAATATGGGCTTTCCTTTTTCAGGGATGGTGACAACTTCAACGTCATAAGGTGATTGTAACCTTTTTGGGGGAAACAAATGGGGAGGTACTGATGTTGTAACGTTAGATTTTGCTTGTCTCGGTTTAGGTTCCGGAACCAAGTGTATAGGTGTTGGTGCTACTTCTTTTGATTTTTCTTTAATAGACGAAGTAACATTGGTGATGGAAGAAGGGGTTGATGAAGAAGCAGTTCCTTGCGAAGGGACTACTTCTGATGCAGTAATCATGGGTGAAACTACTGTAGGAAAAGAGATAGGAAGAGTCAAAATCGAAGATGCTTCCGTTGAAGTTGGCACAATGATAGGTACGTTCACCAAGGGCATAGTTGCAGCGGGAATGGGAGCAACAGAAGTGGATGTGTCTGAAGTGGAAACTCGAAGGGATGTAATTGCCTCGAGTATTGAAAGAATGTCTGATGATGAGACAGATGAGGATGATACTGTCTCGGGTATGGATGGAAGGTCAGACAAAGGAACGGAGAAAGATGACTCCGTGCTTAGTAATGTAGGAATATTCAAAGGTGGGCCATCTGAAGATAATGGAATTCCAGTGATTGATGAAGTGGAAGGAGGTCCTGATTCGATTGATGGGTTTGCAGATGGATTGGTTTCAGAAGAAGAGTCCTCGGTAGAGATGAAGTTGATGGTGTGAGTGTTTGATTTTTGAGATTCTGAAGCATTATGGTTCGGGGCATGATTGGGAAAAGGTTGTTTAAAAACATCAAGTGCCTGATTTGGGGGAGCATTTGGGTTATCTAGAATGAGCTCGCCTTTATCAATGAATTTTTGGACAAGATTTTTGAAAGTCTGACATCGTTCGATGTCATGACCTTTGGTTCTGTGATAATGACAGAAATCGTTTTCCCTATACCAGAATGGGCGCTCTCGGCTTTCATCAATATCCCTAATGGGGGGAAGTTCGATCATGCGAACTTCCAACATTTTTTCTAAGATAGAGGCATATGATTCCCCCAATGGAGCGAAGGATCGAGATGATGAAGCCCCTTTTCGAGCAGATGAAGGGTCTCTTCGTGGTGTTTGATTAGAAGTATTATCGGCTCGTGATGCTTTTAATACGATGGCGTTGGTGGATCCTTGATTTTTGTCTTTAGAAGGAGAAGAATTTGGTTTGGTAAACCGAGAAAAATCTGGTTTGGATTTAGAGCGAAGTTTTAGCTTCCCTTGCTCAATGGCGCGAGATTCAAGTTTGCGTGCCATCGTGAAGGCTTCCTCAAAGGTATGAAAGGTTTGGATCCTTAAAGTGGAAGAAATGTGATTAGCACAAGATCGAGTAAACAACTCGATTTGTTGGGATTGAGGAAGGGAGAAAGACAATTGGTTGATTATCCCTCTCCAACGAGCGACAAAGTCTGCAATAGACTCATCATCGAATTGGCGAATGTTATAAAGATCTGTGATCGAGATCTTATGTGCGATATTTATTGAAAAGTTTTCAACAAACATCTGGGCCAATTGAGAGAAGGAAAACAAAGAATGTTGAGGGATGTTATTATACCAGTCTAAAGCAGGACCTGCTAGAGACATAGGAAAGGTACGGAGCATGAGCTCCTGATCTTGGACTATGAGATAGCAAGCATGTTTGAATGCTCGCAGATGTTGTTGAGGGTCTTCCCGACTATGGAATTTTGAAAATTTAGGAAGTTCCCATTGGGGAGGATAAGGCTTAAAAGCCACTGAAGGGTGAATGGGTTCATTACACACTTCTTCAAAGGAGTATGAGGGACGAGCCCCTTTTGTGGAGGCTTCCAAGTCTGCGATTTTCTTGAAGAGAATTTGAACCACATCCGATTGAGGAGGCGGTACATTGGTATGTCCTACATAAGAAGCAAGTGGTGGATGTTGTTGAGGTGTCAATGGGGGATTCATCTGTTGATGGATAGGATGATAAGAGGAATAACCAGGTGTTCTGGGTGACACCGGGTGGGGTATTTGCTGTGAGGTAGCTTGCGTATAGGCAGGCTGTGAGATAATAAGGGGTTGAGAAAATGAAGGTTGGATGACGGATGGAGCCTGTGATTGGTGGACTCCTATGTTTGTTGATTGGATCGGGATGGATTGAGGAACATGGGTGTTGGTTGGATTGGACATGTTGGGGAACAAGACCTGAAAGGGGCCTTCTACTGCCGGGTTAGGTATTAAGGGTGCCGATGTTAGCTGATGGGCGAAGGTCACAGTTGCTGGAACATTGGAGGAAATACCCCCTAGAGGACGAGAAGTAGGAGCCAACTGACTATTCGGAGGGGGTTGGCTCATGAAGAGGTACTGACCTTGGGACACAATGGAGGGCATAGATGAATTAACAGCAACATGCGGGTGTGCAGACGCATTCATTATAGCAAGGGCAGAAGACCTCTCAGAAGTAGGTGGTGGAATATTCGAGGTAACTGCGGTGTTAGGGATAGGTAAGACTATTTGGGAATTAGTCGATATGGAAGGTGGAAGAGAAAAGGGAGGCATAGGGGCCTCGCCCTTCTCCGTGGCTCGAGGTAAAAGAGATGGTGCAAACTGCTCTACAAAGGCTTGGGATGATCCACGAGGATAATCGTACACTTGTTGGATTGGTGGCCCTTGATCAGATATTCGAATGGACTTGTGTACTAGGTAGTCCATGAGGGCTATCGGGTTACGGTCGAGGAATGCCTGGAATTCAGGATCCCCGCGGGGAACATACTCCGAGTCAGATGATATTTCCGAAGGACTAGGGGAAGCTGGACGTGATGGGATTGCTTTGGCTTGATGGAAAGGGTTATATGACCAGGATGGGGACCCAACTAACAGCGGTCCCGAGGAAGATTGGGGGGGTGCCGAAACCTCCACACTAGTGGTGATCTCGGAGAAAGAAGGAACTAGTTGAGCCATTCTTCTGGATTGTGATCGGGTGATAACCGTCATAAACACACAGACAAGAAAAGTGACCTAACTAATGCACAGATAATTCAAGCAGCGCAAGTGATTATCTCCTTTAAATTTTAATGCTTTTAAGAAAAGAAAATGTTAGGGAAGGCTTTTTAGAACAGGAACTACTCAGATAGCCAAACTAAGGATGGTTTGGGTAATGTTTGGTGAGGAGTCCCGAAGGCACTTCAGTAAAAGACCGGTACGTGGCTTGATATAGGGGCCTACCCCCGCACTTCACACACCGCTGCGATAAGGGAGTCGGGTGCTTTGCCAATATATACCAAAATCTTCCGTGAATTTATAGCGCGGCCCGAGTACCGCGTAGGCTCTTCCTCTTGGATATCACTTCCAAGTAGGCGAGGCCAGGGAAGGAGTTTTGTTTAAATGCTTTATACCTAGTGATTTTGGCTTTGTGTGCAAGGGTGAAAAATAAAAATCAAATAGTGTCACTACCGATTTTGATCAATTTTCCAGCCTAATTAAAACTAGATGAAAAGCAGGCAGCAATGACAAAAAAAAGTTCTTTTTAAGCACTTAAAAACGAAGTGTTTGATTTCAATGAAGACAAGTCAAACAGATTCTTTCCCAAATGCGATTAAGTTCTTTTTAAACACCAAAAATCGAAGTGTTTGGATGTGATAGGCAACCGACAAAGAAATCCTAAAAAGGAGAAAACACCGTAAAAGAGGAATACCTGTAGATTTAGCTCTCCAAGGTGTGTGGACTTCAAAAAGCGCGTTGTTGAGCTCTTCCCCTCGAACAATCCCACGAACAAGCAAGGTGCTCCGCAAGAAGAGGTTAAGCAAACAACAAACAAAATCCAGAAAGATATATCCGGATAATGGTGAAATGAAAAATTTCTATTTTAAGGAAATAGAAAAATTTCAAGATAATGATTCCGCATAAAAAGAAGCAAGATTGAAATGATGAAAAGAAATGCTCAAATAGGACTGATAGAAATCAGTGAAAAAAAGGAACAAAGTTCAAAACTAGGAAAGAAATGAACTTACCAATAAGGGACTTTGGTTGGGTCCCACCGGGCGTGCCAGAATGTAGATCAAGAATTTTGCGCTTGTTACCTGTCCAAGTTAATGCACCAAACTAAACACAAAAACCCTGAAAAACTCCAATAAAATCGATACCTGATGGATTAGATCCGAAGATGTAGACGGATGAGGAAGCCGATGTAGACAAGACGGGCGCACACGAGCAATTCGCACAATAGATCCGAATAACCTGCAAAACACCGATGCTTGACAGAAAAAGACCACGTTAAAAGATATTTAAGTGGACTGCCCGAGAAGCGGGTCCGAGAAGCGATAAGCTTCCTCGGCGGATGTCAGTCCACGTTTTCAATTAAGAAAAGAAGCATACATGATAAAAGATGTAAATAAAGACTAGATTTTCTGATTGCAGTAATAAGAATCTAAACAGCAGACAGAAAGTACAGAAAACAGGGAACTATGAAATAAATGCTGGATTTGTGTTACCTGTATCCTTTTACCTATCTGCAGAGAAATCGGCGTCGACTGGGTAGAATCGGCGTCGATTGAGACTGGTCGGCGTCGATTGAGAAGGGATCGGCGTCGACTGGATAAGATCGGCGTCGACTGGAGACAGATCAATCAATCAGGGACTGTGCGACAAGATTCGGGAATTGGAAGGTGAATGTGGTCTGCTGGATGTGCCGAAGTTGGCGAGATACTGGAACAGAGTCACCAGATGATAGATGGTCGTGACAGGGACAGAGTAACGGTGCTCCTCTCAGGGATTGATTTGGACAGGATCTGTCCTAATCTGAGACAATTGATGCTAAAAAGATCTCTCTTTCTCACACCCTGTATCTCTCTCGCTCTCTGTTCGTGCGTAAGTGCTCTCTTTTTTCGCCTGTTCGCTTTTTCGCTCGTTCGTGATCTCTTTTCGGTCTCTTCGGTCCCTAGAACTGAGTTCTGGACTTGCTTTTATAATCGGCGCCGCTCCTAGAAAATCGGCGCCGACCATATGGGTCGGCGCCGATCGCGGAAAAGACTCCCGAGGTGGCCAAAAATGATCGAAAAGATAAGACTTATCCCGACTACGGGAAAATATCCCGCTTAGGGAAGATTAAAAATAGATGTGATACATGGATAGAATAAATTTGGGGTGGATAAGTGATTAAGATGCATGGGAAGAAGCGTAATTAAATATTTAATATTTAATCACTCATGGGTAAGATGTGATGGGATGAATTAAATTTGGAATAAGTGATTAAATCACAAATTGGATAATATCCCAAGGGGATAGTTGGTGACGTAAACGTGCCCCAGGTTACCTAAGCAAGTAAACGGATGAGAGGGACACTAAATTGGGTGGTTCATTGAGCTCTGCATGCTTGAGGATTTTCCTATTTTCATGCTTCTTGGTTTTTTAATGGAATTTTTGCATGTATTTCACAACTAGGATTAGAGAAAATTATGGAAACATTTATATCTGGTTTAATAAATATCAATAGAGAATGTTGGAGGTTTTTGCTTTTTGTTGAATAAATTCTATATCTTCTCGTGTTAAGGAAAATCTTGGAAATAGAAGTAGAAGAAGAATTCTATCATTATCAGGAATGATGAGCTTTATTCCTCTCTTCATGTCTTAATCAATTTATTATTTGTGTAAATTAGATCTATGTAGTTGCTTTTGGTTTGATTTTTTGGAAATAGGTTTTAAGGAAATACACCATTATGCTTTCATCATTTTGATTTCATTATTTATATTTGGGTTAGAATGGAATATTTGGAAATTTATAATGAATAGTATTACTATCATTTATCTATTTTCAAGGGATAAATGTATATTTGGCTCTTGTGTTTTTATGGATGATGCTATGGTGATACCCAAGTAACCTTAGATTCTTTATATTTATCCTTATACAAGTCTTCTTATTCATATTTTTATATATCTAGGGCTTGTATTTTAATAAAATACAAACCAGTAACTTTGGGTGTCGATTGATATGTATATACATTAAATCAAATCCTTAGATTTGAGTGCAAGTGTTCTAGGTTTACCATTTCTTGAGATCTTCTATGTTTGTTGTTTGACCCATATAGATTGACTCATAGTGATAATGAGTATTCGATAGGTCATGATAGATGATATTCTCTCTTTATGGGTAGGTTTTCGAACCAGCTATTGTAGTTATTGGATATGGTTTAGTGGGTGAATTAATGAGCTCTTATAGTTGTGACCTTAAGTCATTTCTTGGTATAAATGGCTCACAAAGTGATAGTTTTTGTTTGTCTAATGAATGACTATTTGATCTGCGAAGTACCTTAGTACCGTCTTGCTTATGTTGGGTGTCGTACTAGAGAATCAGCTACGGGTATCACAGATTAAACTATTTTTGGTTAGGTAAAAATTACCTTGGATCATTGAGTTGTTATGAGCTTGCTTGGAAATATTGGGTTTAGTTTTAGTGACATAAAGTCACACCTCTAAGTCACTACATTGTATCACTCTTTTACTATTGATTGGGTTGTCAAGGCTTTAATGTTTAACTATTATAATGCCTTTTCCTTAGTACATATAGTAGATGGGATTTGTGGCTAACCTTTGTGAGGTCTAATCTAGTTTCGTTGGGGGTAGACAATTTTGTGGGATTGACCTTTCCTAACTTTTAAGGTAAATTGGATTTACCTTGTTGTTGTCAAACTTTATTCACCCTCTATTGAGATCTATTGATATACTATTATTAGGTAGACCACGATGTGATGTTCAAAGATATTTGAATGGTATTCTATGGGGTATGTGGAATCATAAGGTATATTTGTACTTTACTATAATCCCTTTTCTAGATAGGATACTATGTATTATTATTATTATGAGAATTCAATTCTAGTTTATGTTGAGAAAAATTATGGATTTCTATGTGTTATACTTACTCTGTTATTGGGTGTAATCATTGTTACCATAAACAATTGTATATAAATTTTTTTATAATAGGTAAAAGTTAGGGTTGAGGGGACCCTACCCCATTACAAAGGGTTATCGTTTACTTACATATTGGCCAAAGTATTTATCTTCAAAGGCCAGTCATGATCCATAATATCAAAAAAATAGAATAAGATAACCATTATATATGATATACATTATATAGCAGTCTCAAGGGAAATACTAACAATAAAAAGTTAACCAGCAGCAGATTCAAAACCAAAAACTATCATTTCTCTTTAACTAGCTCATCCACCATCTCCATGAATCCATTCCATTCTTTGACCGGGGGTTGCAATGGTCTCCTTCCGATGATTTGTAGTTGGGTTCTTTGATCACCACCTTGGGTCTGTGTCATCCAACTCTTTTTCTTTATCTAATTCCATTGACGGTATCATCTTTGCCAACAGTTTGAGATGGAAGATAATACTCTTTACATTAAGAAAATGGGCATCTCTGATTCGCATGATGATTCCTTTCATTTTCAGCATCTCTTTCTCCATTTCCATTCTATTGGCATTTGCATTTTTGAAATTTTCACTGATGATGATGTTAGACATTTTATCAACTTTTCTTACAGCTCCTTAATATCCATCGTTAGAAAATTGATTTTGTGCATGTTGATGTCATTGTTCAATTTGTAGTTCTCAAAATCTCTCATGAAGGCATGAGTTTTGACAACAATTTCTTGGGCTGAGAAAAGCTCCATCTGGGCCGTTTTCAGATTGTGAAGACAAAGTGGATAGCTTCCTCAATATTCTTGGAAGACTCCTAATCTCTTAAGATATCAACATCCCTCACCTGTTTGCATCTTCCCTTCCGCTATCTCTTGAGAGGATTCCTTCGTGAAGGGGTTTCATAGGGTCTTCATAAAAAAAAAAGTGATATTATCCTCCTCAGCCCGACCCGAAAACTGAACTTTCCTGAACTGAG
Source organism: Taxus wallichiana var. yunnanensis (assembly GCA_018340775.1). Lineage (NCBI taxonomy): Eukaryota > Viridiplantae > Streptophyta > Pinopsida > Cupressales > Taxaceae > Taxus > Taxus wallichiana. The sequence goes on from CM031239.1 coordinate 83,104,917, forward strand.
ACATGTCTCCCCCTTTTCCCATGCTAGATCTGGTGCATTTTGCCACTAGGTTCCCCTGACCAGTTTCATCACTACTATCCTCCTTTGGTTCCATACTCCTAGACCTTTTACCCAATGCAATGTTTGAAGGCGAGGCCCCAAATTTGTCATTTTTTCCCAACAGGGGAGTGCTCAGCCGAATGATGGATTTTATCAGACCCTGGTGTAAGGGGATAATGAAAGTGCCTTTCTTCACCAAAGTTATAGATTTTTCTAGAGAAGAGAATAAGTAGAAGGGAAGTTATACAGTTTTGCATTGCGAATATGGTTTAGCATTGGAAAATGGTAACCATATATGACTTTATATCTACCTTCCAAAGTAATATAAGACATGAGAAGTTTGGAAATTTCATCATATGGAGAGGGTAGCTTACACCTAGCATAGCCATTATGAAGAGAAATAGGTTCCCCTTTTCCTTGGAAAAAATAGTCAATCTCAAGACTGTAATCAGATTTGGGTTTAAAAATGCTTCTACCTTCAAGCGCTAGACCAGTCACCTTAGCAATAAGCTTGGGAGAAATAGTAAGGGAACAGTTTCCCACCTAGATTTTTCCCTCATTCCACGTTTTAGCAACTACTTCACTCAGGTTTTCATCATAGCCATCAAATTTTTGAAAAAGACAGCAAACCCACCTTCTCGAGGAGAACTTTGGCCTCCTTGGAAATCTCTAGACACCTAGAAGGTTCCGTGTGTACCAAGTCTCCTCCCATCCTTCTGTGCATAGAAAATATCTTGCAAATCAAAACTACCTTAAAATAAGTGGTTTCAATTTTCAACTTCTCCAAAACCAAAAAGGCCTGATTGCCCGTGTAAACAAAAGAATCTAGCTCCCACAAGTAAGATAAAATCATGAGAGGTTACCTGCACGAGCAGAGAGAGTAAGAAAAATTATTAAATGCTCCCTCCCTTTTCATGATTTCAATGAATTTAGCATTCATTCCAACAAGTTTCTCAACTATATGGAGACCCTTAGATATAACCCCGAGATCAGCAGCAAAATCAACACCATTATTGCCTTCCCTATACACATGATTAAAAGAAATATTCACAAAAGAATTTAAAAATATTTAGTTTTATAGATAAAGTCCTCAACAGATATGAAAGGATTGGAAGAACCCCTCATACAATAAATGGTGTACATCGAGTCTCCTACCACTTCTGGAGATTGAAACCTTTTTCTTTTGCTATCTTCATCCCCTGAATAGGGCAGCTGCCTCTGCCACATTGTTAGATTGTTTTCCAAGGTCAAAGAAGTAAGCAAGAATAAAATGACCTAAAGAGTCCCTTATGACTCCTCCTCCCCCTGCTTTCCGGGTTCCCTTTTGCTGCCCCATCAAAGTTAAGTTTTAGAACACCTTCACAAGGAGGATTCCACTTAATCCCCACTCTAGGATTAGGACTATTACCTTGAGGAATCCCAGAGACATGCCAATTCTCTAAGAAATGCTGTTCATAATCCAAAATTTCCAATTCTTTTTTCTGGAGGATTGAGAAATTGTTTCTAACTGCTTGAAAAAGATTATTTATAGACAGTTTGATAAGGATACTCTTGTCCTTTAAAATCCTTCTATTTCTCTCCTTCCAGATTTCCCACTAGAGATGGCTTAAGCTTATGATCCATAGATTTTTAAGCCCTTGATTATTAAAAGGGCATACCCATTGGTTCCAATCTTCCTTTATATATTTGGGGATAACCCAATTAACCAAGAAGCCAGTCAAAATTGATGAGAACATTTGATATGCATACGTGCATTCCAGGAACATATGATTTACAGATTCCATTTTTCTTTTGCATAGCACACATCTATTAACCCATTGTAAGCCTCTTTTTCAATATTATCAACCGTGAATTTTTTTTTTTCCAAAAGTGAGCGGATGAACACATTTACCTTAAGAGTAATATTCTTGTTCCAAATCTTCCTCGCCTTTAAATCTTCTTCTCTAGTTTGACCCTTAAAGAAGAGGCCATAGGCTGATTTGACAATAAAATTTCCACAAGGTTCCTTATCCCGAGATGATTCTATTTTTAAGAACTCATTGATCCCTTTCATTTGATAATTTAGATCCTGAATATCCATTTCTAAAGTTTTCCATGTCTTAAAACTCTTTTCCATAGCCATGTAGTTGTTCACCTTTACTCCATATTTAGCTTCCATTAATGCGGATATTTGTGGAAATTTATCTTAGAGGGTAAAATCCCTTGCCCATTTGTCTTTCCAAAAATCTATCTCATTACCTCTTCCTATTTTCCATCTACTACCCTTGTTCAAAATTTCTTTGGCCCAATTAATGGCTTTCCAAATGCATGAGCCATTGAAATTCTTGGTTTAAACATCCATATTTTGTCATTATTATTCGCCAATATTTTCTCTTGATTCTAGCCCAAACTCCATTTTCCTTTGTAATTCTCCACCCAATCTTGGCAAGTAAAGATTTATTCATTTTGGACCAATCTTTGAGACCAAGTCCCCCAAGCTTCTTAGTTCTACACACTCTGCTCCATGCAACTAAAGGAATTTCATCCTTACTTTCTGTACCACTCCATAAAAATATATTTTGGATCTTTTCCAATCTTTCCGTATGTGATAGGAAGTTGGTATATTGACATGGCATACACAGGGAGGCTCTAGAGTGAGCTAATTAGAAGAGTAATTTTTCCAACTTGGGATAAAAGATTAGCTTTCCAACCTACTAATTTCCTTTCAAACCTTTCAATTAGAAAGTTCCACTCAAAATAGGAGGGTCTCCTATCTCTAAGAGGAATGCCTAAATATAAGGTGGGAAAGGGTTTGTAGGTACATTCAAAAATTTCAGCTATCTTCTTGCAGTCGACTGTCCATAGTGTTCAGGAAAAAAAGAGAACATTTTTGAAATTAATCAGCTGTCTCGAAACCTCCATATATTCATCAAGAATGCATTTGAGTTTTCTAGCTTCCAGAATAGTAGCTTCCCCCATCACAAAATTTTCATCAACAGAGTGTTGATGAGAAACTTTATCCATCTCAAGTGCCAGAGAAATCCCTTTGATAGCACCCTTTTCTGTTTCAACATTGAGTCTTCTACTGAGAGCTTCTGCCATTAAAATAAAGAGGAAAGGGGAGATGGGATCCCCTTGCCTTAAACCTTGTGTGCTAGGAAAGAACCCAATAGGACTACCATTCATGAGAATAGAAAACCAAACATTGGAAATGCAAGCCTGAACCATTTGTCTCAAATCACTGTTAAAGCCAAACCTTTCAAGGATTTTGTCTAGAAAACTCCACGAAACCCGGTCATAAGCTTTTTCCATATCCAATTTTAAGAATAAAGTAGACTTCTTACTAATTTTTGCCATATGAATAGTCTCTTTGATAGTGATTATCCCATCCTGTATTTTTCTACCTATAACAAAGCCCCCTTGCTGTTCCGAAATGATGTTAGGCAGGATCATCTGAAGCCTGAGTGCCAAAATTTTCGTACAAATTTTATAGGAGGTGTTACAAAGACTTATAGGTCTGAATTCTTTTAGTTCTATAGCATTACTACACTTGAACCAGAGTCAGGAAGATGCAATTCATATCCTTTAACATGACCTCCATCTTGAAGAATTCCCTTACCGCATCAAAACCTCTTTTTTGATAATGTCCCAAAAATTTGAAAGAAAAAGGTAGGAAAACCATCTGGTCCAGGAGCCTTGTCCAGGCTGAGGAGTTTGATAGAAAATTCCACTTCCTCCATTGAAGGAATCTCTAAAAGCATGGCATTATCTTCATTGAAACTAACTTAGGGATACAATTAAGGAATACCTGTTCTTTCAAGAGATTATGATCCTGATTGTTTGAGAGTAAATTTTGGAAGAAAGAGATAGTCATTTTGTCAATTTCTTCTTGTTCTTCAATCATGACACCTCCCTCCTTTCTAATTTTGTTGATTCTGTTAGAGCTTCTTCACTTTAAGGTAGATATGTGGAAGAATCTAGTGTTTTTGTCTCCTTCCTTTAACCAAGTGATTATGGATTTTTGCCTCCAGAAGATTTCCTCTTTACCGAGGATATTATGGTAGTCCACCAGGAGAGATCTTTCCTTTACATTAAGTGTGATCACCCTCAAAGACTTGAATTTCAGTACTTCTTTGGAAAAGCTAAAGTTCTCTCTCGATTTCCACCTTATTTTGTAAAATATTCCCAAAGCATTTTTATTCCATTCTTTAAGGTGAACTTTTACATTTCGAAGTTTTCTAGAAAGTATAAACATCATTGTTCCCTTAACCTTTAGTTTACACCATACTTTGATGAGATCATTCAACTCCTCATTTTCAAGCCACATCTTCTCAAAACAGAAGGGGGTTCTTCTTCGAGAAGGATTCTTGATTTGAAGGAGAATGGGGTTATGGTCGGATCTAATCTCGAGGAAGTGAAAAAAGGGATAAGTCTTGGTTTAACCATTCCTATGAAACCATAGCCCTGTCCAATCTAACTTGAATGTGTTGAGAGCTAGATCTTCTATTTGACCAAGTAAACTTGCTACCTTCTAGATCTATGTCATGGAGTTGGGAAGAAGAAATAAACATGTTAAAATCCTCCATGCCAACAGAGAAGTCCTTTGAACCTCCTTTTTCCCCGAGTCCTTGGGGTATTGAAGTACTCGATTATAATCCAACTAGATCCTTTGATAGAGTAATTGAAAGAAAGGAGATGGTGCCAAAGTTGTTTCCTTTCTTTGTGATGGGTAGGAGCATAAATATTTGAAATAACCCATATACTTTTATTTTCTAGATCGTTCATCATCACAACCTTATGATTATCTCTTTTAACCAAAAAAGTACCCTCAAACTTATTCGGGTTCCAAACCACAGCTAAACCTCCGGAATCTCCTTTCGAGCTCACAGCAAAGGCTTTAGAATTCTTCCAGCATAATTTATAAGAGGATAGGAAGGATTCTTCTTTCATTTTAGTTTCCTACATAACAATCAAATAAGTTTTATGTCTTTCAATCATATCCTTCAGGATTCTCCACTTTATAGGACTATTCAATCCTCTCCCATTCCAAGATATGTAGTTCATTTCCTTAGGTTGGGTTTATTTTTCATAAAGACCTTCTGGTCCAAACACATCTATTTCCCTGAATCTATCTCCTTTTGGGTTGTTTTTTTCCTTGATTCCAATTTATTTGGTCTACTCTGTTTGATATTTATAGCTTCCACATTAATAGGGTTCTCTTACTCTAGGAGAGGTGCTAAACATGAAGAATCCACCTTTTTTTCCTTTTTGTTGATTTATTTTTTTCCGGATATTAATTTTTCCCTAGAGGGGTTTTTTAATCCAGAACTAGGGCCTTCTTTCTTCTCCTCAGGCTCCTTGATTGGGGTCAAGAGATCCTCAATAGAGGGAAAAACCTCCATCCCTTTGGAGAAATTCATTTCCATATTCTAGTCCTTGGAAGCATCTAAATCTGTTTTGTCCTCTGCCATTTCCATGCTCTTATTAACCTCCTTTTCCTTTACTGCCTTTGGGATTAGATCATTCTTGACAGGTTCATTACAAATCCCTTCTTTCAAGTTAAAATTACCAATGTCAATCTTCCCGCCTTTCATAAGATCCATCAAATTTTCCTCCTCTTTTTATTTTACCTTCGATTCTGAATTTGACAAAAATTTAGATTTCCTTCTATTGGTTACCAGAGTGAAACCGTCCTCGTCCTTTTCCTTTACTCCTTTTGAACTAGGGATTTCTTCCACCGTATTTTCCTTTATGCGAAGAGGAGAGAAAAATTCGGCATGGAATTGGAAAAAGCTTTCCTATGATCCTCCGTGCTTTGCATAATGCCTTTCCCCTTTTCCTCATTACCCTCCTTAGCTATGATCAGGATAAACACTTTAGAAACTTTAAACTTACAAATCTGAGAGGAGTGGCCCCATCCATTGCATTTAGAGCATTTAGTTGGAGAGATTTCCATCTCAATCCTTTGATCCCATATCCAAAGTTTTTATTTGAGTTTAATACTACTTTGGATTTCTCTATCTGCAATAGTGTAGATGTAAAAATGGGTGCAAATAAGGTGGGACATTTGTCTTGTGGCATTATCAATACTAACAAAGGTACCTAGCATATTAGCTATACCTTTCACAATATCCTCATGCCAGAATTCTAGAGGGAGGTTTGGAAGGTAGATCCAAAGGAATTGGTTCAGATTTTCTTTTTCCAGATTGAAAGAGGGTACCCATTTCTGTAAATACCAGCCTGACTTTCCCCAAAACCAGGGTCCTTCTTCCAAAGCCTTTTGCATATCTTCTTGAAGGTTAAAATGAAAAGGAAAAAACCATTTGAAAGAGAACATACCTCTAGATTCCCTTTAGGGGACCACTTTAGTTTGGTCCATCTTCTAACTACATCAATATTAGGCCTCCCTCCCATCAACTTTCCCACTAAATCCTTATTCAATTTTTTTGATGTAGAATACAAAATCTAGTCAGGAATTTCAAGAATGTAACCAAAGCTATCTTTGGAAGCTTGAAGAAAAAACCTTCTGTTTTTCAAGGACGAATCATCATTTTTGACAACATTAGACCAAGTTTCTTTGGGTTTCAAAACTATATTCCTTTCACTGATAACTAAAATTTCTATTTCTCCTTCCTCTCGCATTGCATCCTATTCCTCTGGTCTAGGTGAGATTTCCCTTCCATCGCTTTCCCTCCCAAATAGTTTCAAAAAATATTCCTCGTGCTCCATTATCTTCTTCTTCAATCATAAGATGGTTTATTTATTCCTCTAAAAAATGCATCGTCTTCTTCTTCAATCACAATTGTATATAATTGAGTGAACTAATACTATTTGATATTTATATAAGTTATGTTGGGATTATATAGTATCGATATAATTATGTACCTATGATCTAAGTTGATAATGAAAGGATGATGGTAAGCTAATTTGTAATCTGTCGCTTGTAGTTTTGTCCTTAAGTAAGTATAGTTGAAGGATGTGAATAATATGTGAAAGCAAGTATTCATCTTGATATGTTACAAATGTTGTCTTGTGTTCTAGTAAGTCAATTATATTTTTTAATTTATTGCAACATTTGATTTATGTAAATATTAAATGGCATAAACTATTAAGTGGGAAATAAGACATATCATGCTAGTTCTTTCAAACTCACTATTGCTAACATTTTGTAGATGATGTAATTTAGGTATGATATAACAGATGATTCTAAAATGGTTTACTTGATTCATTATGATTATGATGAAAATTTGTATAGATTTCTTGGTTGATTTTAAAGAGCGAGTTTACACTTTGCATCTTAATTATATGAGGAGTTATATTATCCTCCAAGTTTTTGTAATAATGGTTGTGAAAAAGAAGAATAAATTTTGTAATCCATTTTGAAAATTATTATTGTAATAACGATTATGTTTATTACGAGTTGATTTCGAACCATTATGATATCAAAAGATGCAATTTAGAATGACTTATTATATTTTATTTTGGTGAATTAAATTCTGTATTATGATGCTTATAGGAACTTGAGTTTAATAGTTATGAAATAATAATAGCTTTAGTGACCTTAATGGTTTTAAGCTAGCAGAATATAAATGATTCATAAGTTATAGGACAACTAATTTTATTATTATTCCTTAGTTATCTTAATGAAATTAACCTATTATGGTTAACAAGAAGAACTAATTATTACATAGTCTTATGTAAATAAATTAATTTTGTTATGATTGTATTTATTATAATTTTTGATAAGATCAAGTAAATCCATACTTAAGAAACTTAACGATAATGTCATAAATGGGAAATTTAGGACTACGTGTTGGGGTGATAATGTCAAGTGGGATCAGCCACTTGGGCATGCCCCAACATTATTAAAGTTTGTCTTATCAAACTGGTCTTTCATAGTTAAGAGTGAAGCAACTTGGACTGATTCACCAACCCACATTGATGTGGGTGATACCTCTAGATTGGCTTTAACAACCTTTATATTTGTACATTCTAGTATTAAATACTAAGATCACTATAAGATATGCTAGCAGAGCATATTATGTAAGACACTAGTAGAATACAAGATTTGGTAGATGGTCATGATTATTATATGATAAAAAAATATATATCTCTTCAGTAGTGTGAAAGAGTGAGGAGTGAAGTGGAATTTTTGTGTTAAACTTGTGTCAATTCTTAATATAGACGGTGATTTTACAACAAAGTTTTTCCTTTATGTTTCTCCATTTAAATCTAGTGTTATACGTCTCTTGTTCTTGTTCATTATTTTCTTTTAGATCTTTTTCATTTAGCTCTATTATTTTATGTTTATTTCAAGTTATGTCTTTGTCTTAAATGACTGCATGCCATAATATATAGTCTTCAACTTTAATGGTGGATCTATGATCTATGGATTATATTTCCCTTACTAAATCTAACATGGTATCGAGATCGATGATGTGCATGTGTAGGATCGATCTAGAAGTATTTTGAATTGAAAGGGAGAAGAAACTTTAAGTTTATTGATGGATCTATGAGACCAAAAAGTTCCAAAGTCGTGTTCAAGATAACCAGTCTAAACTTCCAATTCCAACCTAATATTACTTAAAATAGTGATTAAAAATGGGATAAATGGCTGATTAGATCATGTTTAAGGCTATTGGTTTCTTAGATATTTTCTTCTTCTTTCATTTTAGCTATTTACAACTTGAATATGTAAATCTGTGAACTATGTTTCTATTTTTTGTGCTATAAATAGCCATTACAGTCTTTTTTAAATGTGGATCCAAAATATTGAGTTAGATCTAGTTTATTTGAGACTTTGATGTCTGTCCTGGCTGTAAAATCTTTATTTTTTGACATTGTTTTTCTTTGCAAATATTGGGCCAATCAATTTGTGCCATATGGCTTCATATTTCTTGTATTTTTCATTTTTATGAAGCTTGGACCAATAATATTACTCCACGTAGCTTCACTGTTGTTCTTTTTGTGTTTACAAAGCCGCACCCTCTCTTAAAGGGGAAAATGGCTTTGATCTGACATCTTTCTATATTTACAAATCTTGGGCCAATCATTTTGTGCCATCTGGATTCACCCTGAAAAAATTATTTGACTTCTTTTGACTGCGAAGCTTGAGCCAATCATATTGCTCTAGCTAGCTTCACATTTGTCAATTTTTACAAAGCCTGAGCCAATCAAAAATCTCCATCTTGCTTCGTGGTGTCATAATATTACTTATCTAATTGTTAGTTGCAATGGGATCAAATAAGGGCTTTATGAGTGTTTTTACATTGTCAGACTTGACTTAGTTATTTATGACATTTGTGAAACTTGAGCCAATAAAATTGCTCCAAGTATCTTTTCTATCGCATTTGTTAGATTTATGAAATCCGATCCAATAGAATTGCTCCATTATATGCGATTTTCAGCCAATTATTTATGGTAATTTTTATTCAATTAAAATTAGCCACCTTTTTGTATTTTTCAGTGTTTTTTAGCCTTGCAAAAAATGAGCCATTAAAAAGGTTCCATGTATCTTTTTTAACTTATTCTTTATTGATTACATTGCAAAGTGTGATTCAATTACATTTGGACATGTATATTTCTATCAGTTTTTAGCAGACTTGCAAAGTGTGAACCACTCATCTATTGACATGTTTTTTAACTCTCCACGTGTTGTATTATGATTTTTTTGTGGTTTTACCATCATTTTCCTTATACTTATAGCTTCCAAAAAAATTTCTTCATTCCACAGGGCTTTTTAAGTATGTGAACTTTGAATCCTAATATAATTAAAAATCAACACGTATTCTACATTTTGCAATTGTCGAATTTATCATACTTGTGAAACGCAATCAGCTTGTTTTTGACACGTATTATAATTGTGTCACCTTCGCCAAAGATGTCAAAATTTTAAGCCATTAATTTTTAAACAAATGAATTGTTTGACTTAGAATTTGCTTTTTCATTATGTCTAAATGCAAAATGTGATCCAATTAATTAAAGACACATGTATACAATTAAATGTCTTTTAGTTAATTATCGAGTCTATCTTATTAGCTTTACTATGAAATGCGAGCTAATTAAAAAGTAACACGTGTATTTGCTTTATTTTAAAACCAAACATATTGAAACATGTTTGTTTATCTTTTGTCACAGTTTTTATCAATTTCAGACTTGAAAAGGATTTGACTTTAATTTGTACAAATTTTGCATCTCGCAAGGATTTTTTTAAATCCAACACGTGCCTTTCTTGGTATTGTTGATCTGTGCCATGTGTCGACCCTCATATGAGTTATTATTTAACTTATTATATTTGTTAAAGTAGCTCAATTTCTTAGCTCACCTCGTTGAGTTGCTAAATAACTTGTCGAGATTTATTTGTATTTCGGGTTTTCTAATTTTTATTTATATCGCACTTCTAAAGTTTCTTTCTCACATATTTAAAATTAGATAGCTCTTCCTTTATCTCACCAAGCTAAGTTACAAAATAACTCACATGAGATCCTATAACTCGACCCCAAGATCGATGAAGCGTATGTTATGATCTTAAGCTCATAATTAATTAATTATCTAAGTTTCCTATTAAAACGGTATATAGTTGAAACATGACCTATCCCTATTAAATTGATCCAGAACTTGACCAATTCAAGATATTTTTGATCAAATTTGGGTTGTTTATTTTCATATAACAGCTTAAAAGATTTTTATCTTGATTTTTGTCTATTTTTAGCCTCCTTGATTTGTCTTTGAGTTATTTTTTGTCTCCATTGACATCTAAGCATTAAAAATGGCTAGTTCTTCCAGTTTTTTATCGGATAAGTCTCAGTTGTTGAATGGAATTAATTATAACATTTAGAAAGTGCATTTAAAATCTTGTTTTATTGCTAGAAAGCTATCGGATCTTGTGAATGGTATAGAAAAATGTATCATAGGGAGACAAGCTACCCTTGAAAACCTAAGTTCATTTTCTCATATTATATGGTTGTAACTATGATCTATTTCAAGACAAAGCTACCCTATCTCAAGACATGTAAGTTATGCTTATTAATGATGAATTTTAGTAGTTGTATGATAATTAGACATCATGAACCCCTATAAAGAGTAATTAAGAAATCTGAACCATGTCTAACCATGAAAAAATATCTTGTCACAAAGAAATAAAAGATTATCACGAGAGGAAAAATACAAATTGATATCATATTTTGTAATGCATCAAGTGCATTTATAAGTTATACCTAGAGGTTACTAAGAATATGTGTATATTCTTGAGAAACTATTTTATAAACCTTCCTCTCTACCCTCTTCTGAGTATCCTAAAATTGAAATTGTTTTGCAAAGTTGTTTTTCATTTATTTTTGATATAATGGATCTAGACATTGAGGGGGAGATACTTTAATCCTTGACTCTAACTAGGATTCTGTGTCGTGTGTTTTCATGAACATGGTTTTCTCATAGCTTGAACATAAACTTGTAACATATGTATGTGAAATGAGAAATGGAATCATGCCCCCAAACATTTGATCAAATTATTTCTGCACTTTTAAGCCTTGTATGGTCTGAATTTGTTCAAGGAAAAATGCCAAAATTTGATGTTTGTTTGGTGTCTATCAAAGTTACAAATTATATTCATTACTCTTGCTCAAGCTGAATCTTCCTTTATCTATTTCTGGAAGACTCTGTAACATAACGTGATGTCTGGATAATCTTCTTCACAATAATATGAAATTTATAATTGTGATCCTTTTAAGATTTGTAGCTTATGACTCATGACTTCAAGGAATGATTCTTTTGAAAGTTGTTAACCATGTCAATATAAAGCTTTGAAATTTTCTCTCCTTATTTTTTTAAAATTGGAAACTAAGCTTTGATCTATACCTAGGATTGATAAAGCTCTCTTTCTTGAAATAATATTGATAATGTATGACTACATCTTTATAAGAATGTGAATAAATCATGAAAGAAATTACCTATATATATTTGTCTTTGAAACCTTAATTTTAAATATGTTTCTTGAAAATACTAAAATAGTGTACAGTATAAGATCTGGAAGAATTTGATATTTTATGCTCATGCTCTCTTTAGTTTTCCATCCTATAATGATGGCTGAAATTTTTTCATTTGGTTCTTCATGATACAATACATCTCGGGAATTATGTCCTTGAATGCTTTAAAGTCTTGCATTTTGAGCACCTTTTTCTACTATACGATGTTGACTATTTGATGGCTTTAATGAATCCTTATATAATTTTTATTATTCTTGGACATGATTGCAAATTTCTAGAACCTAGTGGTGAACCTACCATCTTGTAGTTATCTATGATAAAATAATGTGAAACTCACTTTCCAAAGTAAGATGATTGGTTATCATGATCCTGAATTGTTTGAACCTACCAATGATGTTGTAAATTTGGATTCTTCCCGATCTAAAAAAATTTCTTCCTTGTTGGTGCAAGAACAAAGAGTCATGGAAAACCTTGATTCAAAAGAGACTACATAAATATGCTCATAATAGGAATGACAACAATGATAATCAAAAGTCTTTGTATGATTTCTTAAGCAAGCTCCTGGAGCTTGCTATGTTTAATAAGTTCTTTTAGGAGCTTGATTTTACCAATGTTGTCTTTGATAATGTTTTTTTGTCAAAACAGTCTTGATCTCTTAGTAGTAAAAGAACATAATTCTTGGAATCAAGAAAAGTAAGACAATGTTTTTACTTGTTAAATAATATTCTTTGGCATAAAAATCTGATCATATATGACATGTCTAAGATTAAATTTTTCTTACATGGTCATTTTATTTTATGAATATTGTGATTATTCTTGAATAATTTGATTATTTTTTTAGATGTGTTATCTATCAAGTCTTATCTCATTATGTAAAGACTTATAATATGAAGATATACATATGTTGTTAAAACATTTTAAATGATTACTAAAATATTATTATATGCTTATCAATGACACTTAGGGATGCCTTTGTGTTTGTATTGGAGATTTTCAATACTAATTACATCTACTTAATGTTTTAGTAGTATAATATGTTGAAATGTTTCAACATATATTTGCAATATAACATATGGCTAAAGAGGCTACTTGGTAGCATATTATTATTATAGTTGTTATCACTATTATGTTGTCTATCATGACTCTAACCATGCTGATGTTGTGTTGGATATACAACTGGATTTATGTTCAAGTTTTGATGTAGGTGCCATCACTTGAAGCAACAAAGAGCCATGTGGCTAAAGAGGTTGTTGGTAGTGATACACATAGGAGCTAAAGGAAGTATTCCTCCTCTATGTGAAGGTCATATTGCTCTTGATAAAGAATCTAATTCAAACATCAGAGATTATGTGAAGGCCATTGCATGTTATGAATTCTTGCAAGTTTTGTGCCTTGTTCAACCTATCAAAGTTTCCCTTGAGGGGGAGTGTGTATGGAAATTCCAACTCTTGATGGGTCATCTTTTAAGAGTGGATCATGACCACCCACTTTGTATGTAACAAAGTGATCCTTTAGGGATTGGTTACACATGGTTGTAGCAATGTATGTAAACCTGTAAGTCTCATGAGAAATAGCAAAGGAAGTTCATTGTAAACTTCCAATACTTACTCCACTTTGTAATAAGTAAACATGTCACTCTATGTGAAGCCACTTGTAAATCCCAGTGAAGCTTTAGTTATGGGTATGCCTTGGTTTATGAAAGGCTCCATAATTTGATGTAAGTCTTCATATGTAAAGCACTGGTCTTAAGAATTTTTGTGGGAAGATCTATGAATTTCCCTTGTTGGCATGCTAGCTTGAATCAATGATTCAAGGTCTGTAAATCCTTTTGTATAAAAAAGAAAAATTAGCTTGTCTATTTTTTCTTCCGACTTAACATTAAGGCGGGGGGATTGGAGTGATATGTCAAGTGGGATTAGCCACTTGGGCACGCCAAAACATTATTAAAGTTTGTCCAATCAAATTGGTCTTTCACAGTTAAGAGTGAAGTGTCCTAACCTATTCACCAACCCATATTGATGTGGGTGATCCCTCAGGAATGGCTTTAGCAATGTTTATATTTGTATAGTCCAGTATTAAAGATTGAGATCACCATAAGATATGCTAGCGAGAGAATACTATGTAAGACACTAAAGAATACAAGATGAGCTAGATGGTCATGATTAATGTATGATAAAAAAATACATAGCTCTGTAGTGGTGTGAAAGACTAAGGAGCGAAGTGGAAGTGTTGGGTTAAACTTATGTAAATTCTTAATATAGACAGTGCTTTTATAGTAGATATTTTCCTTCGGGTTTATCCACTTAAATATGGTGTTATCTATCTCATGTTCTTGTTCATTATTTTCTTTCAGATCTTGTTCATTTAGCTCTGTTATTTTCTATTTATTTCAATTTATGTCTTTGTCTTAATCGACTGCATACCATAATCTATAGTCTTTAGCTTTAATGGTGGATCTATGATCTATGGATTATATTTCCCTGCTAAATCTAAAACTACATACTAAAATATATTGGTGTCATAATTAATATAGTAATGGTTAATTTAAGTTTAGAAGTAAGCTTATGTATTGATTGTGCCTACCGTATGAAACTAAGCTATGGACCTTAGGTTCGAATCCTTGATGCATTATTGTATCGTTACGTAATGAAATTAGACATGTCATTAGACTTTTCCAATATAATAAAATAAATATGACATTTCTAATGCATGGGTCGGGCAGGCCAACTATAGATATATTTTGTAGAGTGGGTTTCATCAAATGACGCATGCCATTATTTGAATATTTTCATACAACAAGTATCTGTAGTCTGTCCCTCGAGTTCCATTTATTACATATGTCATAATTATAAGAATTATATTTATACTAGGTTGAAAGGTCATTTTCCTATTGAATGAATACCTTGGTACTAAATTATGTTGGTCATAGGGAAAAGTAGATATATGATGACGCAAGTCCTTGTGTGAACTATTTATATCCCATAGGCGGCCTAAGTTGGCACGAGGCGTGTCCAACATATAGGGTGAAAAATTTTACACCTTTGTATAACTTGGAATTAAATTAATTTTAATTAACTGATTCAATTTTGATAATGGAACCAAGTGACATGGTGATGGGACATGTTTTAGAGACTTTGTGTAGTCTAGAAATAGAGCATGTAATGCATGACTCATAAACTTTGGCCAAAGTATGTATGATAATACAACTTTGTCGGAGTTCACCTAGTTCTAGCTAAGTGTGTGATACTATATGGGATTCAATTAATTGAACCTTGGGTAAAAATTTTGAACAAACACTTGAAAAAAATGTTGAGAAGGGAACTAATAGGTAGAATTTGTGTCTTGACTTGAAAGATCTCCTTATGGGGGATTGAGTAGGATCTAGTTAACCCATACATATGCAAATTTTTAATTAATTTGTTATCTAAAGAATTACAATTATTTGATGATGGATTTAAATTTTAGTTTGTACATTTAAATAATTGAAGACATATTTTTAATTTTGGAAACAAAAAATATTTCCCATAAGGTATGGTGTTAGAAAGTGGATGTTGTATTTCTTCATTTCCCCTATACATCTCCATTTGCACTCGGAACTCTGTCAATTTTTTTCCATAATTCCTTCACCATTTTTCTCATTCTCCTTCATCCCACCATCTCCCTTGGATCTCAACACCATTATTTTGTAAGAAAAACCAGAAAAATCCATGCTCAAAACTCCATTTTTTCCAGAATGAAGTGGTGCACATGAAAATGAAAAAATGCAATATCTAAAAAACTAGTGCATAGATTGAAATGAAACTTGTTGCATTCTTATCCATTATTAGAGGCCGACAAAAACCATGTGATATATTTTGCATGCAAGATTGAATATTTTTTCCATGATCAAACCCAAGTTTCCATGAAAATTAATATCTCTTGTTATTGAGATTGGTTTGCTTTAAAAATTCATAGGTGCAATAAGAAAAAAACACATATCAAAAAAATCAATTTCATTGAAATCTGACACCCACAAACTAAATTTCTAAAAATAGTAAGCCTCCTACATGGGAACTTATTATTTTTAGTAAGGTCTCATAAGAAGCAGTTCCATTGAAGGTGGTGTGCATAGGGATCAACCAGAAGGAGAAAAAGAGTGACCAAATCCGAGAAAGGGTGAAAATGGTCACTTTCTAAAAATATTAAGTTTCCTACATGATAACTTGCTATTATTAGCAGGTCATATCAAAGAGAATTCTATTTAAAATAAGTGTACACATGGGTAATCCATAAAGCTAATATAACTGGTTGGAGCTGAAAAGGGTGGAAATTTTGTTGAGATGTGGAGCTCAATTTCTTCAGTTTATCATGCTATATCAACTTACTAGAAAACACACTAACCGAAATCGGTTATGTAGGGACAAAAAACGGTTACCTATGACCGGAATTGGTCAGGCAAGTAGGAATCGTAATCGGTTAGGGCTAACCAACATCGGTTACTTATGCATGAGTGTTTTATTTAACTCAAGGGAATTATATCTAATTTTAGTATTAAATTAAATCTATTGATTGTAATTACATGGCTAAATTCCTTAAGTTTGTATAAGGTATTTATAAGCTATAAATATAGGGTTAAAAGAGAGAGTTAATGATTATTGTGAAATTAATTGTGAGAGATAATTCTTGGAGAAGAAGGAGAAGCTCAAGAGAGAAATAAAGTATTGTACATCGTGAGAGGTGTGGAAGATTGTAAATATTCATTGTATATATTTTGAAATCTTTGGATAATATATTGGCTTGTTTCTTAGTGGATGTAGCCCACACTGGGTGAACCATATTAAATATGGTGTTGATTTATATCTCTTGTTTTGTATATTTCTTCTAGTAGAATATCTAATTTTATTGCATTTATGCTTAGATATGATATATTATCTGTATAATTGGTGTGTTAATCCCAACTAGTATTAGAGCTTTGTTTGAGGGTTTTGTGTGTTGATAGATTTACTCACATAGGGTTTTTGATTGAGTGGGAGCTACAACAATGGAAGAAGAAAACAAATACAAGGTAGAGAAGTTTGACAACCGAAATTATCAATTATGGAAGATGTTGATTGAGGATTGTCTCGTATCAAAGAGATTTTTACTTACCTTTGGATGAAAAGTCTAGACCTATGAAGATGACATATGAAGAATGGAATATTCTTGATAGAAAGTCTTTGGGATGTATAAGATTGAGCTTGGTAGCATCTGCTTTCTTATAATATTATAGAAACGACATCTATAGTATAGTTAATGAAATCTATTACTAATTTATATGAAAAACCTAGTGCTTCAAATAAATTTTATTTGATGAAGAAACTATTTAGTTCTAAGATGCATGAAGGTGGATCTGCATCTAGTCATTTGAATGATTTCTGATCTATTGTAAATCAGTTAAAATCAGTTGATATTTTGTTTGATGATGAAGTGAAAGCACTCTTATTCTTATGTTATTTTCCTAATATTTGGGATAACTTGGTAATGGTTATTAGTAATACAACATATGCTAATAATATTTTGAATTTTTAAGATGTGGTTAGTATAATCTTGAATAAAGAAGTTCATAGGAAAGTATAGAGGAATCATCATTTGGGAATGCTTTGAATGTAGAAAGTAGAGGCATAAAAGGAGAGATCCAAGAGTAAGAATAATGGGAAATCAAAGTCAAGGAATGAAAGATCTAAATCCAGAGGTAAGGGAATTACTTGTTGGAATTGTGGAAAGAAAGGACATGTAAAGAAATATTGTTGGTCAAAGGATAAAGAGAACCAACACCCAGAAAAGGTAAAGAGGAAAATATTACAGCAGAGGTAATGCAAGATGCTCTTATTCTTTTTTTGGATAATAGTTCAGAATCATGGGTTTTAGATTCAGGAGCTTCTTTCCATGTAACCCCTAATAAGGTTTATTTCAGAAATTATGTCTAGGGTAATTTTGGGCATGTTTATTTGGGTGATGATGAACCTTGCAATATTATTGGTAAAGGGGAAGTTCATATAAAATTATAGAATGGAAATACATGGGTATTGAAATATGTGAGGCATGTACCAAGCCTCAAGAGGAATCTTATTTTTGCAGGAAACTAGGTGAAGTTGGTTACATGGTTACATTCACAAAAGACTCTTGGAAAGTCACCAAGGTTTCCTTTGTTGTGGAAAGAGGAAAGAAGGTAGGAATGTTATATTTATCTACCGTGTATCTTGATTAATTTTTCTGTATTATCTACTTTAGATTTAGATGCATGTATGTGGCATAATCGGTTGGGCCATATGAGTAAAAAATGAATGCATATCTTAAAGGCTAAGGGTAAGTTATCAGATTTGAAATATTTAGATCTTGATTTTTGTGAGCATTGTGTCTTTCGAAAGAAAAAGAGAGTGAGATTTCTCAAACTTGGGGCAACTAAAAATGAGAAAAAATTGGATCTTGTACACTCATATGTGTAGAGACTAGCCTAGGTAGCTTCTCATGGAGGATCCTAGTATTATGTTACTTTCATTGATGATGCTACAAGAAAGGTATGGGTTTATTATATTAAACATAAATATGATGTTTTTGATACTTTTAAAAGATGGAAATACCTTATTGAGAATGAATCAAATTTAAAGTTAAAGTTCCTTAGATCTAACAATGGTAGTGAATATTGTAGCAAGGCTTTCAATGATTATTGTTCAGTGAATGGAATACGTAGAGAAAGGACAGTTCCAAGAACACCATAAGAGAATGGTGTTGAAAAAGAATGAACAAGACAATCATGGAACATGTTAGAAGTATGACGATACATGTTGGATTACCCTTACAATTTTGGGAATAAGTAGTTGATACGATGGTTTATTTGATTAACTGTGGGCCTTCAAGTTCACTAGATGGAGGAATACCAGAGGAAGCTTGGACTGGAAAAGAGGTAAATATTTATTTTCTTAAATTTTTTGGTTCGAAGCTTTTGTGCATATTGATAAGGAAAATAGAAAAAAGTTGGATGCAAAATCCAAGAGACAAACTTTCATTGGTTATGGATTGGTGATTTTAAAATTTAGTTTTTAGGATTTAGAGAATTCTAAAATTATTAGGAGTCGTGAAATTAAATGGAATGAAAAGAGAATGTATAGGGATCAAATTTTGGTACCCAAGGATGAACCGGTTGAGAATTTTGTGAATTAAAATGAACTCTCAAATTTAAAACTCATACCTACAGGGTTACATAGTAACCAATGTCGATTGACCCCTTACCAAAGCATCGGTCGGATGAACTGGTATCTGTTATAGAAGAACAAACTAGCATCGGTTAGTATAACGGGTGTCGTCTGGTGTGACCGTGTCGGTCACTATCAGAATTGGAAAAATTTTCCGGGAGGTCTAGAATGAGCCTCCAATACCTCAAAATCATGTGATAAGGTCACAAAGGGTAAGTAAACCTCCGAGAAAGATTTACACCTTTTCTATCTTATTTTTATTAAGCGATAATGATGAACCAAAAAGTTTTTAAGAAGCAAAGTAGGATGAGACCCATGTAAAGTGGGAGAATGGCATGATGAGGAGATAAAATCTTTGGAACAAAACCAAACTTGGTATTTGGTTAAGTTGTTAGCAGAAAGAGGATGTTGCAAAACAAATGGGTTTACAAGATCAAGGAAGAAGAGGGTGGACATAAAAGGTACAAGGAAAGGTTTGTAGTAAAGGGATTTGCACGAGAAAGAAGGTATTGAATTTGGTAAAATATTTTATCCTGTTGTAAAGATGACTTCTATTCATCTTTGTATTGAGTTTAGTTGTAGTAGATGATTTTCATTTAGAGTAACTATATGTGAATATGTATTTCCTTTATGGTGATTTGGATGAAGAGATTTATATATAGCAGCCACTTGGGTATGAAGTCAAGGGTAAGGAAAAATTAGTGTGTAGGTTGAGAAAGATCCTATATTGGCTCAAGAAAGCTCCAAGGTAATGGTACATGAGGTGTAATAGTTTCATCCATGAGCATGGTTACTTGAGATGTGAATCTGACCATTGTGTTTATTTCAATAAGCTTGAAAATGGGAGTTATATTATTTTTTTATTGTATGTGGATGATATGTTTATTGTAGGATCTAGTATGCAGGACATTGGTGAGCTTAAGGGAAAGCTAGCTCACACATTTTATATGAAGGATTTAGGAGCTGTAAAAAGAATCCTTGGCATGCAAATACATAGAGACAGGAAGAATGAGAAATTTTATTTGTCTTAGGAGGTTAATTTCACAAGGTGTTAGAAAGGTTTAAAATGTAGAATTACAAATCTATAAGTACACATATGGCTGGACACTTCAAATTGAGAAAATATCAGTGTCCTTCATCACATGAGGAGTTCAAATACATGACATGAGTACCATATGATTCAGCAGTTGGGATTATCATGTATGCTATGGTTTGCACTAGACTAAACATTGCACAGGTAGTGGGAGTTGTGAGTAGATATATGGCCATTCTAGGTAAAGAGAATTGGAAAGCAGTCCAATGGATACTCAGGTATTTGAGAGGGACATCTAGCATGAAGTTATGCTATGGAGGTTCAAATATTTATTTTTGTGGATATGTTGATTCAAATATATCCGGAGATATGGATGGTAGAAGGAACACTCCTTGATATATTTTCATAGTAGGTGGGATGATAGTTAGCTCAATATAGAGATTGTAGAAGGTTGTGGCTTTGTCTATAATAGAGGCATAGTATATTGTAGCTACAAAGGATAACAAAGAGATGATATGGATGAGTAGGTTCATGGAAGAGTTGGGAAAAGAGAAAGATGATTGCAAATTGTTCAATGACTATCGGAGTGAGATTCATTTGGCAAAGAAATCAACATTTCATTCTAGAACAAAACAAATTAAGTTGAGATATCACTTCACATGGAAAGTATTGGAGGATGGGAAGCTGAAAGCGGAGAGGATTCATACAAGTGAAAACCTTGCGGTTATGGTTATGAAGCCATTAGCAAAAGAGAATTTAGAGCTAGACTCCACTTCTGTTAGTTTTCAAGTTTGAGACTTGAAGAGGAAGAACCAAAACTAAGGAAAGGATCCAAGAATGACGGCGTATATGTATAGTGCAGTAATTTATCTCCAAGTGGGAGATTGTTGAGAAGTGGAGCTCAATTACTTCAGTTTAGCATATTATATCAACTTCTTTGGAAAACACACTAACTAACATCGGTTATATAGGAACCGACATCTCAGTTAGAAGAGAGAGTTAATGATTATTGTAAAAATAATTGTGAGAGAGAATTCTTGGAGAAGAAGGAGAAGCTTGAGCGAAAGAAATTATTGTATATTGTGAGAGGTGTGGAAGATTGTAAATATTCATTGCATATCTTCTAAAAGCTTTGGATAATAGATTGAATTGTTTCTTGGTGGATGTAGCCCACACTAGGTGAACCACATTAAATCTATGGTGTTGATTTATATCTCTTGTTTTGTATATTTCTTCTGACATAATATCCACTTTTATTGCATGTATGCTTAGATATGATATATTATCTCGTACAACCGATGTTCCAATCCCAAAAATTTTTACTTACTAAAAATAGTAATCCCTCTTTTCTAAGTGTAGTAAGGTGTATCCAGAACCCATGTATAATCATCACTTTTTTGTTTATGTGTACGGGTGAGTGCATAATTCCGAGGGAAATTTTATCATTAGAAAATGGTCATGTCATAAAGGACCATCACAAACAATTGCCACAAGTCATCTAGAATCCACCTCAGGAAATCTCAACAATGTCTTTTGACACTCATTTGATGGTCTAGGTTTTCCGTGAATCATGTGTAAGGAGGAGTTTGATATAATCATCATCATATTGTCCACAGTGTGCTTCATTGGAATTTTCAAGTCAACATAACAATATTGCAAAGAGTTATGACAGGATAATTTTTGAGCTTGGCAGGATCGTTTATGAGATTCTATCTCTTTAGAGGGGATCTTTATGAGTGGCACTCATGGTCACTAATGGAATCACTCAATAGTTTTCCTAAACACCTATTCCACAGTGTCTGTGGGTCATCCAAAGGAGGTTTTTCATGGTGTAAATCATTCAAGGATCATCTGGAAAGGATCGGTGAACTTCATCAGAGGAAGCATCTTAAACAAATTTCCTTCTCAATTCTCTCCCTATTATTTATCTCTATTCTCTTCCCCCCACTTTATCTCTTCTCCATTGTTCTAATTCTTCATTGGGGTTGCACTTTTTCATAATGCCTTCATTTTAATTAAAAAGTGACTTTAGGATTATAATGTAATAAGTCACCTTTATTTCATAAAAGGGACTTAATTCTTTCCTAAGCATTCGAAAAGTCACAAGTTGTGTGAAGGCATATGAAGGGTCATTGGGGGTAGGTGAAGAGTCTTCTAAAATTATATAAATTGTAAAGGAATCCCCTTTCCAAAGGGTTATGATATTTTTGATTTCATCACAAAGTGATTCTTCCGAAGAAACAAAGAGATATAAATTTTCTTCTACTTCTCATTTTCTACATTCTTCCCACTCTTGCATGTACAATTTTTCTCAAGCTTCAATAAAAGAGAAGATTTTTTTGCCTTTTTGACTAGGAAGTTTATTGATACTTTTTGCGCATTAAATCTTAGTTGGTCTTGTTTTCTTTGCTTAATTGTTACTTCTAGAATTTACATGCGTTTAAATTTCTAATTACTGAATGAAGGACTTTGATTTTCTACCTACAACATTAATCTCTCCCTTTCTCTCGTTCCCTTTCCCGATCTCTTGCAAAGTCCTTTCTAGTAAGCAATTGTTAGCTTTGTAATAGGGTTATTGGAGTGACCATGTTGGAACCCCGGCCATAAGGTCACCACATAAACCACTTTTTATATGCGCATGTAAACACAAAGCTACACTATTCAAGTAGAGGGACTTATATTCCCATAGCGTTGGCAAGAAATCCACCAGTTTATCCACTTGAAAATTTTCTAGCCAACAAACCCGTAAAATAAACATTTCCTCCTTTCCTCAAGAAAGTGTCAATTGAACGGGAAATTGTCTAGAGTGTATCATAAACATATAGCCCAAATGCATTCAAGCAGACATCAATAACCCTACCTTTGTGTAGATTGTTCTACCTTACCATAAATCCATGCTCTAGGTCTGAAATTGGAATATGTCTTCGTAAAGCAATGAATCATGTATCGGGATTCATATGTATAACAAATACCCTCAACTCTTGAAAATATAATGCATCATTACCTTCACATTTTCATCAGTATATTCCGAAAATATATCCAATATCTCCATTTCCATAATTATTGACCTTGCAAGCCCCGAGTTTTGATCACTTAAATTTGTAAAGTCAAGCTCCAATATAATTCCTCAACATAAAGATAACATAATTATAAGAATCCTTTCATTTATGTAGTTTCACAATATCTCCGAGATTCTACCATATAATTAATTAGTTTCCAAAATATGCCAAATGTTTTCATATAGAAGTAATCTTAGATTTTTTCCAAAGTGCCTCTTTTATATTATTTTCACCTTTGCTCACTATTTCAGCTTCCTCATTAAACCGGACAGAATTCCCTCTCAAAATTGGATATACCTTTCTAACATAAACAAGGTCCAAAATCTTTTAAATTCATCATTTGCACTAATTTTTCCTTTCTATGTGTGCTCTCATAATATAGGTGATGATAGAATTTTGTCCCACTCTAGGTTATTTGTCTCAAATAAAACTAAAATCATATCCAATCTACTTGATAAATGGACTAGAAAGGGTGGTATTCACATAGAGAGGTTGAGGAGGATCATGTTTTCCTTATTTTTTCTTGTTCTATTTCTTCATGAATAGTCACTCTATCTAGTTTTCTTATGCTATCAAATTTACTTCTACAACAAATTTCATCATACACTAAAGCAAGTTCTCCTACCTATAGCATCCATTCACATCCATCCTTAATAGTATTTATGGTGAAGCCTACACCTGGTGCTTCCAAAATATCTAACTAACAAGAAGTGAGACTCTCCTCAAACCTTTTCTCTAGATGCATTTAAGCCCTCTCACTCGTGAGAATGGGGAAATTGCAAAATCCAAACTTAATGTCTCCATGCACCTACTGATATGAACTCATGAATGAAGAAATCCACAAGAACTGATCAGAATATGAAATTATATCATCCTAACAAAGATGATGTAATAATTCCTCACGGTGTATCTCTTCATAATTATTTATTCGAGAAAATTTGGTATCTACATTATCTCACAAAGAATTCCTTCTTGTGATCATATAGCTCACCTACGACCTTCCCAAATATCAATAGATCAGGCCAAATCTTGAACCCTTTCCTCCTATCAAGTAAAAGGTTGCAGTGTTGATGGAACAAAGGAAATTAATCACACAAGAATAGTTCCAGTATTCCTCGCATCCTCCAAGAAATAGGAATAGAATACAACCAAAATTAATTACACGTATTGGGTCCATCGCCCATGTGGTGTGGGGAATATTTCCATTTGGATAAACCATCTCCACATAAGCTATAGGAGGCAATACTTTACGAGCGGTGAAGAAATGTGGAGACTAAAGTTAGGATGGAACACTTCCTCCACTTCCACAAAATCCTGCAATAACCGCAAACAAAGGGAAGAGAAAATTAATGTGGAGAGTAAGGAAATGCAAGGAAATAAGGGCTCATAGGAACAGTTCCATGAGTTCCTTGAAATTCCACATTCACCAATTTTGTTCTAGAGTCCTAGTAATAATCAACCGCATCACAAGTGAAAATAACCCAAGCAGATACACATTTCTCCAATGTTGGGCATAACCTACTATCATCAAATTTCATGCCACTTCATCTGTTCATATCTCCATGTCATTCCATTGATAAATACTTCAAATGTAATTCCCTTCTTGATATGGCTTGAATCAAATTATCAATTCTACTAATTATTGGTGAAAGCTATTCTACTATGAGAATTGAAGTTAGGATTTGAATCATGCAGCTTCACCTTTTCTCTTGATATCTCATGGATATGTGCTATGTTAGATCCACCTCTCCCAAGAATATATACTACTTCCTTATTTGGTACCATAAACTTGACACTTACTTCTAAAGGATTCTTCACCTTTCCAAATGATGACCCCCAACTGATGCTTGACTAATTGAATAACCAAAAAGAGCCCCATAACCACTAACCCCATCAGTCTGTAGGATTTCATAACTTCCATATCTGCCATAATAAAACCTCCCTTCACTACTCCTTATAAATTTAAACCATAGAGAAAACACATTCCACTAGGTGACCCCAAATCTTGCATGCCTCCAAAACCAGAGGAAGGAACACCACCGGGCATGTTAAGTAAAGATAAATATCCAAGAACCATAGAATTAAAATTTGTTGGCTTAAAATTGGAGATTGTAACACCAAATATTTTTACCAGTGGCTCAAAGCCAAGCACATAAACCAGCAAATTTCTGCTATTGTTGATGTTGGTGTTCAGGATTATAGACACTCCTCAGATGGTCCAAGCCTTTGTTAGGCACTAT
Organism: Taxus wallichiana var. yunnanensis; assembly: GCA_018340775.1. Classification (NCBI taxonomy): domain Eukaryota; kingdom Viridiplantae; phylum Streptophyta; class Pinopsida; order Cupressales; family Taxaceae; genus Taxus; species Taxus wallichiana. The sequence goes on from CM031239.1 coordinate 83,130,462, forward strand.
GTTTAGGTTTTCAAAGCCTAGGAGGAGTCTCCTGAGTGACAAAATGCACTCACTAAATGCCTCTCGGTGGTTCCATGCAAACTCTTGAATGCACAACGGGTTGTCTATGACAGACTACTTACCTTAGAGGATTTATATGAAGTTGTCTCCCTCATGGCCAATGACAAAGCCCCTGACATGGATGGATTTCCTTGCAAGTTCTACAAAGCCCTTTGGGACATGGTGGGCAGGATCTACTTCAAGTATATCTCGAAGCTCTCCACTCAGGGTCCCTCGGTGCCCTTATTAATTGGGGTCACATTAAGTTCATCCCTAAAGCGGGAGACCCAGAACTCATATGCAATTGGCAGCTGATTACTTTGCTCAATGTCTCATATAAGATCATAGCTAAGGCTTTAGTTCTTCGGATTTGGACCATCTTTCTAGTTATCATCATTCTTGAGTAGAATGGTTTCATACTGAGAGCATGTACATTCGGGTGGGCATGTAGACCTGGTTTCAACTATGGAATGTTTAAAAATCATCACACAAGGTTGGAAAAAAATTTGGACAATCAGATTTTTAGTGACAACAAATTACATAGAATAAATGAATTTTTACATCATGAATATTGACCTTAAGTTATGATTTCATTACATGAAAAACTAGGTCAAAACCACTTCGGGGTTGGTAAGTGTGTGATAATTTTTAGTCAACATTCAATATATTTGTGATCTCAAGGAGTTATACCAATTTAAACTCTTTTAAAGATATTTAAACAAAAAACAACATTTGGTTGGACTTATAGCTGATTAGGTATTTTCTCATATCCCCTATGTCACTTAGTTTATATGGGTGTAGACACCAAAATTAGGTCATACGACCCTTATAACCCCGTTAATTAAATTAACCATAACTTACATATTCATACCCAATAGTGCACATGATTAATTGAATTAATTACTCTAATTAATTTAATTAACATCCTCACTTGTCCACCTCACCTAGCCAACTCACCTAATCACCTCACCCCATGACCCACTCAAACCCCATTAATGACCTAAGACCAAGTCTAAGTCTATCCTAACCAATTAGGACTTAGTCTAAACCTAGACTTAACTCCTATTAACAAACCTAAGAAGAATCTTACTCATTCCTCCATGGTCTATCACTCGAGACTTAGATGAAGATTGAAGACCACACCAAAAATAGCAACAATCAAGCTATTTTTGGCCAACCTAGATATTCTCACCTTAACCAGCGTCAATTATACCTTAACCTACGTCGGTCCCCTAATTGTCATTGGTTATGTTAAATACATTTCCAAAATCCTTTGTTGAGGTTGGTCATTTGATTCAAGATCTCATACAAATAGATACTTGGAGTACTCAAATTTTCTAACGCACTCAAACAAAGTAAAACACCGGAGAGCACTACAACAACCATCAACATCCATCACCTCCTACATGAGCACAAAGAAGCCAGAGACTCTAAATACCAAAGAATGAACACAAATTCTCTTCTCTATGGATCTCTTCCATCACCATCCTCATCACCTACACTCTCCAGACCCATTATTTAGTAAGTACCTAATATCTCTTCATTTATCTCTATTTTCTTTTAGTAGGATTTATTATTCATCTCAGTAATTTATCCTTCTATACATCCATACACCTCCCTTCCTCCCACCAACTTATCACCCTACCATACTAGACCTTCCACATGTCTTCCCCCTATCCTAATCATCTTTGAACCTTTTAGACCATTCCACAACCTCACTCCCACCATTTTTCAGTCTTTGTGCAATCACAAAGAGTCTGAAGACCATTTCTAAGAGCTTTTTATTAACCTCCCCTATTAACACCGGTTAGCCAAATGACATCAGTCATCCTATAAAACCAGCATCAGTCCACACAACCAACATTCGTTACTATGTTTGGAAACATACCTCATAGAAGCGAGCTCATACCCATTCCCTAACAACCTAGAATCACTCTTAATCTTTACTAGATCTTACCCAGAACTTGTAATTGACACCGCAACCCAATATCGGCTCATCATCGACCTATTTTGACTTCCAATCACCTTTTATCTAACCTTTCTTACTTGTTTTATATGAGATACCTAATTCGTTTCAATTCCAATAAGATTTTTATTTCATGTTTATTTTAGATAGCATTAATATTGTTGTTTAAAAAGTGGATTGATAGCCTCTTCAGGAAGCATCAAGTTTCTCGGATCTAGATTTTGCTAGGAAATCCACTTGTTTTATTTAACTCTATCTAGTGGTATTATTTTGCATTTTACAACTAGTTCCTCCTAGCCAAAAGGGAGTATTCGAAATCCACATTGAATCATGAAATCAGAATGTGTGCACAACCTTCAATCGACACCACAAAAAAGTATTCCTCCTTAGCCTATCACCCTTTATCTATTTGATTAATTTATCAAGACTATGGTGAAAAATTTTGGCATGCCCGGTGGGACCCATCTAGGGTTCCTTGCATTCATTAATTCTTAGGGAAATATTTTGTATGTTTGTTTCTTTTTTAAAAGAATTCAACATTAAATATTCTCCTTGAGAATCTTCTCTTTCTTCTATTTGTCTAAGTGACATTCGTATTTCAGAACTAAAAAGAATTGTTATTTTTCTTCTTATTTGCATTAGTGAAATTCATTATCTCTCCTATTCACTCTCTGTTTACATTGAATATCACATTTCAATTTGGATTCTAAAAAACTTGTATTTCATACTTATATGCTTACATTAACTCACATTAAAATTGAGGGAAACCTATACACTGGAAGTCATGCCTAGTTGATGGTTAACATAATTAAATCATAGAAAGCACTTTCTCTTCTCTCTCTCTTTTCCAAACTACACAAATAAAAATTCACACATCTTCTTAAACAACACCTTACCTAGAAGAAGTTGTCAATGATCACATGATTAGAGGATTAAACGTGGGTGCCTGCTAGTTTCTCTGTCCATACATTATCATAGAAAGGAACGCCCCCCACCAAAACATAATCTGAAACCAAAATTAGATTTTACCTATTCATAGGAAACTTTCCCAACCAAAAATCTTGATCCTGAATTCACAAGTCAACCTCTAATAGCATAAGCTAAACATAAAAATTCACTTGTAGGATTTCATGTTTTTCTTAGCTTTTTCTTGAGTTGCATTTTGAGTTGTGAGGTTACGTGCTTCATTTTCTTCTTCCTTTCACACTCTACCATTGTATTTGGTGTATTCTAACTATTTCTGAGTGTGTCAAGACCCATTTTCATCATACTCAGGTTTCTAGGTTGATATTCTATTTGAATTAATTCACAAAAATTAATTTTTCTTCACTTCTCCAAATTTCATAGTCACTAGCATTGGTCTAGCGACCATCACCAGTTCCCATCTAACCATCATCGGTTTACCTAACCGGTGTCAATTTCCATCTCTTTTGGTCATTTCACCCAAAAACAACATTCATCACATTTTCTATTCTTTTTTAAATTTTCAGGACATCATCATACTCCTAGAATTTTAAAATCACTATCACATACAATTTCCTTATTTCATTTTCATCAATTTTTGCCTCACTTGCTAAAACTGTTGATTTCCCACAGTAACCGATATCGCTTATTAATATGCTTGTTATCAGTCACCCTTTCACTTTGTCATCGGTTAGTTAAACCATCGTCGGTTCCTCTATTCTGATTTTTAATTAGAACACCGACCAGTTTCACCTCCCGAAATCTATCCTTCTCCATTTTTGTTGTTTTTTGTGTCATTTACAGTACAATTTACCAAGTCTATGCTAATTCACATGGTTTTGACTCACAGTCAAACCAACGCCCTTGTGTTTCACACTAGCCTTCAGCCGCTTCCACCTAGCCCATCACCACCTTCTATCTTGTCGCTTATGGATCCAACTCAGCCCATCACCATTAATACCAGCGACGAGGAGTTTGCAAGACTCCTTGAAAAGAACCATGTTTCCCTACAATATTATCTAATCCACTCATCTATCTCGAGAGTCCTCAAAGCAGTTTTTATATGAAATGCCCATGTCTATCCCTCTTGCCCTTACCCCCACTTCCACATTAGCTACCACTAGCTCAACATTACCTTCATCCACCTTACCACTGTTGTGTCTCAATTGGACCCCACATTCTCTATAATTACTACACCAATGACATCTATCGCACCCATGGTGTTGACCATTCCTTCACCAACCTCCTTAAGGATGGCCCCATCTCCACCTTTACCTCATATGTATCAGTTGCATCACAACCACACATGGTGTCAAAAACCCACACCCAATTCCAAAACCTCATCCTTTCCATCTCATTGTATCTACCCCAAATTACCAAAAGAGTCATTACGAATACCCTACCTATTTACATGCATCACCTGAAACCCCCAATCTCGTCTATCACTTATTCGGGACATCTCCCACCAACATCTATTCCCCCTTCACAATTCTCATAATTAGAACCCCATATCTTGGTATGTAATCCACATCATACGGTCATCCTCACCCCCTTATACTACGGGGGCACCCATTCCTCACAACCCACCAATGACCTCATTAGGATGATTATGGAAAAGATGCAAACATTAGAAGCATTAGTTTTGGATCTCACAACTCTTTAACTTATGAAGAAAGTTGTAATGATCGTATTCATCCATCTATTCCCATTTGCCCATACTTGGTACATTTGGAAATGCCCAATTTCAACCGTTTCAATAGTAAATAATACCCACAACAACACTTGCGATCGTTCAAACATGGGTGCTATCTAATTGCCCATGATAATGCTTTACTCCTATGGAAATTCCCCATGTCCTTAATAGGACCCACCTTAGATTGGTATAGTGGTTTACCCATACATTCCATTTATTCATTTAACAAGTGGATCAAGCATTCTTAGACCATTTCTCAATCAATGTCATAAAAAAGTCACCATGATTGACCTATACTGACACGACAATATTATGATGAATTTATTACAGATTTTTTTGCTCGCTAGCAAATCCTTATCAACCAATTAACATTATAATTACCTCAAGCTAAGGTTATAAATTTGTTTACTAAAGCTTGTGCCAAGCACATCTCACCAAATTTGTAGGTACAAACCTTCCATACCTTCGATGAAGTATTTACCATGGTGCAAAAACTATAAATTCATGCCATTAAAGAGAAGAAAATTTAATTACAAAACAAAACGTCGCGTTCAAATAAAATGATGCTTCTTCGTCTTCAAATCCCCAAAACAACTATTCAAAAGCCAAAGGATGCCAATGTGGTTGTTGTCAAAGTTGGTCCATCTCATCAATCTAGCAAAGCCAAACCTTCTACCAATATTTCTTCCATTCAAACTTTTCAGTTCAATGGGAATGAAAGTACACTCCAATTGGAGAGCCCTATTCTTGATCTTGGTAAATCTTCTTAAGGCGTGAGCCATTGTACTTCCCCCATAAAACCTCATCTTGGTTTTGATCTTGCTCGCCCTATGCCTATATGGTATAAGGAACATGACTATTGTAATTATCATCATGTTAAAGGCCATAGTGATGGTAATTACATAATTTTTAAGAACATTGTCCAAGAAATGCTAGATAATGGAGATATCGTCTGGACAACCCAAATGCATTGTAAAATAAAAACTTGCATATCTTTAAGAAGTCATTTCCTAATCATATACCATCATCTAATTAGCATGGTGAATCTTTAACCAACAAAAGTAATGTCCATGAAGTCATAACTATTTTCTATATCATACCAATCATTCCTCAATTTCCACCTATTCCATCTATCCAAGAAATTATAGCTCGAGCTCCTCTATTGATGGAGGAACATACCTCATCTGCTCCTTCATCCATAGAGAGTCCCCTTCATCTCCCCTTTACCCACGGAGGAGTCCACAATTTCTTTTGATGTCATTTCACCATCTACCTCACAACCTACCGAACAATCAATGGTATTAACTCTCCTACGCACAGGAGAATTGTCACCACTTTATCCTTCACCAAAATAAGAATCTACTTCACCCCATCTACCATTGCTCTTACCCATGGGAGATATTTTAAATGCACCACTTCCTGTTGGGGAAAATTCCCCATTAGCATCCCAAGATCTCGTTGATATGATCTCATCTCTTTTACCCATAGAGTCCGAGGCTAACCAATTCGCTATCTCATGAACATATTTTACAAGGATTTCCACTAAACCAACTACATCTCCTCTTACAGTAGTGTCATTTTCACAATTGGATGATCACTTGGAATTTTTTGATAATTTCATGCTATGGGGATGTCTTCAACTCCCCTTTTCAACCCAAATGAAAATGTTACCTATAGATACCTCCATGATCTATTCAAAGGTATTTCTAGTGACCAAATAAACCCTAACCATGCCTATTGAAATGACTTCTTCTTCATCACCTTTACCTACATCCGAACCTTTACCATAACCAAACCCATTCCTCTACCTAAGAACTTACCTACACCTACATCTCCTCCCACATCTAGACCTATCACTACCCTGGGTGTCATGTCGACATCAAGCCTTGTCCATCCACCCATCAAATTGGACTTATCCACATCTTCCCAAGCCCACACAAAAACCATTCCTCCACCTAAAAGGAAGACCCAACCTTCTAGGATGCATACACCAGTTTCACCCACTACACCTCTGTCACCTTTACCATTTCCATCTATCCTCGAGAACTCACCCGTCTACCCTAGTCAAGCAACCTCCTACCCAAAGTAAAAAAATCACAACAGCTTGCCTCTCCCTCACAATCCTTTATTACATCCATTCGACTGTGTAACCTTGATGAGTCACCCACAACTTCCTTACCACCTATACCCCCACCAGATACCATAACCCCATCACTACCTATGCAAATTTCTTCTCCTCAACCCATACCTTCCACCCAACTTCTACCGGAAACCTTTACCATACCTCCGTTATCACCATGGCTAACCTGTCCTCTACCACCATCCACTTTCCCTTCTGCATCATGTACTCCCACCTCACCTTTACCCAAGAAGGTGCAATCCAAGGACAAGAACCCACTACCCTCCAACAGGGTAGTTAAACCAATAACACCTTCCATTACTAGTTCATCTACCAAACCTTTAACCAAGAAGGTAACATAAAAACCTAAGACAGTACCACCTACCAAACAGGTGTTCAAACCTATTCCACCTCCTATAACACCTCTTCAACCATAATCATCCACACCTTTACCTAAACCCACACTCACTTCCCACCATGATCCATCAAGGGGGTCCTACGCCAACATTTTATCCAACCTCTTAGATACCTCGGTCATCGCATTACCCCGCTCGGACCTTACAAACCCTCAAACCCAAACCAAAATGGTTTGATGAAACTAAAATTTTTGCCTACCATCATGTGCTAGGACATTATGTAGAGGGTTGTAAGGCTCTCAAAATTTATCTCCTCCAATTATGCCCCCTGAAGAAAATTTTGACAATGATGATATTCTAGATGAGGACTCTATTCCACCTTCACCAATCACCACACGTCTTTTTCCATTACCTATTTAGTCATCCGCATCTCTACCTCCACAACCTTTTTATCCACCTCCAACATTTGAGATCAACATGGTCCATATTCGAGAGTTGGCCAAACCACCACCTAAATGCTAGTGTGACCTACTCATTTCGCAAGGTTCTTACCCCACATTAGGTTTTTGTCCATCATATCATTATACTACTCGTGATATACCTTCTCCATCCACCTCTTTCCCTTAGATTAACATGATCCAAGTTTCCACTCACACCCAAAAAGAAAAAGGAAAAGCAAAATCAACCAGCCCATATGCTAATCTTGTGCCTAATATACCCTCTCGCACTCTGCACCCAAAATTACCATTTGAGGACCCACATACCCTATTCCGATGGGTCATCCATCGTACAATGATAAAACAATTATACCAATCCCCACTAAAATTTTCTTTGTATGATCTCATTCAAATCTCTAAATCTCATCAACAAGCCCTCATGAAGGTTTTGTAATCCATCAAGGTTTTACCTAATGATCCCACACTAGTAGCCTCTATTATCACCCCTCCCCACATGGCCTCTCTTACCAAATCATCTCCTTATTATACCCCCACTCGCACTCATCAAGTGGCCATCCTCAATTTTTCTCGATGACGAGATTGTACTTCACCAATTAGATAACCCGTATCTTGCTCTTTTCATCTCTGTCTATATCGATAATATTCACGTTCGACGCATTATGATCGATAGTGGTGCTAGCATAAACATCATCTCCTCCCATGCATAAAATCAAAAGCATATCCCTTCAAATTACATGCATAAAAACCCAATTATGTTGCCCTCCTTAAATGACGCCATCACTTACACCCTTGGTACCATTATTATTTATGTTCGTGTAGGCCCCCATACTATGCGTAATTATTCAATGTTTTAGAAGGGGAATTCCAGTATAACTTGTTGTTTGGCCAACCTTGGATTTGTGTAATGGGTTTCTATTCCTTCAACTTTACATTGATGTGTAAAATTTGAACATGAAAGACATAACTATACCATCCCAACTTACCCTTCACCATTTAAAAATTGCAACATATTGTACCAACCTAATGATGCCCTCATACCCATTAAGGCATCTACCATTTCCGTCACTTATCTTTCACCCATGACCACATCCACCGATGTTACCGCTTACCTCACCCGAACCTACTTATTCTATTCCTACTATTGTCATGGCCTCTATAGACAACCCATACACTAACCCGTCTATTTCCCAACCAACTCATATTTCTTCTTCCCAATCATCTAGTACTTCTTCTATTCTAGCTACACACATATCCTCCACTAATCCCTTAGAAGGTGTTTTTCAACACCTCACTTTGGGGGAATACTACTTGTACAACATAAACACATTCCTTACTCCACAAGAGTATGACAAGCCTATGACGACATCCTCGTTATGACCATCACATAGGTGAGGTCTTCCCTTATGTTCCTCCCCACCTTCGTACCAACTTAATATATGGGGGACTTGACACTTCCACCTATTCACCCGAGCCCCCTTCCCAAACATGACCATTTTCATCTGACCTCCAATATCTCACCAACCACCACTTTTCCCACACTTTCCTTCATTGTTGTGCATGGAAAGGCTTTGGCTTTGGGTTCTATGAACAGGGCCATCATACCATCATCTCGTGTACCACATGTAAACGCAAAGATTGCAGTGGTATTGGCTTTATTGACCCATCTTGTAAGAAGGCATGCATCGACCTCACCAATGTCACCACCTTCACCCATGGAGTCTATACATCTTGAATCGATTCCTCCTAAAAACATTTCGTGAACACCATTTCCCTAGGACCTCTGACTTATCAATGCAATGGCGAGGCTCCCTCTTCTCTTCCCTTCTTGTATCCTGACATGATCAATGATGATACACCATCCATTAACGTCATTCAATATCAGAAAAATGAGTCTATTCTCACCTACCTTGGTGTGGAATATTCTTATATTCATCGTTCTTTCCTTTTGAGATGCAAACCATGTTAAATGAGTCAACCATCGAAATCAATATTAACACTTAGGATGACCCACACATTCTAAATATTGGTCAATATTTAGATGCTATTGAATAGGAAGATTTCACTTCTTTCCTTCGGGATTATAGAAACACATTTTCTTGGTCCTATGTTGATATGCTTGGTATTGACCCAAACATTGTGGTCCACAATATCGTAACTATTCCTGAAGCCAAACCTGTAAAACAGAAGCTATGAAAAATGCATCCTCACATTTCCCTTCTTGTCAAAGAATAACTTCAGTGCCTTGTCTCAGTTCCTTCATCTTAGCCATTGATTATCCCAAATGGATCTCTAACATCGTTCTGTTACAAAATCAACAGGGGACTTCAAATTTGCATCATGAATTTCTTTGACCTAAACTTAGCTTTCCATAAAGATGACTTTCCTCTACCTAGTATTGACCAACTATTTGATCTTACCCCTTGGTCATGAGATGTTATCACTTATGGACAGTTTCTCAAGTTATAACCAAATATTACTCACCCCGAGAGAAGATCAACACTAAACCGCCTTCATCACTCCTTAGGGGACCTTCTACTATCATGTTGTGCCTTTTGGCCTTAAAAATATCGATGCTACATATCAGCGGGATATGACCTATATCTTTCATGACATCATACATCATATATTAGAAGATTACGTAGATGACCTTCTTGCCAAATCAAAACATCGGATGAAAACCTTATAGTCCTGAAGGTCATTTTTGACCGTCTCATCAAATATTGTATTCACCTTCAACCAAAGAAGTGCATCTTCACTATTATTTTAGGAAATCTCCTTAGTTTTATTGTTTCTTTACATGGCATAGAGGTCGATCCTGCTAAAATTGAGGCTATTCTCAGAATTCCTCTGCCTACTAACCTTCACCAAATTTTTTATTTTGCAAGGTAAGTTGCAATATATTGGTTGTTTTATTTTGTAGCTTTCCGACAGTTGCCGCCCATTTCATCATCTCCTAAAAAAGGATATCTCTTTCAAATGGGATAATGAATGCCACAAATCCTTTGAGGCCTTAAAATAATACCTTCTCCAACCACCTGTACTCCTTCCTCCTAAGGATAACCAACCATTTCACCTTTACTTTTTGCTCTGAGATCATTCTGTGGGGCCATGCTCACCCATCGCGAGGATCAACACCGGGAGCATGATTTTTATTACATAAGTTATACCCTTTTGGACTATGAAACCAGATACATCCACGCCAAAAAATTATGCTTATCCTTAGTATTTTTTTCTACTAAAATTTTTCATTACCTTCTCAATCACAAAACCTTTGTCATCACCAATATTGACCCCTTACATTACATATATGCCAAACCCTACCAATATCAATGTGTTGCACATTGGATAATGCTTCTCGCAGAACTCGACCTCAAATTCATCCATAAAAAATCTATCAAAGGTCAAACTATCATTGACCAACTTGCAGACGCACCCCTCTCTGGAAATCAATCCTCTAACTTTGATTTCCTAGATAAATCCATTGCTACCCTCTCTTTGGATGATACCATTTACCAAATTACCTTATTCTTCAATTGTTCCAAATGTCATCGTGGGGGTGGTGTAGGAGTTATAATCATTCCTATTGATGGTGAACCTATGCCTTTATCTTTCAAACAATATTTTTATTGTACTAACAATATCGCTGAATATGAAGCACTTGTATTGGGTCTTGAAACCACCATCACCTTGGATGTTAAATTGATTAATATCTTCGACGAATCTTAGCTAGTGGTAAATCAAGTTAATGTTATATACCAATGTTATAAAAAAATTCAAAAGTATAAGCATCATGTAGACATCTTGTTGGCTACCTTTGACCATTATGAACTTTAAACCACCGCACGTTCCACTAAAAATTTACAAATACCATGGCCTACCTTGGTCCTCGATTTCTACCTCACCTTCTAAATCAAAAACTTTGTCACAGTACAAAGGCTGCAATCACCTTCCTATCTATTTCGAGATGTCAACCTAGTCAAAACCATTACACCTGACCCACGTGACCTTTGGTATAAGTAGTTTATAGACTACCTTTCCCTGTCGATTCTACTTCCCGACCTTACTCATAATGGAAAATGTGCATTTCTCAAAAATTTCTCTTCTATGTCATCATGGGTGGCCTTGTTTATAAATGTGGCTTTGATGGTAACCTCTTACTGATTGCCTTACAAGTTATTAAATTCCTTACATCATCAAGGAGGTTCACGATGGAATTTTTGGAGGTCATTTTAGTGGCTTGGTTATCACCAAGCACATTCTTCTCATGGGCTATTATGGGCCCACCCTCAATTGTGATTGTTGTATGTCAAAAATTTTGTGAAATTATAAGAACATGTTAATCTTCATCACACACCTAGTCACACCTTACATGTGTCGCATGAGATCTTTGGCCTTTCTCTTAATGGGGTTTGGATCTTTTTGTAGAGATAAATCCTCATTCTTCACAATGCCATCAATGGATTAACACTGCAATGAAATACTACACTAAATGGGTATATTCCATCCCCCTTATCTCTACAAAAGCTGAGAAAATTTTTCAATTCATCAACCATCACATTATTTTTCATTTTGGTGTCCCTCACCGCCTCATCACGATAATGGTAAACATTTCAAAAATAAAACCTACGAAACTTTGTGACACCTTCCACATTCAACTTAGTTTTCCTTCACCTTACTACCCAAAAAAAAATGGCCAAGCTGAATCAACTAATAAAACCTTGAAAAAATTCTTATTAAGGTGGTTGATGATACGAGAAAGGATTGGCACATGCAAATTCCTTTTGCTTTATGGGCTTACCATACTAGTATTCGTACCTCAGTTGTGGCTAGAAATTTTCTCTGGTCTACGGTATAGAGGTTATCCTACCTCTCGAATTCCATATTTGTTCTCTTCTTATTTCATTCAAAGATATGCTTAACGATGATGACTTTCACTAGGACTATTTGGTATAACTTGAGTTATTAGATGAATGTTGTCTTAATGCTCTTGATCATCTCCAAATCTACCAAAAATGTATCAAATGTGCCTATGAAAAATGTGTCCATGAATGAACCTTCTAGGTTGGTGACCTCATCCTGAAGGAAAATCAACATGTAACCAAAGAGGAGAAAAGTAAATAGGGAAAATTTTCTCCTAATTGGCTTGGACCTTATATCATTACTCATACCTATGGATCAGGTGCTTATCATTTTTCTTCACTTGAAGGTAAAATTAACCTAAGCCCCTCAATTCCTTACATCTTAGACCCTTCTATTGTTGAATTAATTCCTATATCACCTCTTGTCTATTTAACGCTTGTCCCTTGAGCACCGTTCACCTTCCATTTTACCTATCTTAAGGATCAATGACTAAACTAGGATCATGTGATTACCCATCACTTTTTCAGCCCTATCTTTAATATGAGTACCATGGCCCTACTCATGGCATGATTCTCATGGATATTTTTCATATTTTTCAATATGGAATCCCATGGTCGTTCATAACAAAAATTCTCTCTTCCATAGTTAGCCTCTGTGTGTTATAGTTTTTTCCTTCAAACTAGGAGCCTATTTTTCTTTATAGTCTTGTCCATGACTTAAAATTCCAAAAGTGACAAAATTTCAAAAGTAAAATGGGATTCAACTCCTTGAGTCAAAATTCTAGCAAAAATATGATTCCCTCAAAAAGGACATCTATTCTCTTTGATCTCACTATTATAAATAGACTTCTCCCTCGAAGGACAACTATGCAAAGCTAGCCATATTGTACTTAGTCTCTCATCAAAAGAGGACTATTCTTGCAAAATAAAATAAAATATTCAAAATCTTCCCACATCGATTAGATTCACAAAGACCTCAAGGAGATAATATACTTATCCCTCATAGACTTCCCGCATCGATCAGTCTATCAAAACAACATCAAAAAGAAGAAAATGATAAAATTTTTGTCATGGACTTGTCTATTTTGATCTTAGATATCTTGCCAAGTAGGCATGTTGTCTTACACCAAGTGGTGCTAAACACCAACCATCTTCACCTCATTACCTTTTTTTACCCTACTTTCCTACCTTCTCAAGGGACTTTCCGTAAAAATGCATTTCATGATCATGTGAATTACACTTCACCCTTAGCATAGTCAATCATGAAACGCCTTTAGGGTCTTATTTTCATAAGCCCATCTTGGTATGGTATACTTGTTATGGTTCTTCCATTAGGTGGATGTTTTTATCACCTCTTACCATTAACCTTCTTCATTACTTGTTGATTCTCCTATACAGGATTAGACCATAGAGACCTACACTTTAATAATTCCTCTTTCACTAACATCACCATGCCTAAGCTGGCATAAATCAACAATACCTACAAAATCAACCATGCCTCGCAATCACCTAAATGCAACCATGCCTAAATGACGTAGACTCAAAAAATGTCTAAAACATACCAACCCATTCATCTGTACTCAACTTATTCTTCCCTAGCTTATGAGATAATTACATCGGCTTGAGGCCCCTTTTCACCGTGGCTATGTAGGTAGCACTCCAAGGGCATGGGGCCCTTAGAGGTTAGCTTGGCCACTCTCTACCCTAACTAATTTCCACCCCCAATTTTTCTATTCACATTCTACCTTAGTTAGTTTCCATCTTATACACTACTTGGAAATTAAATGAAAATACAAATATACAAACATGTATATCTACCTATTTCTTACATCATCATATCATACATCCATTATTTCACCTTTCCATGATATCAAATATTTTGGAAATCTACACCATCACATACATATACATCATCATTTATTTCCCATATTACCAATAACTTGGAAATTAAATCAAAACCAACAAACCTTAACTCAACCATTCCTACATGACCTAGAATCCACCATGCCTACATGACCTAGACTCCACCATGCCTACATGACCTAGACTCCACCATGCCTACATGACCTAGAATCCATCATGCCTAACTGAACTAGACTCCATAATGCCTAACTAAAATAGACTTCATCATGCCTACACGACCTCGACTCCACCATGCCTAATTCACCTAGTTTCCATCCATACATAAATAAAAATGGAAATTAAAACACAAGTACATCATCCATACCATAAATCTCATCATCTATAACAATGAAAGTATGTATATCAATACAAATATACACCAATATAAATACATATAAGCATATCAAATCTCTTAGATACATCCTCACCATATTCGGCACACACAAGACAAGTATAAGATAAAAAATATCAAAACTCTCATGTACATCCTCACTATCATTGGCACGATCGATATATACCAACAAAATAAGACAATTAACAAATCATATCTAATGACTAGTCATCACTCCATATGATATCCATGCCTATCTCATTTGTCTCCTCCTCACCTCCATCCACGAAGACCTGCCAACATCTCTTCACCTAGTATGGGTCTTGGTCTAGCCACTTCCTAGCCCTCGGTTGGGTCTAGCCTCCGTGAACTAATCACCTCACCCCGACCCCTGTCTTTAGTATCGCTTGCACCTCGTGCTCTCGAGCTATGAGTACAAGGTCTAGTCCTATCACTCACGTTCTGTTTGTGCCCTTTACTCAACATAAGAGGGTACATCTATCTCGTGTGGTCATCGGATGGTCCTAGTAATACCATGCCTCCTTTGGCACCATCTGAGGTGGTGCCATGGGTCTCATAACAACCTATGAGCTTTTTCCTACTAGGGCTAGCCTTAGACCCTGTACTATGCTCCCTGTCCTCCTCCCTATACTTGGGGACCCTATCTTATCATCGTTTCTTATAGTGTGGGACCCTATCCCTAAGCTTGTGGTGGTACCTATGTTGTAACTTGGGCATGTAGAGACATAATCTAATCCTATGTAGTGGCCAATTGGCCCTTCAAACCAGCTACCTGCACCTATAAGGTAGAAACATGTCCCCCATCTCCATCTCCACCTTGTGTGAGTGCCTATACTGTGTAACTTGGGCCTGTAGTGCTAACACATGAGGCTATAAAATGACAACATGTGCCTCTAACCCTATGATCTGCCCCTATAAAACTATAATATGTGCCTAAAGGGTAGCCACTTGACCTTGCAAGGTATCCCTCTACAACTGTGATGGTGGCTAAGTCTGGCTACCCTACCCTCGGGGTACCACTCGTAGCCGTGCCACCCACCACTACCTATATCTATCAGTGACCCTAACATCTTTAATCCATATGTCTACTTCCTACTCCTCTTTCTCTATCAACACACTCGGTCATGGTGGAGACATAGGTCTCTCCACGTCATCTCTCTTATACTGAGGGAAGGGTGGCGACATGTCCTATGGAAACCTAAACTATCATTTGAACACCGTCTATAGGTATAATCTTGTGCTCACAAAAAAAAACCCTTGTATCCACTCCGAGAAGTTGTAACTCCCCTAACTCCTCTTCCGTGTCCCCGTATGAGGGATAGCCAACATAGGGCCTCTAAATAATATCCACACCTAGAAAATCCCTCCAAAGACCCACTTATAATATGAAACATTGTGCGTGGCCCTAACCACCCTATGCTCCCCACCAACTAGTACCCACCATCTATAGCCGACTCTAACCAAGCCACCCTTGAACCAATCAAGTCATGAAAACCAACTAGATGCTGATATGATGTGCTCATATTACCATCAATGTAAAATAAAAGTGCAACATAAAATGAACCGCTATGCAACCTCCCATAGGCCCATAGCTCCCTATACAACTACACTAGGAATGTTGGTGCCCATGCAAAATAAATCTACTCCTCCACCATGTCCTGGAGCACTCCCATCAATGATCACGAGAATCTACCACCCTCAGCATTTGGTAGGGTGAAACAACATACCACCTCCATCATCAAAACAACCAACCTTGTCTCCTGAGGATGGGATGCATACATCTCTCTCGTAGCTAAGGCTCACACTATGGTACCTCAGCTTTCCCATCACCTCCCCAAACAAAACCACTATAGGCTCTATGGAATCCTCTAAAGAAATAGAATACACTTGATCGTGAACAATCGGGAGCTACATGATCCTATATACATCCTCTAGGGTGACAGTAATCTCACCCATAGGTAAATTAAAAGTGTTGGTCATTGAATCCCATCTATTGATGAGTGTGAACATCAAACTAGGATCTTACGCTACATGCCTATAGTGTCGGATCCCAATCAATCCAATGTCAATCATGTGCTCCCACTCCTGCGGTGTCGCACTTGACTACATATCTACAAATACCGGTGGAACTCTATCTCGCATACGTATCGGTATCTAGCCTACATCCAACAAAACACGGTATTGTTAAGACCTCACTACCTCTAATTACGTCTTAACCTGAAAACCATACCCAATCACACCAATCCTACATATCCCACTTACCTAATTCACATACAAACCTCCTACCATTTACACTCATAATTCATTACCTTCACACTATATGACCTACTCACCTAACTCATCTATCTAATGACCATATGTTACCCTTACCCCCTACAAAAACATTACTTGCCCTTTTTGACCTCATTTTCCTTTTGAAACATAGCCCTTCTTACCTCAGTCCCTCTTTCACACTAACCAATGCTGGTCCCTGGACCAATACTAGTTCTCCTTGACTTACATCAGTTCTAATTAAGCTGGTATCGGTCATCTTAATCCTGGAAGATGTTGGCTATAGTTGACCAACATCCTCCAAACCTTGACCGATGTTGGTCTCTGACGTGCCCCCAAAATTGAAACCCCCTCTTCTATTTCTCAAAAATTGACAAAACTATCCCGCATTCCTAATTAATCCCTAACACTTACATGCCACATTTATTTCTCCCCCTACTTAGCCTATATTTGACCTCCTCCCCCTTGATTTCATCTATTTTTCACCCACATTTGAAAATTAACATTCCCACCCAAAAATGTCTTCATTGTAAAAAAACACAATTGGAGCAAACTAAAACAAGCTAGGAAACATCACCGCCACATCTAGATGATGTATACATGGTGGAAAATCTAACTATTGCGCGGTGGTCCACCCAACCCCTCTCTTTCCTCTATCATACCAAAATCAACCTCATACCTCTCCACCGATCACATGTCTCCAACTATGCTAGTGGACCTATGTACGTGAATCTTCTCAACACTCCATCACCTCTAGCTCAACTTGGTACAACAACTTGTTTCCCCCGAAAAATGCACAAATCACTCAGCTCTGTCATTTTCTTAAATTCAATAACAACAATGATTCTATAAAATATAGAATTTTAACTTTATAACCCTAACCCACCATGACTGACATCAGTCATACAAAACCGATGTCGGTTACCTTATAACCAACATCGGTCATTTGCTAATACCATTTCCTCCATGTTTTTCCTATTTTGACCTAACCTCATTACTGCCACATACCTTTTTGAGTACTAACACCCATTTTACCCTACCCACAAGCCTAAAATACCCCTACAATTATTTAATTGCATTTAGTAATTTGTTATTTTACCTATACCTTGGCCTTACCCATGCCACGACCTCTTTACATAGACGACCTAATTTTTTTTTATCATTAAACTTTTGTACTAGCTATACCTTGTAATTTCATTACCTATGTTGTTTTATCCTACAACTTTCCTATTCATGTGTCATTTATCCCAACCAAGCCCATGGTTTACCGGATGTTGGGCCCTAATGTAGCTACCAAATCTTAAAGGCACGTAGGTGCGCATGGCAGGGAGAATGCATGTAAAGCCTAAGGCATAATTCAAAATGGGTTCTTGGAGAACCAAGGACGCATGTGTGTGTGAAGAAAAATTCAGGACTTAGCCATTTTTGACCTTTTGGAAAGAAAACATGAAGAACATGTTCTTGTTTGGATAAGGTTCACTTGGCGATAGGGTGTCTTGGAAGGAATATACCTTGCGATAGGAAGATCCAAAAAGTTAATCATGACATGGAGAGGCATGTGCCTAGGGTGACCCACACCTTGACACTTGGGGCTAGATCTGAGGTTGCAGAGGAGTTTGTTAGAGCTTAGATGCCTATTTATACGTGTGCCCTTGGCAAAGAAAAGAGACACAAGTGAGGTAGTGAGAGCTTTGCAGAATTATTATGAGAACTATGGGATAAAATGGGTAGATGATTATAGGAAGAATGTAATGAGGGAATGGGGAATGAAAATTTTATCTTGTGAGTATACATGTATGGATCCAGATATGGTGCATGACTATGGTCTGCCTCTCTGTGATGCTTTGTAGTAAGACTATGAATGAATATGATAAGGTTACCACTATGTTTATATTAAGATCTCCTTCTATATTATCTACATGTTTCTACTCTACTTTTGATCTTGTATAATCATGGACCTTACTTGAATGATTGAGTATATTTGTGGATTTACAACATCTTACTTCTATTAATTCTGTTGCACACTTCGTTTCTGTTTTGAGTGAAGGGGTGTACAAGCCTTCCTAAGCTCTATAGCTTCTTCATGTCTATTAAATACCTAAGTTAGAATCATGATTATGCCTTCCACTAAAATCACATAAAAGAGAGACTCGGCTCCCTCTCGCACACCTCGGGTGAGTGCCCAGTGCCTACTGGGTGATAGGCCGACATGCATGAGGTTCCCTTGTTCTTGGTGGGGTGCAAAAATGACTACATCTTGGTTCCATTTCCGGGACCTATTTTCAAAGTTGTAGTGGAACATGGTATACATCATGGTATATGCAAGAAGTGATGATGGAGTGCTTAACCCTGGAAGGTGTTTAAGATTGGTTTAAAATCATGGAGGACGAATTCACTCAGAGATTCAATACTAGACCTAGATTTGACACGCGAAGATGGGTGGAGGACACTCTTTATCATGAGTTGTACGAAACCTTCTTCTACTATTTCCTAGTAGAGTTATTTAAATGGCTCTCGACTTATACATCTAGATTGGGGTGGTGTTATAAGTCACACCCTTGGACCCAAGAAACATATCAGAACTTACAAGATGCTAATCTAATATGGACCCATGCTATAGATCATTGGTGGAAGGGAGTATTGACTAGCTACACTCTAGAATATGCCATTTCCATGCATTCCTATCCAGAAGTTGCTGAGTTTGAGTTCTTGTGAGATCCCGGAGGATCATTTCTAGGTGTTATCCCCCTGGTAATCAAAATCTTGATGGTAACCATGGGTTTAGAGGCATTTCCTATGGCCGGCTAAAACACCCGAGTGCTTGGTGAGGAAACCGAGGTTGGGGAAGGATGGCTGATCGACAACCGAAAAGGAAAGGAAGGAGAGACGGATCAAGTATAACGAAGCACGTGAAAGGGAGATTAATAACGTAGGATTACAAGTGGGTTGTGGAGCTAGACATTATGGAAAGGAGTTGAGGTTCACGTGGAGGATGTGGAACCCAAACAGTCTGTGATACCCCATCTTGGTAAGCGCGGAGAGAAAACCTTGTGGCTTCTAATGAGAGTCCATCGTGTAGAGAAAGAAGAGTCATTGGCACACATCTAACCCCACCTAGCGACCAAACCTTAGTACTTGGTTTGTTTGAACAAGGGAAAAGTACAGTTGATCCATTTTATATCGAGTTAAAGCAACCAATCGATACTCGAAGATACAATTTCTGTTTGGGACTTTGGTGGAATGTTTAGACAAGGCACATATCTAGCTGGTTTTGGAAGCACGTTAGGAAGTGGTGGAGGAAATATGACTAGGAGTGGCACTAGTTCACAAACTATTGGTGCGTAATTCAGTGGAATGACAAGAGCATTTGGCATGACAAACATAGGCCCTATACCTAACACAGGAGGATCTAGAGGTGGAAGTGGTGGAGCTGGTGGCTCAGGATCTAGTGGGTTTGGTGGAGGAAACACCGGAGGAAACCAAGGGACTGGATCGGGAGGACAAGGACCTCAGCCACCTCCTCAATTATTTTTCAAGATGTCTCTACACTTACCAGATTACAGTGGGATAGAAGATGCCGCAGAGCATGTGCATAAGTGTGAGCTGCTATGGTGCGCGAAGGGGATCACAACCCAGGATCGAAAGGCCAGTCAATTTGTGACAACCTTGCAAGGATACGTACATATTTGGTATAGAAAGTATGACCCTCATCAGACTATTGTGGATTATACCACACTGAGAAATGCATTCTTGGCAGAATTCCACATACCTAAGTTTGAACAGAAGAGCATCATCTCTCTCAAAGAAATACAACAGGGAATGGCAGAGAGCGTGTAGGAGTATGATGCATGTTTTAAAACTATTTTTCTAAACTATCTTATGATATCCACCCTTCATAACATGCTCATTGGTTTTTCGGAGGATTGATCACACCCTTTAGGAGGGCTTTATCTCATAAAATGTTCACGGACCCACGCGAAGAGTTGGAAGTTGCTTTGCGTGTTCAGGTAGTTGGTAGTGTTGACACCAGTGTTATCCCATTCCTGAAAGCTCAGATCACTACCATGGCTAAGTAATTGGAGACATTATCTACCAACACAGTTCCAGAGATTTGGAGTGGGATGTGGTGCATAGATTATAATGTAGAAGGGCACACAAAGGATAATGGTGGGATATGTACTTAGAAGGTAGTACGCACCATAATAGTAAACTATGAAATATGTCACGGGGACCATGATACAAGTAGGTACCCCTGTTGTAGCGTGTAATCCACAAAAACATGTCTTTTTACCTCAACCATGCATGACACCAAAGATTGTAGATTGATTGACCAGATTCATGAGGTAATTGATCTTAGTGTGTGCAGAGACTATTCATTGCTAGCAGTTCCAAAGGAGATGACCATGGGTATAAAGAGTGTAGAGATGGAGGTGCACATGGAAGAGGGTTTCATGGAGGATTTTGTGGTCATGGTAACCATGAAGGAAGAAGTGAGTTCTCGTTTGGGACTTGTTTTAATTATGGAGCCATAGACCATTATAAGTGTGAATGTATAGATTTTCTACAATGCTCATAGTGTGGAAAAAACATAAGTATGAGGAGTGCCCAAAGTTATACAAACATATGAGTCAGTAGTACCAGAAAGATAAGGGCACTTGTATGGTGAGTATTAATAAGGTTGACGCACAATGGCTCCCATGAGTAATACGTGAATCAAAACTAGAGCCTGTCATGGTAACAAAAAGGGTGGAGTCTATGCGTGCTGTGGAAGCGCCAGGCGAGACCTCACGGTTTTGAGAGAAGAAGTAGTACGAGAAGTTTCCAAACCCGACTCACGAAACAAGTCTACCAGAAACCATGGATGTAATTTAGAGTTTGCGAGGGAGATCCAATATTTAAAAGAGAAAGCTAGAAAATATGAGCAAAGAAGACCGGTAGAAGCACCAAAGGATGACTTAGATGAGGTTAAGGAGGTGTGTAAACTGGCCGAGGTCGGAGAATGTTATTTCCCTTTCTAGGAGCATGGTTGATAGAAAAGGTGCCACACTCCAGGGAAGAGCATGAAAGGAAGATCTTGCATGCAAACCTCCCACCTCATAGCCTTGATTATGACAAAGATATCACCTTGAATGCAGTAGTGGATGGATGGTTACTTAGGAACATCCTCATTGACATAGGCGGGGAGGTTAATTTTCTCACTTTGGATTCCTGACATCAAATGGGAAGACCTGCATTACAACCATCTTCAAATGTGTTGTATATGGCAAATCGAGATGAAGGAAATTCCATAGGTGTCTTGAAGGATGCAACCATTACCATTTAGGGGACTAGGTGCACTGTCTATTTTGAATTTTGGTGCTTGTTGAGGTAGATAATTTCCCATCTTTACTTGGGTGCTCGTGGTGCTATAAGAATAATACAGATCTCTTGTTTAACAATGGGTACATAATCTTTGAAAACACAGAAGAGAGGGTGATTATACCACTTACTGATGGAAATTACACACCCTATACCGAGCTCCTTGGGAGGAATTCCTGGACATAATATATATGTGCTCCATAAGAGATCCAGATACCATCCACCCTACAAAAGGAGTTATCCAGTTTAATGATGCTCAATCTGTTAGTGATACTACTAGTATAGTGTGTGATAATTGGGTGCATGGGACTTATGAATTACTTGGGTGTCATATGAAGGGATCAGTGACCAAGGTAACAATGGCACGTATATTTCGGCACCTGGGAAGAAAGACAATAACCAAGTATTCTAGGGATGCATACCCTGAGGTCTTTTTAAGAGAAATGGAGGCTCAATGGAGGGAGGACAAGTGACGAGGTATGCTAGGTTATGCCTTGATAGGTGTAGTAGTGAGGTGGTGGGGTGTGTATAGTGAAAACTTGATGGTGCAAATTTAGAATTATGCTCATTGTCGATTCTCAAAGAGCAACATACCCACCGCTATCAAGGATTACAATGGCAATGGACCCACCTCTTCCCACATCTAGGCATGTGAGAGGGTCTAGGGAGAAGGCATGAAGCTTTACCACCCTCCCTTTGGGTGCACAAGCTATATTCGACACTACAAGGTTACACGTGCGCTTGGTACATCCATTTTGAAACTCGCCGCCAAATGGGAAATTGGCAGGAATTAGCGGCTGACTTGGTTCACACATTCAAGTACCAAAGTACCATGCAACCGGTTGATGAGGCATTATAGACTATCAAATGCCTCACTCTGGGGGATTATGCCATGGTAGAAGATAGATTAGTAAACTTACTTAGTGGACCTAGCTTGGAAGCATGGTTTGAAGAGGAGGAACTAGAAGACATACAATTCGAGTGCATGTGTGCTAAAAAGGAGAAAGGAAAGATGGTATACGTTATTGATGGAGAGGAGATGGAAAGCTTGAATGTCGACCATTCGGTTGGAGTGTACGAATTAGTTGACATTGTAGATGCATGTGCGCGCATGTATCATGAACCACTCAAAACCAAGAAATTTAACATTAGCTCAGAGAAGGAGCCCAAGGAAGCTATCATTGGGGACTACTGGTCGAACAAGGAAGTATTAAAGATCATCGATCTCTTGCGCAAATTTTAGGATTTATTCCCACGTGGATACCATGAGTTGAAATGCATCCACCATTCATTAGGATAAATGAGGATAAAGTTGAAAGATGGTGCGCGCCAAATTAGGAAGTGACCTTATAGGATGAATCCAAACATGTGCGTAAGGGTTAAAGAAGACCTAGAAAAATGATAGCATCCACTATTATTGAGGTGTGGAGGAATCGAGAATGGATAAGTCTAATGGTGATCAACATAAAGAAGGATGGGCGGATTAGGATATGTGTGGATTACAGGGAATTGAATGTTATTTGTATCATAGATCCTTTTCCCACCCCCTTCACTGAAGATATTTTGGAAGGAGTTTCTAGGTGCGAGGTCTATTCCTTTACGGATGGATTCTCGGGATATCACCAAGTAAGGATTGCCAAGGAATACCAAGATAAGACAACTTTTTCCACCGAGTGGGGAAGCTTTGCATACATGGTCATGCCCTTTGGATTGAGGAATGCACCCACTGTATTTTTACGCATAGTGGTACAAGCATTTAAGGACTTCATCCACAAGTTCCTTCAAGTATATTTGGATGATTGGACAGTGTATGGATTGGTAAGGGACCATTGTGATAACTTGAGATTGATGTTTGAAAGATGTCGGCAGTTGAGGATTTCCCTCAACATCAAGAAATGTATCTTTGTAACTCCTTTTGGAATGTTGTTGGGGCATATCATATGCAAAGAGGGCTTACTGGTGGATCCCATGAAAGTTACAGTTATTGTGGGGTTAGGGGAGCCTACCAGCCAAAGTGTTGTGTGTGGATTTCTTAGACACACTGGGTACTACAGAAATTTCATTAAGGGATACACCAAGATCGCCGCACCTTTGGAAATATTGCTCAGACATAAGAGTGCCTTTCGGTGGGGAGAGGCATAGCAGAGGGCATTTGACACTCTAAAAGAAAGGCTTATCACCACACCTATTATACGATTCCCATCCTGGGATAAACCTTTCCATGTCCACGTGGATGCCTCAGTACAGAATGCAAGCCATTCTTGCTCAACCAGGAGAGGGGATTTTTGATCACCCCTTGTGTTTTACAAGTAGAAAGTTGACACCAAAAGAACAAAATTATACAACGACCGAGCGTGAGGCATTGTTAATGATCTACGTGCTCCATAAATTCAGACAATATCTGCTAGTGACTCCCTTCATATTCTACACTAACCATATGGCCTTGAAGTATCTAGTAAACAAAGTAGTGTTGCAAGGGTGCATATGCCGTTGGGTACTTTTATTTCAGGAGTTTGAATTCAAAGTGGTGGTAAAACCGAGAAAGAACAATTGTGGGCCAAATCATTTATCAGGCATTGATTCAAGAGAGGATGCACAAAGTATCAAGGAAACCATGTCGGACGCACAACTATTCAGGTTGCGGTGTGCACCCTTAGAATTAGAAGACATTTCTATTTTTCTCAAGGAAGGTGTGGCACCCAAAGGGATGAATGCTCTGGAGAGGAAAAGGTTAGCCATATGCACCACACCCTTCATGTTGATCAATGGGGATTTTTATAAAATAGGCCGCGATGATATTTTACACTAGTGTGTATTAAAACATGAGCGCATAGCTATAATAGAAGAAGCCCATGGTGGGATTGCTGGAGGAAACTATGTGGGGAATGCAGCCTGCGTGCAAGATCCTAGCCATTAGACTATGGTGGGATATGATTCACTAGGATTGCATTGAGTTTTGCAAGGCCTGTGACCACTACCAGTGCCTTGGAAAACCTAGAAGAAGGGATGAGATGCCCTTGTACCCCATCGCGAGTGGAACCTTTCGAAAAATGGGTAATAGATTTTGTCAAACCAATCTCACCAACTATGTGAAGGACTAAATCACGGTATATTATTACCTGTACTGATTATCTGACAAGGTGGGGAGAGGCCGCACCCACTAAGAATTACACCATAGCCATGGCTGCTAGATTTTTGTGGGAGAACATTATAAGTAGGTATGGGTGCCCATTAAGTTTAACAAGTGATAGGGAACTCACTTCTTAAATGAAGCTGTCAGAATTCTATTAGCAGAATTCATGGTAGCCCACCATAAGACTACACCTTAGCACCCATAGGAAAATGGGACTGCAGAGGCATTTAACAAAATCCTTAGTCACACATTGACTAAGATATGTGATGTGGGTAGGCAGGATTGGGATGACAAGGTGTCAACAGTTCTTTGGGCATATAGAACAACGTATAAAAGATTGAACAAGGCCACACCATTTCAACTAGTGTTTGGCACGGAAGTAGTTTTACCGGTTGAATTCATGCTACCATCACTATGTATAGCGCGTGCAGGAGGGTTGGATGATGAGAAAGCACTGGAAGAAATAATTGATGAATTGATAAATTTGGATGAAAGGTGCTCACTAGCAAGATGGAGCCAAACAACTAAAAAAGCTAAGCAAAAGTCATGGCATGACCACCATATTAAGAACAAAAAGTTTGAGGTTGGCCAGATGGTACTACTATATGATTCAAAATTTCTATGCCATCCTAGAAAGTTGAAGGTGCATTGGTTGGGTCCTTATGTAATTTCATACATCCTTGATTTGGGTGTGTGCCAGTTACAAGCGCTAGATGGAACAAAATTACTTGGACACTTCAATGGGAGTAGGCTGAAGCCCTACTATAAATAATGCTTCTTGGTGTTTGTAAATAAGGTAGTTTTTCTAGTTTAGAATTTCCTTTTATGCTTTTCCTTTCTTGTATTTCCCTTTCGCATTGTTGTTTTGTTTTGCACCTTGGGCACCGGTAACCTTATTAATTTTTGACTTATGAATGCGTAGAGGACCGCGCATCATTTTAGTGTGGGGTGAGGTGATAAAGAGAAGCATGGAGTTATTCTACAAGAGGATTGGGTTGGTAGACCATTGGAATTGGCCTTGTTGAAAAGATGCATTAGGAGAAAAGAAGGTAGATGGGTGGCAAAATAAGGTTACATTGGAAATCCACGTACAAGGAGAAAAAGTGTAAAAACACAAGGTAGGTGAAAGCAAGAATCATGAGGATAGAAGAGGTGCCTTCGGCCTTTGGTAACATGAGTGCAAGAGCCTTCTGTCAAGATGGATTGCTTGCACGCCAGAAGGTTGGAAAAGTTTTTGTGCAAGGATTGGGCACAGGTGAAAAAAAATTCGTGCAAGGATTGGGCATGTAAGAAGAACCATTGAAGTCATGATTTGTTTGGAAACACCACATTAAACATGGTTGTATGGTGGTAAGTAGCCTAGGCTTAAATGTGTAAAAGTAGAAAAACCTATAAATACAAGAATGGGCAGTTCATTATTTCACTTTGTGAAAATAAGAGGAGTGATTTTATTTCAAGAGCTAGGGTTTCGAGAAATGACTCATGTGAAGGAAAATCCCAAAAATTAAGCACAATTGGTCCATTAGACCTAAAAAATAGAGTAGAAGTGATTCACAGTGTGAGGGATGGTGTGAAAGAACCCCGTGATCGAAGGAGGGAAATCAAAGATTAGGGTTTTGTTCTAGGGCACGGGTACACGAAGAAAACTTTTAGACAACTCACAAGTTAACTAGGGAATGAGAGCAAAGGGTACAATGACAACCAAAAAACTAGTAGGAAAACCTATAGAACAATCCAAGAAGGGAAAGGGTAAAGGAAAAGGGAAGAAGAAACAAGAGGAAATACCCTTGGATATGAATGAAGAATGGTAATCAGAGATGCAATACCTAGATGGGGTTCTGTTAGGGAAAGAATGGGAGTCCCATATAAGACAGATGAACATGATCGATTATAATCACTAGTCAAGCATAATCATGAAGGAAATGGTGTTGGAGTTGGTGTGCTCCACAAATAAGTGAACACCTGATGGGTTACCAATCTATAGCTACATGGTTAAGGTGAAAATGGAGAAGGCAGGGCTTCTCCAACTCTACAAGTTATCATATTTTAGGAAGCCCGAGCACTTGTACCAATGGTTGATGACATGCATACATGAAGACTTCTTCTACTTTGTAGGGCACAAAATGTGCATAACTCCCCAATTAATTTCACACTTTACTGAGACCTAAGTCAGTAAAGGGGACGCACTTGTAGATGACCTATAGGATGAGGAGGTAATCAGGGAAACCATAACATCCCAGGAATTGAAGAAGGGATCAAGACACTATGACATCTTGGATATTAGTGATCCGGTGATGAAGATGTTTGTACAGATTGTCTCCAAGCTGAATGGACAAGAGAGATGGACCCGTGTGAGCAAGCCCTGGCTGAATGTCTCAGTAGAAAGGTCACGAGAGGGAAACGTATACAACATCTCCTAGTAATACAGCAGACAAAATCATAAGCAACATGGAGAATGGGGGAAATATCCTTTTTGGAAACATCCTGTTAACCACCGTGTTCTCGAAATCAAGCTACCGAGATGCATCGATAAATTCATTTGGGAATAACTTGCTGAAGACCCTTCACCCGAGGATAGATTCTAGAAATACAATTATGAATCAATGACAGGGGTACACATGGCACGCTTAGACAAATGGTACACGCAACTTAGGAACTCCCCATGGCAACTAAAGGAGAAGCAAAGTTTTTGGTCTACCAACACTTCTACATCAAAAGGTTAATTTTGGTGGATGGCAGTTGGAGTCCATGGTGCAAAGTCCCATTCTTGTTTAGTCCCCAATTTTTCAAGAGGGGGTAAAAAAATACAAGGAATCGAAGAAATTAAATTTGGAGTTTTCCACCCTTGACAAAGAGCACAGGAGATGAGAAAGAAGTTGGTCTACGGAGAAGCACATGTACGTTGAAAGGTACATGTCGCAGGATGTGCACATTGTAAGGTCGTTGACCTTACCTATTTCTGGAAGCAATGCCACGAGGATCTACCTACACATAAGGCTAAAATTTGAAAAGGGTGCATACGTGGAAAATGAGATATCCATCCTAGAAGACCCCATGGGAAGAAATAATCCCGTGCCAAAGCACAAGGAGAGAGAAGAGAGAGAGGAACAAAGGGTGGTGGAGAAACAGAATGTAGATACTGTGGGGCCGAGTACCTACATCTAGAAAAAGAGAAGAATGGTGGTCAGGGAGAAGACCCAAAAACCTACAAAGCCACCATCCCTTGAGGAGCCCTCAGATGAAGAGAAGACCGCATCCCCAACCCTAAAATTTTCAGTAGATGAAGAAGAACAAGGGACGGAGGAACAAGGTTCAAGATACGAGATGACCCGAATGCCTATATAGGTGAAAAGGATGGTGATGAAGGGGAAGAGTTGTAGGTGAATAAGGAACCTATTAATTTCCATGATTCGAGGGAGAGGGAGAAGAGGATACAAATGATGATTTCATCTTTATAAGGAGGAAGGGCACCCAAGGGGAGGGAGGTGCACGGAGTGAAGAAAGGAGTGAAGGGGCAAGTACTAAGGGGCCAGATATGCCCAAGCTCACTCAGGAGGAGGTGAAGGAGAAAGTGACAAGGGAGGAAGAGAAGATAATTAACACCTTGGTCTAAGAGGAGTTGGAGCGCGGTGCATGGAGCTCGTACTCAGAAAATTCAAAGAAGAGAAGAGGGAGAAGAGTGTGGGTAGCAAAAAAGGCTCAACTCTTTCAATAACTATTCCCAAGGGCGTGTGCACGGAAAGTAAATGCACGGAAGGGGGAAGAACAATGATGGGATACATTGATGACCCCAACAAAGTTTTATGCATGTATTTCTAGAGTAACTTTCCCACCAAGGAGCTCACCGCCATGGAGTTCTTTGATCTTGAGGGTGGATACCCACGCATGAGGAAGATGCTATCATGGGTGTTTGACTCCCACATTGATGATCCTTAGTTCAAGGTTAACCAAGTAGTGATATTAGTGCTATCGAAGGATAGTGGGACAACCCCATTGTAAACATGTAGCAACTATCAGATGAGCAAGTGTGTAACACGCTCAACAAAGTATCCATGGAAATCGAGGCTAGGCTTTTCTGCAGGAATGATAGGGTTAAATTCTTGGAGGACTTGTTGGAGAAGAGGAAGGAAGAAGTGGTGAAGCTAATAAAGGACCTCAGCCTTGAGAAACTAATCGAACTCAACTACGAGAGGGATATTCATAAGGAAAAGGATAGGGTACATGAAGTTTCTAAGAAGGTGGAGCTCATCTCCTAAGCTATTATCATGAAGCACCTGGACCTTAACCCTCCCACGCAAAAGTATGGATCCTCCCTGGAATGTTTAGAGGACTTGACTCATATCCTCACCATGGAAAGGCAGCCTTTGGCCTTAGATTCCATAGAGGAGGTAGCTACGTGCTTAGAGAAGGAGGATGAGTGAAGGTTATTGTGCTCGTGGCTAAATACAACAAGGTGCTCGCTAATGTAAAAATAGTTGCACAAACCGTGGGGGTCACTTATGACCATTATGCGGATCAAGACAAAGTGACAAGCATGTTGTTTTCTAGTGACAAGGCCAAGTCAAGGACTTCTGGGGAAAAGAATAAGGGCAATAGAGCAAGCAAGAGAAGATCATAGCTGAAGTGGAAAAGAAGTCTAAAGCTATTGAGAACCGGCGAGTCTCAATCAAAACCCGGCTAAAAGAGCTCTATAAGGTCATCACGAGGAAGATGGATGCCTTGGAGGATCACACTAAGGAACTGTAGAATGTGGTGGAGACCATCACCACAAAAGGGGAAGGATTAACCTTTGAATAGGTAAGCACATTGGTCGATGATTTACACAAGGCGCTAGGGGAATTCAAAGTTGCTTGGAATACATTAGAGGCCGACCTCCAACAAAATTTTCCCCTTCTTCTTCTTTAGGTAGTTTTTCTCTATTCTTTCTCTTCCCCATTCTTTATTATTTCCCCCTCTATTATTTTTCAAGGCAAGGCATTACATTTTTTTGTACTTCATTCTTTGAAAAGATTCCAAGAGGCGAGAACAAGTGAAGTGTGGGGTAATTTTGGGCCCCTAATGTAGCTACCAAATATTAAATGCACGTAGGTGCACACAAACGAAGGGAGATTACAAGTAAAGATGTGCAAGGTAGAATTCAAAAGGGTGTCTTGGAGAACCAAGGACACACGCACGTGCAAAGAACAATTCAGGACATAGTCATTTTTGACCTTTTGGACATAACACATGAAGAATGTGTTCAGTTTGGATAAGGTTCTAGCCTGGTGACAGGGTGTCTTGGAAGGAATATACCTTGTGATAGGAAGATATAAAAATTTAATCATGACATGGAGAGGCATGTGCCTGGGGTGACCCACACCTTGACACTTGGGGCCAAATCTGAGGTTGCAGAGGAGTTTGTTAGAGCTTAGATGCCTATTTATACGCACGCCCTTGGCAAAGAAAAGAGACACAAGTGAGGTAGCGGAGCTCTGTAGAATTACTGAAAGAACTATGGGATAAAATGGGTAGATGATTATAGGAAGAATGTAATGAGGGAATGGGGAATGAAAATTTTATCTTGTGAGTATACATGCATGGATCCAGCTATGGTGCATGACTATGGTCTGCCTCTCTATGATGCTTTATAGTAAGAATATGAATGAATATGATAAGGTTACCACCTTGTGTTTATGTTAAGATGTCCTTATGTATTATCTACATTTTTCTACTCTGCATTTTGATTATACCCTTGGATACGAATGAAGAATTGTATTCAGATATTCAATACCTAGATGGGGTTATTATTGGGAAAGAATGGGAGTCCCACATAAGACAGATGACCGTGATCGATTACAATCACCGGTCAAGCATAATCATGAAGGAAATGGTGTTGGAGCTAGTGCACCCCACAAATAAGTGAACACCTAATGGGTTACCAATCTACAACATCATGGTCGAGGTGAAAATGGAGAAGGTAGGGCTTCTCCAACTTTACGAGTTGCCATATTTTAGGAAGCCCGAGTGCTTGTACCAATGGCTGATGATGTGCATACACAAAGACTTCTTCTGCTTCACAGGGTGCAAAATGCACATAACTCCCCAATTAATTTCACACTTTACAAGCCTAAGCTGTAAAGGGGATGCACTCATAGATGACCTCCAGGATGAGGAGGAAATAAGGGAAACCATATCATCCCAGGAATTGAAGAAGGGATCAAGATACTATGACGTCTCGAATATTAGTGATTCGGTGATGAAGATGGCCATGAACCTTGTCTCCAAGCTGAATGGACAAGAGAGATGGACCCAGGTGAGCAAGCCTTGGCTGAATTTCTGCAGAAAGGTTGCGGAGGGCACCGAATACAACATATCCTAGTACATAGTAGACAAAAACATCCTGTTAACCATTATGTTCCCGAGAAATTAGGGTGCTAGATGCATCTAATAAATTTGTGTGGGAATACCCTACTAAAGACCCTTTGCCCGCGGAAAGATTCTATAAATACACTTATGAATCAATGACGAGGGGTACACAAGGCATGCTTAGACAAATGGTACACGCACCTTAGGAACACATTGAGCTAAATGGTGGATTCTGAGCAACTCCCCATGGCAACTAAAGGAGAAGCGAGTTCGTGGTCTACCAACACATACGCATCATAAGGTTCATTTTTTTGGATGGTAGTTGGAGTCCATGGTGTAAACTCTCATTCTTGTTTACTACCTAATTTTTCCAAGCGGGGTAAACAAATACAAGGAATCGAAGAAATTAAATCGAGATTTTTCCACCCTTGATAGAGAGCACAAGAAGATGAGAAAGAAGTTGGTCTACCCCAGAGAAGTGTGCTTACATTGAAAGGTACATGTTGCAGAATGTGCACATTCTAAGGCCATTGACCTTACCTATTCTTTGGGAGCAATGTTGTGAGGATCTACCTATACATAAGGCTGAAATTTGAAAAGGGCATGTATGTGGAGAATGAGATATCCATCTGGATGACCCCATGGGAAGAAAGAAGCCCATGCCAAAGTGCAAGGAGAGAGAAGAGACAGAGGAACAAAGGGTAGTGGAGAAACAGAATGTAGATATCTTTGCGGGGTGAGTACCTATGTCCAGAGAAAGAGAAGAACGATGGTCGGGAGAAGACCCTAGAACCTATGAAGCCACCATCCCCTAAGGATCCCTTAGATGAAGAGAAGACCGCATCCCCAACCCTAGAATTTTCAGTAGAGGAAGAAGAACAAGGGACAGAGGAACAAGGGTCTAAAGATATAGACAACCCAAATGCCTATATAGGTGAAAAGGATGGTGATGAAGGGGAAGAGTTGGATGTGAATCAGGAACCTATTGATGCCCATGATTCATAGGGAGAGGGAGCAGAGGATACAAATGATGCTTTCATATTTGTAAGGAGGAAGGGCACCCAAGGGGAGGGAGGTGCACGGAGTGAAGAAAGGAGTGAAAGGGAAAGTACTAAGGGGCCAGATATTCCCAAGCTCACTCAAGAGGAGGTGAATGAGAAAGCAACAAGGGAGGCAGAGAAGATAATTAACACCTTGGTCTAAGAGGAGTTGGAATGCAACACGGAGCTTGTACTCGGTGAATTCAAAGAAGAGTAAAGGGAGAAGAGTGTGGGTAGCACAAAAGGCCCAACTCTTTTAGTAACTATTCCCAAGGGCGTAGGCACAAGAAGTAAATGTGTGGAAGGGGGAAGAATAATGATGGGATACATGTATGACCCCAACAAAGTTTTACTTGCACATTTCCAGAGTACCATTCCCACCAAGGAGATCATCACCATGGAGTCCTTTGATCCTGAGGGTGGATACCCATGCACAAGGAAGATGCTATCATGGGTGTTTGACTCCCACCTCGATGAGCCTAAGTTTGAGGTTAACCAAGAGTGGTATTAGCATTGTCTGAAGGAAAGGGGACAACCCAATTGTAAACACACAACAACTATCAGATGAGCAAGTGTGTAACGTTCTCAACAAAGTCTCCATGGAAATCAAGGTTAGGCTCTTCTCGGGAATGACAGGTTAAAGTCTTGGAGGACCTTATGGAGAAGAGGAAGGAAGAAGTAGTGAAGCTAACAAAGGACCTAAACCATGAGAAACTAATCAGCGCTCAACTACAGAGGGAGCTTTAGGAGGAAAAGGCTAGGGTACGCAAAGTTTCCAAGAAGGTGGAGCTCATCTCCCAAGCTATTATCATGAAGCACCTGGACCTTAACCCTCCCGTGCAAAAGTATGGATCCTCCCTAGAATGCCTGGAGGACTTGACTCAGATC
The DNA here is from genome assembly GCA_018340775.1 of Taxus wallichiana var. yunnanensis. Lineage (NCBI taxonomy): Eukaryota > Viridiplantae > Streptophyta > Pinopsida > Cupressales > Taxaceae > Taxus > Taxus wallichiana. Next base: position 83,164,204 of record CM031239.1, read on the forward strand.
CTCACCATGGAAAGGTAGCCTTTGGCCTTAGAGTCTGTAGAGGAGGTAGCTACGCACTTAGAGAAGGAGGAAAAGCTGAAGGTCATCGCGCTCATGGCTGAATACAAAAAGGTTCTCCCTAACGTAAAAATAGTTGCACAAACCACAGGGGTTACCTATGACCATTACACGGATCAAGACAAAGTGACAAGCATGTTTTTTTCCGGTGATGAGGCCGAGCTAAAGGAATTTAGGGAAAATAATAAGGGCAATAGAGCTGAGTGAGAAAAGATCATAGCCAAAGTGGAAAAGAAGTTTGAAGCTATTGAGAACCAGCAAGTCTCAATCAAAACCCAGCTAAAAGAGCTCTATAAGGTCATCACGAGGAAGATGGATGCCCTGGAGGATCACGCTAAGGAACTGGAGACTGTGGTGGAGACCATCACCACAAAAGGGGAAGGGTTAACCTTCAAATAGGTAAGCACATTGGTTGGTGACCTTTGCACAAGGGCGCAGGGGGAAGTCAGCGCTTGGAATACATTAGAGGCTGACTTGTGGAAAAATTTTCCCTTCTTCTTCTTTAGGTAGTTTTCCCTCTATTCTTTCTCTCCCCCATTCTTTATTCTTTCCCCCTCCATTCTTTTCCAAGGAAAGGCCTTGCATTATTTTTGTACTTCATTCTTTGAAAAGGTTCCCAAGGGCGGAGAATAGGTGAAGTGTGGGGTAATGTTGGGCCCCTAATGTAGCTACCAAATCTTAAAGGCACATAGGTGCGCACGGTCGAGGGAGCACACAAGTAAAGGTGCACAAGGTAGAATTCAAAAGGGGTTCTTGGAGAACCAAGGACACGTGCACGTGCAAAGAACAATTTGAGACTTAGCCATTTTTGACCTTTTGGATAGAACACATGAAGAATGTGTTCTGTTTGGATAAGGTTATAGCTTGGTGACAGGGTGTCCTAGAAGGAATATACCTTGTGATAGGAAGATCCAAAAATTTAATCATGACATGGAGAGGCATGCACCTAGGGTGACCCACACCTTGACACTTGGGGCCAGATCTGAGGTTGCATAGGAGTTTGTTAGAGCTTAGATGCCTATTTATACACGCACCCTTGGCAAAGAAAAGAGACACAAGTGAGGTAGTGGAGCTCTGCAAAATTACTACAAGAACTATGGGATAAAATGGGTAGATGATTGTAGGAATAATGTAATGAGGGAATGGGGAATGAAAATTTTATCTTGTGAGTATACATGTATGGATCCAGATATGGCGCATGACTATGGTCTGCCTCTTTGTGATGCTTTGTAGTAAGAACATGAATGAATATGATAAGGTTACCACTATGTTTATGTTAATATATCCTTCTATATTATCTACATGTTTCTACTCTTCTTTTTGATTTACAACGTCTTACTTCTATTAATTTTGTTGCGCGCTCTATTTCTATTATGGTGAAGGGGTGTAGAAGCCGTCCTAAGCTCTATAGTTTCTTCATGTCTCTGTTAAATCACTAAGTCGAATCATGAATATTTCTTCCACTAAACTCACATAAAAAGAGAGACTCGGCTCCCTCTCGCGTGCCTCGGGTGAGCTCCTTGTGCCCCATTGGGTGATAGGTCGGCATGCATGCATGAGGTTCCCTTGTTCTTGGTGGGGTGCAAAAATGACTACACCAGATCATACCTAAACATTTCGTCACCTAATATACGTTGTGTTTTGGGACCATATCATATACCCTGGATACCTTAATCACTTTAACCTTGTTTGGATAAATGTATCAACCTTGGACAATGTAGATTTTTCAAGCTCTTTAACACGGTACCGTGTTGCACTCTATATGTGTGCATGCATTCTATTTCCATTACCCATTACCCAATTTGACCTTGGCCCATTACCTATTAACCAATTTAACCCTTACCTTTTACCCAAAGTACCCATACTCTTCCCCACCTACCTTAACTTACACAAACTACACATTTATCAACCCACTCACCGACTCCATCAAACACCTCATGAATTCTTGGTTTAAGGGGATCACCTTCAATTAGACTAAGTCCTAGTTGGTCTAAACCTAGAATTAACTCCTATTAACAAACCTAAGAAGACTCTTACTCTTTCCTCTGTGGTATTTTTCTCCAACCTAGATATTCCCACCTTAATTGATGTTGGTTATACCTTAAGCGGCATCGGTCCCTAACCATCATCGATTATGTTAATACATTTCCAAAAATCTTTGCTAAGGTTGGTCATTCGATTCAAGATCTCATACAAACAGAGACTTGGAAAACTAAAATTTTCTAAAGCAATCAAGCAATGGAAAAACCTTGAAAGAACTACCAACAACAATCGACATCCATCACCTCCTACACAAGCACAGATTCACATAGAGAAGCACAGAGACTCAAACTATGACTGCATGAACGCAACTTCTCTTCTATCTAGATCTTTGCCATCACCATCCTCATCACCTGTACTCTCCAGACCCATTCTTCAGTAAGTACCTAATATCTCTTCATTTATCTCTATTTTCTTTCAAAGTAGGATTTATTATTCATCTCAGTAATTTATACTTATGCACATTCATACGCTTCCCTTCCTCCCACCAACTTATCATCCTACCATACCTTGACCTTTCACAAGTCTTCCCCCTAGCCTAATCATCTTTAAACCTTTTAGACCATTATACGACCTCACCCCCACAATTTCTAGTCTATGTGCAATCACAAAGAGTCTATAGACCATTTCTAAGAGTTTTTAATTAACTTCCCCCTACGACACCGGTTAGCCAACCAACATCATTCATCTTGCAAAACTAGCATCAGTCACACAACCGACATTGGTTCTTGTGTTTGGAAACATACCTCATAGTAGAGATCTCATACCCATTCCCTAACAACCCAAAATCAATCATAATCTTTACCGAGATCTTACCTAGAACATGAACGACGACTGTAACCCAATACTAGCCCATCATCTAAGCTGTATTAGCTTCAAATCACCTTTTATTTGACCTTTCTTGTTTGTTTTGTATGAGATACCTAAGTCATTTCAATTATAATAAGATTTTTATTTCATTTTTAATTTGGATAGCATTAATACCATTGTTTAAAAAGTGGATTGAGCCTCTTCAGGAAGCATCATGTTTCCTAGATCTAGCTTCTGCTAGGAAGTCCACTTCTTGTTTTATTTTACTCTATCGGTGGTATTGTTTTACATTTTTGGTAGTTCCTCTTAGCCAAAAGGGATTATTCATAATCAACATTGAATTAGGAAATCGAACACACACACAACCTTCAACCAACACCAAAAACATGTATTACTCCTTGCCCTATCACCCTCTATTTGTTTCATTAATTTATAAAGAATCCCGTGAAACAATGGGGTATTAGATAATATAAATTTATTGTGGCATTTGCAAATGCTTTTTGAGATCAAATAAATACCAAAATGGAAGTAGTTTTGTTTTTATAGGTATTTAAAGAAAATTATCTTGATTTTCTCTTAGAAACATGAATATTAATAATGTTTTATGAATGAATAAATAACCTAAGCATACTTTTAAAACAATAAGTGGACGCATTTTTTTGGTTTTTATTTTAGTTATTTATCTTTTGTATTTTGTTTATCTTGTTGTGTTCTTTTTTTCTACTTAATGGAATTTTTGCACATTTATTTTTCCTCAAAATCTCAAGAGGTTCCCATGTTATATGTAGAAATCAAGGTTTTTTTGTGCACAAAAATGGTGCCTATTACATGGAAAACACTATCAAATTGAATAGAACATAGAATTCTCAATTTGTTATTATAACTCCTACCGGGGTTTTATTGGGTAAATAATTCTCACGGATTCATGGAAGATGATTTTTATACAATATTCAAATGGTTCTCTCTTGTATAATTGGTTTCCTCTCTTGTATAATTGGTTTCCATGCCAAATAAATTGTTGTTAGGACATTTTAAAAAGGATTGGGAGTAATAAAAATGGTACTCTAGCCCATAATGACTATTTTTTTGTTGAGTATGAGATTAAGAACATAAAACAAAAATAGATAATAAAAATTGGAGGGTAACCACTTCAAATCGAAAGGAACCACATCCATACTCGAAACTAACTCCAAATCAAGAGGAATTATTAGACCTCTTTTTAGCACTATTTTTTTTAGTGAAATTATCTCCACATGATCCAAATTAATACAAGAAGTTAATCTCAATCATTTAACAATCCTTACTATAAGTAATATCTAAGGTATAGAAAATATCATGAATTATAACTAAGGGAAGTATGCATCCTTATCAAATTTTTTGAGGAGGTTCCTACACTTCTTACAACTTCTGAGGTAACAAATATAACCTACAAGAATATTCAAAATAGTTATCACCAGTTGAAATACCTTTAAAATATGTGTATTCATAATGATTATTAATAAGGTGATTTCTAGATCATCAAAAATAACACAAAAGATAAGGATGGGTAGGGAAAAAATGATTATGACTTTTGTCCTATCTTAAGATTAACTTAAGGTAAACACCACCAAATTGATATGATGGAAATCAATATCTTAAGAAATGATTTCACTACTCAAATACTCACAAATCTTAGGTGTGAATCTAACAAAAAACATTAAAAATTCTTACATGCACAAACTTAAATTTCAAACACAATATAAGTTTGTTCTTTATAATTTTAAAAGAACAAGAATGAGTGAAATGATAATTAGTCAAATTCAACCAAATTGAAAAACTACAATGAAATCAATTCAATATTATATATTAATATCCATGTCATGTAGTATTACATATATTGACTAGAAAAATCTAATCAATCATACATAAACTATGATAAAATTATTTCATAAACTACACAAATTAGTATATAGTCCATCTATATTTGTTAAAAACCCACAATATTTTAGTGTATAAATACTAATTGAAACTAAAACATGATAGTTATCTAAATTAATGAAAAGATAAGATCTAGAGCTATAAAAGTTCCATCTTTGATAAAAATGAATCTTTGTTGTTTCTTGAAAAATACAATAAAATTAAGAAAAAGGTCTAATACAATATTTAGAACATACCAATACTCAACCAAATTCACTATTAAAATCCTCACAAATATTGAGTGAGAGTCTAAGGGAAAGTGGATATTATTCTTTCATGCATAATAATAAGTTGAGAACACAACATAAGTTCATTGTGTACATTTTATAAAGCCACAAGAATGATTGAAATGGTAATTAGTCCAATTCAACAAAATTCACAAACTATAATGAACTCAATTAAAGATTACACTTTAACATCCAATTCATGAAATGTTCCATAGATCACCTAAGCACACATATTCAATCATACATAAAAGTTTATATGATTATTTATTGAATGATACAAATCAATATATACTCAGTCATCATTAATTAATAAACCAAAAGATTTCAATGTTTATATCTTAATAAAAACCAAAACATGATATCTATTTTAATGAATGAGAATAGAAGATACAAAACTTCACAAGATCCATAATGAACATAATGAATCCTCGTTGTTTCTTACAAAATAAAATCCAATTAAAACAAGTTGCTTATATAGTATTGAAAGCAAAATGGTGGTGGAACATAGCCTCACCAAGCCCACATGAAATTTAATTATAGAAAAATAAATAACTATAGCCTACATAAATGTTTATATCCCTTAACTTATTTATAGAGTAGCAATTTAATTAGTGCTAATTTAAGTCCAATATGTGCCTCTTTTTGATCATTCATATTTCTCATGTTGATATATGTTTTCCTATGTAAATTTTTATTTAATTATACTCTAGTTTGGATTATCTATGACTATGAAATATAATCGGGATTTGTGCATGTCCATTCAAGATCAAGTGAAAATCAAAAGGTTACTTTAATTCGATTTAGTCTCCAACTCATATTTATAATAGATATTGTATGAAAAAACAACTAAATAAAATTTAAACTTGGGATGCTCCTTGAATGTACTAATAAATCCATTAGGACTAGCACCATATAAAATTATTCTCTAAGATCTTTCCAACGAACATGACCTCACAATGTTATAAGCTATATTGTGAATTTTATTACATGTCTCCATTTGATCCTAAATTTTACATTTTTTTGAGTTGTATATGATTATTTTTATTAGATTAGGTAAAAAAGTAGATTTTGAAGGGATCGGGAACCCTGTAAAAATGAAAGATATGCAATTAGGCCCCAAAGAGAAAAAAGAAAAGAAATGGACCCTACAAGCCCAAGGTGAGGCGAGAGAGACAAAGCTAAAGAACCAAATTCGGAAAGAAAGAAAAAAGCGAAGTCTACCAAGACGCATAATTTTCAAATAAACTTGAGAACCCACCCAAGGTGACAACCTAAAACTCAAGATCTTTCCCCCTATGAGATCTTAGGTTCATCTTACAAGGTGAATGACCATATTTTATTTTCTTTCTATTGATAAATTTTGACCAACAAACCTCATTAAATAAGTCATTTAGTTCATTCCCCACTCCATGCTTCGAGCAACCCTCAAGGTCAACAATTAAGTCCACGTCATGGTTAAGCTCCTCTTGATTTTTCATTAAAGAGGCTACACTTCCCACAATCTGAGCATGATTTGAAATTGTTGCCTTGAATTGTGCATTGTTCTCCCCCAAATTTGAAAATTTTTCCCTCTCATTGACCTGGAAAATCCCATCCACTTCACTATCTCACTCGGTCACCATCTCCCTTCCACCATATTTCTTCCTAGTTCTATTGTTGCCTTTCTAAGAAACTTTGGTCTCTAATTTAGTCTCTCCTTGAGTGTTGTCGACAACATCTTCATCCCCCAAGTCCTCCTTTTTTTGCACCGAGACGTCTCCACCTCACAACAAGTATTCAGTTCTTTTCTCACCCTTCTACAGTTGCCACGGTAAATATTTGATATTTCCACTTCTATCCTCTGTTCCCAAACACCCATTAAAGAATTCAAAAAAATTCTTTTGGGTATTTTTTTACCTTCTAGGACACAAATATAAATCCTAGCGTAGACTATTCTATATATTGCCTTGGTAGTAGGATCCTTAGAGAGAAGAGCTCCCATGGACCTGGCAATCCCCATAAAAATTTCAGATTCCCTAAATTCTAGTAGAAGGGCTGGGAGATGGATCCAAACAAGAAGATCCTTAAAAGCAATATTGTGTTGAACACCTGGTTCCCACCTACAAAAACTCAGGGCGACATTAACATAGAACCATGATGCACCATGGAATACATTTTACATATCCTTATCATTGAGAAAGCAGAAAACAAAACCATCTCCAGCCAGGGCTCTAACATCGAATTTACATCCCCATTTTTATTTGCACCAATCCCGAACGAAGTAAATGTTGGGTCTTATCCCAGAAAACTTACCAATGATCACAAATTTAAGGCTGTTCTTTGCTTTGTCGATCACCGATCCAGGAATCTCTAGTTGAGGATCATCCTCTCTCCAAGAAGGTGAAAGCTTGACAGTCTCTCTATTTTCCTCACCAAAAAGTCTGGCAGCCCAAGAGTCCTCCCTTCCTCCCATATCAAACAAACCAAGTTCCTTGAGTTAACTCCTCAAACAAAGGCTTATGAAGCAGTCAAAACTATGTTTTAGTTGTATATGATTATAACACATGTATTTTGTTTCATGTTTTTGGGAATTTAATTATTTTGAATTCACTTGAATTCTATATGTACTAGACCATAAATCCATATATCCATTGTTCGTCCATGTGTCTCATGAAATTAGTGATATGTGATTGGTCCATTTGTCTAGTGAAACTAGTGATATGTGATTAGTCAACATGTCTTAATTTTTGGTTGTCATGTAATCCAATACTTTTAATTATTTGACCTCAAAAATCATACATGTTTGAATCATTTATTCTTTTATCCTCATGCCTCATTACCTATCTCTTATTTCTCTTAACTTTGAACCTTTTTGAGGTGTATGTGATTAGACCATGTGTATTTTAGTTCAATTTTTAGGCCTCAATTTTATTGACCTAGTTTCACCACCTTTTTTATTGACATATGACTTTGGAGATATGTTATTATTCCATAGATCTCATGAAACTAGATATATGTGATTGGTGAATGTGTCTAGTGATCCCTGATTGGTTCATGTGTCCTAGTTTCCATTTGTTATTTATTTGAATTCTTCAAATTTTTGACCTCTAAACTATTTTCTCTATAAATATATTATGTTTTGTAATTAGAGACGAGTGTCATTCTTGTTATAAAAAGAGTAATTTTGCCCCCGAGGAAAAGCAAAAAGTAGTTTGTTTTTTACATGCTTTTATTTTTGAGTTTAGTTTTAAATGTTCTTAAGTTTAGGAAAAGCTATTAAAGAAAATAAATAAAAATATTTGTGTTTCACAAAAGCATGTGCTTTTAGTTCTATTTTTAAGATTTGGGTGTTTTATTGTTAGATGAATCCATCTATTTATTAGAGGCAATTATAAGTGTTTTGATATATCAAACACATTCAGAGAGATTGTATTGAGCTGAAGATCTGGAACTAGAAGAAGAAATATATGCATAGAAGTGCTTATTGGAGTTTTCAATAATATTTTATTTTTGTTAGTTGTTATTTTATATGCCTAATTTCTATTAATTGGTATCGGAGCGTGGATTTTTCAATGATTTCTAATTGATAACAGGTTATGGATTCTATATCTAGTTTTAGACACCACAATTTATAGGAAAGAATTATGAGTATTGGTCATTAACCATGAAGGCATTATTCAGATCCCAAGATGTGTGGGAAATCATAGAGAATGGGTACACAACCCACAAATGTAGCAACATATAATGCACTCTCATAGGCAAAGAAAGACACTTTGAAGGAATTAAGAAAGAAAGATGGAAAATATATTTTCTTCATTCATCAAGTCATGCATGAAATCATCTTACCTAGAGTGGCAATATCCAGTAAAGAAAAAATTACATGGGAAAATCTCCAAGTTGCGTATCAAGGTAAAGAGAAAGTAAAAACCACCACAATTCAATTACTTCGTAGAGATTTTGAAAATATTTCAATGAAAGATTCAGATTCCATAGAATCATTCTTTACTTTTGTAGTTGGTTTGGTCAATCAAATCAAATCTCATGGTGAAACTATTGAGGACAAAAGGATTATTGAAAAATTGCTTAGAAGTTTTCCTACAAAATTTGATCCTTTGGTAGTTTCTATTGAAGAAACTAAGGATCTAAGTCAATTTTCAATTGATGAGTTGCATGCATCACTAATAAATCATGAACAGAGGTTGAATAGATCACATGCATTTGTAGATCAAGCTTTTTCATCGCAGCTATTAGAAAATCATGGACGGGGAAGAGGAAATTTCATCCCTAGAGGTGGAGGAAATTTCATCCCTAGAGGTAGAGGAAGAAGTTCATATATAGGACGTAGCATCGGTCCATCAAACTAAAGTGGAAGAGGATATATTCAAGAGAAAAATCCTAATCATTTTTAGGTCGAGACATGATACATCGCATGTGCAGTGTCACTATTGTAGGAGATATGGACACTATGCTTTTGAATGTAGGTAAAAGAAATATGATCAGAACAAGCAAAATCAAAATTAGGCTGGAAGGTCTACTCCAAGCTCCATGTTTATTGCATGAAAAAATATTTCCAAAGCATCCCCTATTGATTGTAATCCATCCCAAGAGATTCCTAGTGATGTGTGGTATTTGGATTCTAGTTACAATAATCACATGTCAGGTAACTTAGATTTATTTTCTAATTTGGATGAGTCAGTAAATACATAAGTTACCCTTGGGAATAATAATACAATGACTATAAAAGGAAAAGGAACAATAAAAAATCTAACTAAAAAGGGGGGCGAAGATTATGCAGGATGTTTATTATGTTACAAGTTTGAAGCACAATCTTATGAGCATTGGTCAATTGGTAAAAAAGGGATACAAAGTTTACATTGAATACAATGAATGTGTGATCATGAATAAAGCTCCAAGTACCTAGGTGATTGTTAAAGTGAAGACAAAAAGTAACATAATGTTTCCCTTGAATATTATACTAGCCACATCCAGAGCTCATACTACAGATTAGTCGGAGCTAAGGAAATTGAATCAACTTTTCAATCAGTTGAAAAAGATGAATCATGGCTATGACATCTCAAGTTTGGTCATTTAAAATTTGGTGGTTTGAATTTATTACAAAAAAATGGTGAAAGGTTTTCCTTTGATTTAGAAACCAGATAGATTCTGTGAAGGTTGTATTTTGGGGAAAAAACACAGAGAGTCCTTCCCAGTTGGAAAAGTAAGAAGAACAAGTGCACCACTTGAAATTGTTCACTCATATTTATGTGGAATAATGTAAACAAATGTTATTGGAGGTTGTTCATATTTTATGACACTCATTGATGACTATACAAGGAAGACATGGGTGTACTTTTTGAGAGATAAATCAGATTATTTTGATATATTTTAGTAGTTCAAGGATTTAGTGGAAAAGCAAAGTGGGTACTACATCAAATTTATGAGGACAGAGAGAGGAGGTGAGTATGTTTCCAATGCTTTTCTAAAATTTTGTAAATATCATGGTTTACACAAGCAATTTACTTCGGTATACACCACATCTGAATGTTATGGTAGAAAGAAATAATAGAACCATCATGGAGATGGAGGAAGTATGATGAAGGAAAATAATATTTCAAATGAGTATTGGGAAGAAGTAGTAGCAACTGTTGTTTACATCATAAATAGGTTTCCAACGAAAATTGTTTGAAACATGGTTCCTCAACAAGCTTGGACTAAGAGGAAACACAGTGTTTCTCATTTTAGAGTTTTTAGTTGTGTGGCATATGCACATGTTCTGATGAGCTAAGGAAGAATTTAGAAAACAAAGGAGAAAAATGCATATTTGTTGGATATTCAGAGAATACAAAAGCTTACAAGTTGTTCAATCTAGTTACTAGAAAGGTCATAATCAGCAAAGATGTACAATTTGTTGAAAATGAGGCATGGGATGGAAGTATTGAGAAAATAGTCAGTGTAGCAGCATCTATTCCTCATGATGATATGGAAAATGAAAGCATAGAGAAACAAGGTATTATATCTTTTTGAATCTTGTACATGCACCACAAATTTTAATACAAGCTACACCTCCATCTACATCTAGTAGATCTTAAAGATTTCAGTCATCTTCAACCATCTAATCAGACACCACAAAGAAAACAAGAAGCTACTCCTTTAGTACAAAATAGTCCATCATCAGATATCCCTTTGCAGTGGAAAACAAGGAGTCTTAGTGAGATTTATAATGTAGATAAAACTAATGATTTTTAGTTTTTACATTTTTTTCTCAAGCTACAAATCCAGTATACTTTGAATAGGATATAGGCAATGAATTTTGGGTTCAAGCCATGGATGACGAGATAGACACCATAGATAAGAATCAGACATGGAAATTGGTAGATCTTCCAGAAGGAAAGGACATGATAGTTGTGAAGTGGGTATATAAGACCAAATATATTGTTCATGGTAAAGTATAGAAACATAAAGCAAGGTTGGCTACCAGATTTTTTTCATAAAAATATGGAGTAAATTACAACAAGATAGTTGCACCTGTAGCACATTTGGACATGGTAAGAATGGTTTTATAAATTGCAGCTCAATTTTTTTCCCTATTTATCATATGGATTTAAAATTAGAATTCTTGAATAGTTTTCTTGAAGAATAAGTTTATGTGAATCAGCCAGAAGGTTATGAGATTGAAGGTCATGAAGGAAAGGTATACATGTTGAAAAAATTTCTCTATGGTCTCAAGCAAGCACCTAGAGATTGGTATAGCAAGATTGATTCTTATTTGATACAAAATGGTTTTAGTAGGAGCAATAGTGATCCTACCTTATACATCAAGATCAATGAGCAAGGTAAAATTTTGATTTTTGTTTATATGTGGATGATTTAATCATCATTGGAAATCTATCTACAGATTCATTCAAATCAGCTATGAAGAAATGATTTTAGATGACAGAACTAGGCCTCATGCACTATTTTTTGGGCACAGAAGTTCAACAATCAGGAGCTGGAGTTTTTATTTCACAAGAAAGATATGTTAATTATGTTTTGAATATATTTAACATGTTGAATTATAAACTAGTGCCAACACCTATTGCAATAGGTTTGAAGTTAAGAAAAGATGACAACAGATCATTTATAGATCCAACATTATTCAAAAGACTAGTTGGAAGTCTTATGTAGTTTACGGCCACAAGGTTGGATATTATGTATGGTGTGAGCCTCATCTCAATGTTCATGAAATCTATAAAATATTCACATTGGAAATATGGAAAAAGGATTTTGAGGTATGTATATGGAACTAAAAATAATGGAATTTTATATTCAACATCAGATGAGTTCAAACTCATAGGTTACACTGAGATAGTGATAGTTCCGAAGTATTGATGAAAGAAAGAGCACATCTATTTATGATTTTCACTTTGGATTAGGCTTAGTTTCAAAGGCATCAAAGAAGCATCCCATAGTCACATCATATTCATAAGAAGTAGAGTGTGTATCGAGAATAAGAGCAACATGTCAGGATGTTTAGATGAGAAGAGTGTTGAAAGATTTGAGACAGAATTAAGAGGATGCTACACAAACTTTTTGTGACAACAATTCAAAAATAACATTGTCAAAAAATTATGTTTTTCACAAGAGGAGCAAGCACATAGACATGAGGTATCACTTCATCAGGGAGTTGGTTAATAAGGAAATTTGCCTTGAGTTTTGCAGATATGAAGATCGGTTTATCGATATCTTTACGAAATATTTGGGAAATGAAGTTTTGATTATTTAAAAAAAAATTTGAGAGTTTGTGATCTGGAATATGTAAATTATGGAAGTGCACATTCAACTCCAGAAAAATAAAAGCTTGAAGGTCAAAATTAAGGGGGAGTGTTAGAAAAAGAGTAATTTTTCCCCTAGAAAAGCAAAAAGTAGTTTGTTTTTACATGATTTTATTTTTGATTTTAGTTTTAGATGTTATTAAGTTTTGGAAATTCTATTAAAGAAAATAAATCAAAATATTTGTATTACACAAAAGCATGTGCTTTTTAGTTCTATTTTTAAGAGTTGGGTGTTTTATTGTTAGATAAATCCATCTATTTATTAGAGGCAATTGTAAGTGTTTTGATATATAAAACACATTCAAAGAGATTGTATTGAGCTAATGCTTTGGAATTAGAAGAAGAAGTATATGCACGAAGTGCTGATCTTAGTTTGCGATAAATTTTTTTTTTTTTTTTTTTTGTTAGTTTTTATTTTATGTGCCTAATTTCTACAACCCTTTTATGGATTTTTATTCATTCAAGTGTTTTGACCTCATTTTACATTTCCACTTTATGTGTCTTGAAAACAAAGAGCCCCGATTGCTCTATGTCATATTAACTCTTGGGTAATAAATTACCTAACTTTGTGATAGGTGTCAAAGTTTATGATCCTTCACAAATCGTCACCTTATCTGTTTGTTTGAATATTCAACCTTTCCAAATAACATGAGTGATAAAATGACCACCGTGTGTCATCTTTCCAATTTTTCATCACTTATAATTACAACTGTGAAAATTACCTCTTAATTTATGTGTAAGATGAGAAAGCATAATTCGTCTTGATTTGGCTAGTGTTTCTACATTTTTTGCATGAATTGGTATGTATGGGGATCACATAATGTAAAATTTTAATGGAATTTGTAATACATTTTTATTTAAATTTTACACCAAGACCATGTTCTTATTTTCATAAATTATTAAGAAAGGTTTCTTAGGTATATCTTAGGAAATTTAATAGGGATAACATTGTATGAATGCAAATTTAACCTAAAGATAATTTGTTAAAAAAACAACTAGATGTTTTTATTTTGATTTTCCTAATTTTGATCTAGTGATATTTCATTTCATATGTCTTCTCTAAAACTTTATACCATATATATATTGAGGATTTTACTGTACTAGAATAAACTATTGCTTCCCACAACGTTTCAAATTTTATGGTTTACAACATAAATGTGATTTCTTTTTTATTTTAAAAAATCCCAAAAAATGGTTTTGAAACTTGTTTAAAATAATTTCATCTTGGGAAAAACCAATAAATTATGCCAAGATATGGTAAATAAAATCCCTTTATCAATTCTTTGAAATGGTATGTTCTCTTATTGGCATGACCATTGCAAAAACTAGTTCACTTTCTAGCATGGATAATTTTAGTGGTGAATATTCGTAATATGGCAAAACTTTCATTTTAGGAAAATTTCAAAAGGTGAATTATTCAGAGCAGGTCAGTTTCCTATTCACCTAAAATTTACAGTATATTTTATTTTAGGGGTTGGCTTCACCTACATTTGAAAACATCTCCTATAAAAACCTAGGTGATTCTTTGGGTAGTATACTACTAACTAACTACTAGTTGAGGTATTGGCATATCAAGTACTATGAACTTGCATACTCTAAGCACCAGTGCACAAGTGCATATTTGTTTTGAATTTTGCAGTAGGGAGAAAAGTAATATTTATTGATGCGTGACGAGGATATTTCACTGACACATGACAAGGGTTTTATCATTGATGCACGAAACTTCTACTAGTGACACATGAAAATACTCTTGTTGATGCAAAACAAAATATTTATATGACCCATGAAAAGGATATTCTGTTGACGGGAGATTTAAATTTTGTAGTCATGCGATAGTATGTTTGTTGTCATGTGATAGCAAGGTTATTGTCGCATGAAAGTAAACTTGTTGTTGTATGATAGTAACCTTGTTGTCACATGTCTTGAAAATGAAAGCTTCTTTCATGTGAAAATGTTACACACAAACCCAGAAAATTCACTTGTTTTGCGAAAGTGGTTCTGGGCATATTCGTTAAGGATTTTCCAACTTCAATTTCCCAGAGGTCTCTTAAAATTAACCCTTATTTCTAGTTATATTACTCTTAAGGTAATGTTACAATATCACCCTAAAATTAAATTGAGTGTTCCCAACTCCATAAGGACTCTACTCACTTTCTGTTCCAACAACCTTTGTGGGAGAAACCTCCCAAACTATAACATCTTTGTGATGTTGTTAAAAATTTCCTCTTTGTACTGCAAGTGTTGATATGTGATTTTTCCTAAGAAGGTGTATTCTTTTGACTGTTGGTAATCATGCTTGCAATGGATAAATTACTCTATTCTTGGATTCATTTTCTGAAATGTTTTTGTTTATAAGGAATCCATTCCACTTGAGATAGGTAAGGTTATAAAGCGGTAATGTTGTTTGCAAATTAATCTCCATTGATCCAAGGTATGATTTAATTCTTCGTATATGATCTCGTATGACAAGTTGATATTCAAAAATTAAAGGAATTAAGGGATTGAGTCCTTAAATATACGCAATTTTATTGATGTTTCTTGGAGGTCCTTGCTCTGCATTCTGTTGTAAATAGTGTGCTCGGATATTTTGGCGAAAGAAGGACAAAGGACTACTACTAGACTATAAAAGGTAAAACCTAAGTCCTATATCTTTATGATCTACCTTAATTAAAATCTAATCTAAGTTAAGCTATACCTAGCTTATATCTATTTCTAGCGAGCGTGTTGCACCCTAATCTAAGTTGTATACTCTACGGGCATGGGATGTGAAGATTGTCTAAGGTAAAGAGCGGTCTATCTCTAACCTATTACGTAATATTGAACTAATATGGAATATGGATTAATTTATGATGGCTTGTAACCTATGGCAATATTAAAATGAACTAGGTGAATACCCTCTATCTAACCTACAATGGATCCTAAGCTAATGTTTATTTAACCTAAACTATTGTAAGGATGGAAAGGGACCTAAGGGGTCACATGGAAAGTGTAAGTAGTGGTGACGATTTCTAAGTCCTTTATATGATTTTATTTTGAATTTAATGAATTTTTGTACTATCGGTTTGGCAGAGGCATGGAAACTAGAGGGAATCCTAGTTGGCATCATCACTAGTGTTAAGTAATGTATGCTATCTTTGAATTTGGACTCGCCAACTCTAGATGGTGGTGGCATGGAGATATAGGCAAGAAAGTGGATTTTAATGGCAGTTATGGTCATCGGTTCTGGTGAGAAAACTACCTTGGAAACCATGCGAGAGCATTTCTTGAGGGATTTTTGGTTACTCACATATTTCAATTTTTTCTCTATATGGAGATATCTGGTTCTTCGAACCAGCATTTTTGTTTTCAATTTGTTTCCATTTTTATCTCATTTGGACTATTTTCAAGCAAATGGAGGTATAAGAAGCATATGAGGAATACATTTTTGGCTGTTGACTTCGTTTGGAAAATAAGGAATTGTGGAGGCTTGGCCAGAAATCTTCTTGAGTCGATAGAAGCACTACCAGACATGATAGGCTCTATCCATTAAGTTGCTCTGCTTTTCTCTAAATGTCTTCATTAAAACAAATTTTCTCTCATGAAATAAATGGGTCTTTTATTTTGTTATGATTACCATGCAATCTTGCTTGAAAAATCTCTATATTTATTTTGAAGAATCTCTTCTTGATAAGGTAGAAGATGGGTTGTTTTCTTATTCTTTTAATGTTGAATCTCACCTTAAATCTAGTTGTGATTTGAGTAATGATGTGCATGTGTGAATCCTACTTGTCTGTTCAAAAAGGGGTTATGAAAACGTAATGTGGCTTCAAGTTTTGAACTAGGTTTGTTGTTTTGGTTGTTAGAAGGTAAAGGAATAACCTCCTCCATCGCATCTTTGTTTGTTGAAGTTTTTTTACTCCTGTGGAACTGTAAGAATATGAATATTTTGATTCAGAGTTGTGTGAACTCAAATTTTTATAGAAAAAAAAGTTTACGAGTGACTTCTTCTTGATCTTTCTCTATAAAATCTCACTTCTTCAAATCCGGTATTCGAGGGAAGCTGAGTTGACAATGGGTCATTGGAATATCTATTTTTGTGGATTCATCTTATATGGAAACAAGAGTGAATGTTTTATTATTCCTCTTATCTTTTTAGTTAAAAATGAGTTTCTCAAATTAAGTTCTTTTAAGGAAACTATGTGTTAATTGTTTCTTGGACACTTAGATTTTGAGGTTATCTTGTTGGGAATACCTGTGTGTGAAGTATTTTCTTCTGATCTTATATATATATTGTGTCTTTCTTTAAGTTCTTGAGGACTAAACTAAAGGATAAATAGATGAGGTCTAGTTGGTTGGGGACATTGTGAGAGTCAGATTTGTTTGAGTCGATACTAGGGTTATTCTCATAGCTCTATTTGAGCTTTCAATATGTCGATCATGTTGTCTACTTCCCTATTGAATTAGATGTTGTTGATTTAGAATATCGTTCTGAAAGCTGGGTTGATATCTTGAGTAACTTTCTGAGTAAATTTGTCAAATCCTTCCTAATTATGATATTGTAAAGCTTTAAGGATGTTATTTTGACTTTTGGTTGACATTTCTTGATTTAGAATTGACCAAACCCAGTTACGAATAAGGGGTTATGGAATCTTCCATTTCTTTGATCTCTGGGTAAGATTGGAAGGAATAATTTACCTTGTCAATTTTGTTGAGGTATGTAGTTGAACCTGTCCATAGAAATGTAATGAAAAGAATTTTATCATCTTTGTTGATAGCTTGTGCACCTGTAGCTAAGCCATGTTGATCTTGGGTTACACCTTCTTTGAAATCGAATCACGATGGATCTTTCTCTGTCCCTTCATAAGATGTATTTCTCTCACCTCCGTGAGGATTCGATTGAGAGTCTATCTCACTGATTTTTGTACTATCATCTTGAAGGAATGGTCATTATATGGTTCCTTTAACTAAAAATTTGATGATTTGTATGACTTTTGAAAGTTTTTATTTCCCTTAAATTTGTTTTGCAATTCTTGTTTTTGCATCTCTTTCTTGATGAGAATAATAATACTACTACTTGCTTTTGCTTCATGTTTGGGTGAACCTTATTTTGAAACTTGACTTGCATTTTTCAATCACATGATTCAGTCTAATAGTTTTTGGTGCATGGTTTCTACGTTTAAAATAGTATTAAGGATATTATGATTGGGTCTATACCAATCCTTTTATGACCAACCTTTCTTGTAAAGGAATGTTGGAATCCTTCTCTAACCATGTCGATTGACTCCTTTCTCTTTTATTCTCTGAGGTATGAGTCATCATTGTCTCCTTTGGAAACTATAAGATATTTGTGTTGCATTCTCTTTTCTTAGTTGTGAAATGGTATTCAGATTAACCAAATTAGAAAGGAAGTTCTTATTGTTATCATAGTTCATCCTTTCCTTTTTGTGTAATCATTGTATATGTAATTGGATCGGTCTATTACATTACTCTTTAGAATACATCGAGTAGTTGTTGATACTCCTCTCTTATTCACTTGAATTGTAATGAAGGGATTAACGTTGTTTTGGATCATTAATGTTATATGCCTTATTTTGAGTGAATATTTTCCTAATTCTAAGGTATGACCTAACTTGAGAGCTTAGGTTATATTATGGACTATGAATTTGGGGCATAGCATTTGAAAGGGGATTCTCTTATTTTGTGTTGTAAATAATTCATCCCTAAACCTTTCAAGATGTTGGAATTTGCTTGGCTGTAGATGTCTTTTTAGGGAATTTTGGTAATGTGGAGTTTGTTGGTTCCTACTTCATAAGGTAACTCTATGTTTGGAAAGTAGTGGTATTAGTTTCGGGATTGCTAATTTAGATTGAATTATGTAAGAGATAAGTAGTAAGTACTTTTATTTGATGTAGATAAGTAAATTAGTGGAAATGTTACTTATCTAATATAATTCGTAAAGTGTTGATTATATCATGATCTTTTCTTAATGTTACTTTAGGCTGATCAATTGTTCTTATTTTATGGTTGTTATTACTTATGATTTATTGGTTTGCTTGGCTTTATTGTTTCATAAAAGTAGAGTTGGTTTTATGAAATAGTTAGTTGAAAGCACATCATTTTAATGTTTAGTGCTTATCATGCTCAATTCAATGAACTAACCCGTGCTAAAAAAAATTGCAAATGGACTTCATAAGAGATAAAGGAAGGAAATAACTTATATGATGTATTGGTTGCTTAAATTCTGGCTCTTTTATAGAGAAATCTAATTCATTATTTAAATGTACTGAAGGAAGAAAATTTGTATTCTTTTATGATCTTGATGTTGGTTGACATGAAATATGTTTAAAATTCTTGATCTTGCAAAATATGTATTTTACCATGATGAATTGAAAAAGATTTGGAGTTACTTGAACTTATTATGTCATTTCTTTCTTGTGCATTATATGAAGGAAATTTGTAATCTTATTTTTGAGGTTTCCATTCTTACTTGATATGATCCTTATTTCGGTTGTCATTAAATGAGTTGGAGGGATGGGATTTAATTATAATATCCCTTAAATTGACTACAACTTGTTAAGTTGGCATGCATAGGAAGTTCTTTTATCTAAACTGTATGATTCACTTAATGATGATAATGCAAGTATAACTTAACTATCATGAAGTGTGAAATGAAAGAGGGGGTATAATAAACCCCAACACATAAACAAGAAAGAGGAAGGTTATCACCTCTTGAGTAATACCTCCATAGGTTTTTAATAAATGTATGGTACATAAGATCGTTAATAAATATAACTTCATCTCTATGAAGTCTACTATAATGAAACCTATTCGGATCTTAAGCACACCACGAAGGGTTGAGTTGTACTAAGTAAATCATATGATGGATGTTGTTTCTATTTTCGAATAACTGAACCTTAAGAAAAAAATTAATGAACATAAAAGTAATCCTAAGTTACAAGTTACGTATTAACTTAACAACTCAATTAGGTATGACAAACTTAAGGGTTGTTGGAATTAGGGTTAAGTAGGGTGGTTGTAATTTGAATCTTAAAATATAAATGGGTGAAAATGACCTCTTCTTGAGGTGTGTACATCAAGATGGGTAATTCTGTCATATGTTGGCACACACCAACTACATGATTGTACCTTCGTGAAGGCTAGGGTCTTCACGAGGATACAGTGTTATAGTTGACATGTTGCAACACCCCTCAGCATTGGTTCATCTAGATCTACTCAAACCTAGACTTGATCTTAGTTTCTCTCTAGTTTCGATTAGGAATGTGATTTAGTACGAGTAAGTGATTCACATAAACTTAGGATAACTAGACACATCTAATTAATTTAGGTCAATTGGGTATGTCTATATACCCTCGGTCATCACGAATGGGTTCTTATATTAAATCATGTTGCTAACCAGATCTAGGGTCAAACCTTGAACAAGTGAACTGATAGAACTCGGTAAAGACCATTCTAGATAATAGATGAGTGGGGCGAATGATGTATTCCATTAGACGAGTACGTCGTCTAGGAATAGTAACATGAATAGTGTGTTGGAAATATTTTGCCAAAGTACCGCAAGCTACTGGTTGCATTTTCCTATGTCACCTAGTTTAAGAAATGAGATTTCAGATGAATATTGGTAGCAAAAATTCAGATAGGTTTCTTAAATAGAACACTCAATACCCAGAACAAGGTAAGAGAACCAAGTATACTTAGTATACACGTAGTATTTAATACTTTAAGTTAACATGAGAGATCGGTTGGAATACCGAGTCATGAAATGAGAGATCGATAGTTCATTGAGTCATTTACAACTGCATATGGTTATCTGTTGTGAGATTAATAGGCATGGAATGTGTGTTCTAAATTATGATTATTTAGAACAGAGAACATTATGTACGAAAAAAATTCCTTTGTTTCTAAAGTCTTAAAATGAGAATGTTACACAAACACACTTCTTGATAGCTTCTATGAAAATCTTACACAATTGTATAAAATCTCATTACTTGCACATATATTTTACCTCACCACCTTATTATATCCTAAATGAGGTAGTAGAATATTTTTTATAGGACATAAATTTTATCTTGTTATGTCACTATTTCCCCCTAGTGGGTTGATATTAAATAACAAGAAAAAATAAAACAAACGACCACAAAAAGGTGTTAAAAATGAAACACAAAGTTATGTGTAATGGGTATAGTATATAAATAATAGAGAAGAGGTAATGATTGTGTAAAACCCCAATATATGGGTTTATATTTTTGTATTGTAATAACAAAAATACATTATATATGAAGATGTATGTAGTTATGAACACCTTTTTAATGCTATAAATTAGATTAAGAATAGTTATATAAAGATGAATAATATAAATGATTTTTAGGAAATAATAAAGAGATGATAAAATATCAAGGAATTAAAATGATTTTGAAGCTATTGTGTGAAAAGGAAAGAGTGGAAGTTGGTTGGAGAAGGGGAACACAAGGTGTGTTCAACTAAGAAAAAGGGTACATCTTGGATAGTCCTAAATAGGGAAAGGGATTATATGTATACATTTTTATTATTTTCTTCATAGAAGTCATAACTTAAAATAACTTTACTTAGGATCAAAATAGAAAATATGGGACCCTTTCCAAAGGATAATTTCAAATATGTAATCTAAACAATATTTGAATAAAATATTATTTTTGTTAATTGGATGTTTTTTCAAAGCTTGTTGTTTTGTTTAAGTTTATGTATTTCTTTGCATTAAAATTTTTGATTGATATACATATTTAATTAAGGAATAATATAATCCAAGGTAAAAATTTAGTTTTCTATAAAATAGGATTGTTTTTAATAAACAAATTATTAAATTAGGAAATGCCAATTACATTTTAGTATCAAATTTGTGATTTTAAGAAACCTATGAGGTTGGTAAGATGTAAAAAGAAATATTTATAATTATTTTATAGGACTTTTAACCTAAATTAAATTTTAAATTACTTGGTCCTTCTAGACTTTGAATTTCATTTTAATTAGTAAATGTCCATGGTTGGGCTCATCCATTGTGCACTAGGTATTTTACCAAAATTTAACATTTTATTCAATTTTAACATATACCATGTCACATAAAGATTTAAACCATAGTCAATCTCATGAAATATGAAATGAATTTTGGATTATTTGATTTTGGTTCCAATTTTCATATTTTCCAAAAAACAAATATTTTTTTGGGTTGTTCATGGTTTGGGTCAATTCATTTTATATTAGAGTACCATATTGATCATTCACATTGTATTTAGTCCCCGATTACTAAGAGTATTGGAAACCTTCTTGCTTCTTATGAAGGGAATAATAGGTTGGTATTTAAACACTTATCATATTAGATCCTCCAAAGAGTTTCTAAGTTAATGCATAGATATTAATCATCCAAGTCAATTATTGCAAAAATGGAATCATATTTTTTTTTATTATTGGCAAATAGTTTTTTGAAAGGGACTATACCCTTGAGTACAAAAGATGGCCTAGGAGCCAG
Organism: Taxus wallichiana var. yunnanensis; assembly: GCA_018340775.1. Lineage (NCBI taxonomy): Eukaryota > Viridiplantae > Streptophyta > Pinopsida > Cupressales > Taxaceae > Taxus > Taxus wallichiana. Next base: position 83,186,583 of record CM031239.1, read on the forward strand.
AATAGGAATGAAAACCAGAGAGAAAAGGATCAGAATCCAAATGTGACAATGAAGCCCAAAGTAGCCAAAAAATAGCTACCCAAACAAGACAAAACAACAAAAACACTGCAAAAAAGCAGTAGAGACCATAAAAAAACATAATAAAAATATACAAAACAAATGCTAAAGCATCAACAACTAATTTTTGGAAGCTTTGTCTATGTTGGTCTTGATATTCTTCCAGGAATGAAACATACCCAAAGTTGTCATGTGGGCAGCGTCAGTCTTATCCATCTGCTCAATGGTCCTTTTGCTTTCCTTATCATTACCCCAAAGCGTTGCCGGAACTCCGCTGAGGTTGGAGACACTTTTTACATGTTGCTCAATGAACTCCTCAATCACCCTAAAGATGGCCATATTGTAATCATGACGAGTTTTGGCCTTCCCTAAATGGGAGTCTAAGGAGTTCAGCTTCTTGTAGATATCATCAATCTGGTTGTTATCAATATCCACCTCCTCCTCCTTCTTCCTCTTACCTTTCTATTTTTCCAAGTTCTTAACCTCATCCTTCAACAGTTTCATATCAGCCTCTAAGGCTTCCAACCTTGTTGAAGAGCTTTCCATCTGCACATCCCGGGGACTGGCACTGCTAATATTCAGGAGGTCATGTGCAATTTCAATTTCATGAGGACCCTTCCCCACAGCAAGAGTCTCAAGGTTAAGCTTCCTAGAAGCCCTGGTAACCGGTCTGTTTGAGGTGGAGGTGAAGTGGGGGTGGGAGCAGTAGTAGGGGGAATGGAGGAAGAAGCTTGGATGGCTGGAGGGGGGTGACAGTAGTGGTGGCGAGGGCAGAGAGTGGAGAAATAGGGCTAGCAGCAGCAGAACCCGGCAGAGGGGGAACCGAGCTAGGAGAGGATGGGAGACCAGGATACTTAAGAAGACAACATTTATGAAGCAGAAAAATAAGCCCCTGGTGTAAAGGAACCACAGGTATGCTTTTGAAACTCCAAAATGGAGCGCTCAAGAGAGTTCAACAAGTAATGGGGGAAACAAACCATACGATTCCTACGGAAGTGGTTAAGAAAGATAAGGTGCTTAGCAGGAACAGTGACAAACCTTCCTTCCAAGGAAATGAACCGTATCATCATGTGAGTAACCTCATCATAAGGTGGAGGGATCGAGCTAACAAGTAGGCCCGCTGTAACGTAGATCAGCTTCTCAGATCCCTCCACAAATCTCCTCTCTTCAACATCTCTGTCGACCCTTTTGTTAAAGAAACGGTAGCCCTCCAAGCCAAGGCTGGTCGCTTCAGCAATAAGTTCTTCATTGACCAAGATCTTCTGCCCCCCATATTCCACAGTCCACTCCTTCCAATCCTTCACAAAACACACTGAGATGCTTTGATCATGCCCCTGAACCTTCTCCATGAAGTTGGTGATGCCACCCTTGCTGAGTATGCTCCATAGCTCAATATTATCCTTCCAGTCCGGGTCCGCACTAGGCTCAATTTGGCAAGGGGGACCCCCCATCTTCACTGTGCTTAACTGTTTGCAACAAATTCCCAAATCCTTGTGAGCGCTGAAGCCAGTCTACTTTTTACTGTTGTAATCCACACAATGTTGGAAATGAGAGCCGTTGCTTTTCCCACGAATCGGCTGCGTGTCTGCTGATCTGAGCCTGCGGAAAATCACATGTGGGAATAATGGCCTTTTTGTTAGCCCGCTCCCTATCATCAATCACATTACTACTGTCTTCGGTTTCGTGGAGCTTTGTATCCAACTTTTAGCAGACGCAGTGCAGCCCGCATGCGTGATTTTCAAATCAATGTAACTCCACTTGGAATTCCCCATATATTTCACACTATCTTGATTATTTGACATGATTTGCATAATCATATTTTTTAAGTCAACACGTGTGGGAGTATTATTGATGCTGATCCACACCCAATAATCATAACTCAGCTCAAGATATTGCTTGCGTATAGAAATCCGCATGAATGTTGTTTTGAAGCTGCTTAGGGATGCTATTATTATCCCAAACAATGTGGTTAACATTAATACCATAATTATCCGGTCATCCACCAATTTATTACCCTCCCAAGTAAGTATGCTTGATCGATGTTATTGAAAGTTTGACAAATACTTATGGACTCGAGATAAAATCCTTGATGCTCCAACTAGGAGATGAGAACTATTTAAGGAGATTAATGATATTCAGGGAGTCCCCTTCAATAATAAGGTTCGAATATTTTTAGTCTGGGTAATTCTCAGGCCCCATAGAGCAGATAATGCTTCGGCAAAATGATTAGTTTGAATTCCCATTTTCCCAGCATACGTAGCAATCAGATTACCTTTATGATCCCGTATCGCTCCTCCCCCTGCCGCAATCCCGGGGTTCCCCTTAGAGGCCCCATCAAAGTTCAACTTATACCAATTAAAATTAGGAGGATGCCATTTAATCAAAGATCTATCAATGTTATTCCCGGGATTGCTCCGATTAATGATGGCCCAATCGCCAATGGATAAGATGTATTCTTCATTCTCAAGATATCTCTTGTTCTTAGGGGGTTTAAATCTATCGATATTCTCTTTGATACCATTAGAAATTTTAGCAATACTAAGTTTATAGTTTTTCTTCTTATTTAGAAGATTATATCATTTATATCCTTCCATATCCTCCAGATTAAATGAGGGATAACCAGCTTCCAGATCCTTTTAACAACACAATGCCTAAAGGGTGGGTTCCATTGAGTCCATAGCTGATTAAGATCCTTCGGCACCACCCAGAGAGCTTCAAATTTAGAGAGGGAAAAACTCCATATTCTAGTAGCATACTCACAATATATGAACAGGTGGTGATATCCTCAGAATCTTTCTTACAAAGATGACACCTATTAGGGATTATAAATCCTCTTCTCATTAGGTTATCAGTGGTAAGAATCCTGCCTCTGATAGCCAGCCAAAGGAAAAAAATTATTTTGGGAGTTAATTCAGTCATCCAAATCTTATTCCAATTGAACTCTGTTTGCCTACTGTGGAAGAAATTATTATATCCAGTTTTGACAGAGTAATTCCCATCATTGGAATTATTCCATACCAGCTCATCCTTGGAATCCAGCTGACTTAATGGAATAAGATCTAATTGATCTTGAAGGGAGGAAGTAATTTGCATCAGATCATTTCTCTCCACAGTAAGTTTTTTCCAATTCTTGTTGGTACCATTTCCCTCAATATAGTCCTTGATTTTAATGCCATACTTGCTTATAAGACTGTCCTTAACCATCCCAAATCTATCCATGAGATTTCCATTAAACCAATTATCCTCCCAGAATTTTATGTCCCTACCATCCCCCACTTTCCATTTACTGCCCTGCTTGATGAAATTTCTGCTCTTGACCAGATTATTCCAAAAAATGGAACCATAGGGGAGGTGCTCATCTTGTAGGAAAGAGTACATAGTTTGATGATTTAAATATTTTTCTTTGATTAAATCAATCCAGGGTTGTTTCTCAGACAAAGCATTCTCTAGCCCATTTTAGCAATGAGGGCCTCATTCATTTTCTCAATATCTTTTATACCCAGACCTCCCATAAACTTCGGGGTGCAAACCTTATCCCAAGCCACTAAGTGAAATTTGAACTTCTCTTCCATGCCTTGCCATAAAAAAATTTTATGAATCCTTTCAATCTTATCTCTGAAGGAAGAGGGGATCTTGTAGAGTGACATGACATAAATGGGCAGATTTTGAAGAGTAATTTTAATGAGCGAGGCACTTACTGCACTAGATAAAATGGCTCCTTTCTAACCAGCCATTTTTTTGGAATCTCTCCAATAAATCATCCCACACCTTGCAAGAGACTTTCCTAGTCTTTGAGAGGAAGGCCCAAGTAAGTGGCGGAAGTGCACTTATTTTCTGACCCAATTTTAGCAATTTTAAGTTGCCTTTCCTCAGGAGTGTTGAAAAAGAAGATGGAGCTTTTATCATAATTGATCTCTTGCCCAGAAGCAGATTCGTAGAGCCGCAGTAAAGCCTTGGTAGCCTTGGCTTCAATGATTGACGCCAGAAGAAGAAGGATAGTGTCGTCCGCAAATTGCTGATGGGAGACAACTTGACTGATGGAAGTGGGCTTAGAGCCATTTAAAATCCCGTCATTAACTGCTTTGCCAATTGTTCTACTAAGGCTGTCAGCCAAAAGAATGAAGAGCAAGGGGGAGATAGGGTCCCCTTGTCTAAGTCCTCTGCTGCTAGTGAAAAAACCCATAGGCTCACCATTAACTACCACTGAGAATCTGGCCATAGAGATACAAGCCTTAATAATTCTTCTAAATTTTTCCAGAAACCCAAATTTTGTTAAGACTTTGTCAAGGAAAACCCAAGAGACCTTGTCAAAAGCTTTATTCATATCAAGCTTGAAAATGGAATCATATTAATTCCTTATAACAATAAAATTTTACCAATGGTAATGGAATACACAATTGGGAGAATCTCATAAGAAAAAAATAATGGATTTTAAAAAATAATTTAGTTTAATTTTTATAAAATTGATTTAATAAGCGAGAACTTTGAATGGAAAAATAAATACAAATGCTATTAGCTATTTAACATGTCGTATGTTCTCTATATCCACATTCTATTTAGGTTGATACATTGTCCAATAACTTGGTATATCAAATATTTTCTTGTGTTTTTATGTTCATGTTTTGGTGACAAATTTTTGCTATTTTTCGAGTACTCATATCCTGTTATATCTTAAGTTGATATTGGATTTCCCTAAGAAGATGTAAAAATAAACAAAAAAACTAGATCTTGCCATTATTTCATAACCATTTCAAACTCTCCCTAGTAAATTTGAATAAAAGATATAATTTTACATGTATAATATTAATTGTCTTTCAACGTAAAATGGGAAAACACACATATGATTAGTAATGTTAATGCCACTTTTAAAAGAAAAAAGGAAAAAAAAACTAAGGACTAGACCTTAACATGATTCCTTAACACATCCCAAATTTCCCTTTCGAACCATATTTTTTTAGAATAGATACCACTATTTTATGTTATTCATCCTTTGAATGAAGCCTAATATATGATTTTATATGCATTCATAACAATATTATAAACATGTTCATTGTGACTTAAAAACATTGTTTGATAAACCTTATTCACACATAAAAATTACTTACAAGTAATAGCTATGTTATACAACCCAAAGCAGCATCAAATACTCCTAATGGATAAGTCTTCCACGTTATACAAATAGGAATTCATAATAAACAAAAACCTTATTTATAAATATAGGTATAGTAATCTTGCAGTCCCGATACTTGATGATGTAGCTTTTGACGAATCTTTTATAGGATTTTAAATAATAAAAATATTTTGGAACAAATTTTTATTTTTTTTTAATTTTCATGATATAATTTCAATCTCTTAAATTAGAAATTAATATTTTTATAATTGGGTTTTTATTTCATTAAAATAAAACTATTTTCAAAGATAGTTTTAAAATATTGTAAAAAATTAAAAATATGAGATTTATATTTTATTTTGAAGACATTTAAATCCACCCTCATATATTTTATAATAATAAAATTTTACAATCCAAACATATATTATAAAATTACTTTTGTGTGTAGTTATATTGGAAAAATATTTTACATTAATACTATTAAAAATATAATAATAAAATTAAATAAAAGCTTAAGGGTCATGATTTTGTCTTATTCTAAATTGTTAAATTTTAAGTTTAAAAGTGACTAAGAGATTATAATCATAAAAATTATTATAAGCCTTTCCAATGTCCTCATATCTTATCCAAAACTTAATTGTAAATTTGAGACAATCAAATACTATAACCATAATTAGTAAAAATAAAAATTAGAAAATAAGAATGTAATGACATTAATGCCCATAAAAGTGTACTTAAATATTCATTTATACATATATATGAGGTGAAAAGTTTATTGAATGAATATGTTGTGACCATTTCTTAATATTTTCCTAGGTTTTTCTCCAATAATGTTTTACTTAATTTGGTTTTCTCTAGGTTTTACTTAGTCCGGTTTTCCCTAGATTTTTTTTTCTATGTATTTTTCTACATTTTACTTTATAGGGTTTACTTATATAAAAATATTATGATATACTTTCATCAAAGGTTTATAGGGTATATTCCTACGAATTGTTTTTGTACATTTTACATATTAGGGTTTACATTTTTCAATTGTTTGTAGGGTTTTCTTTCAACAATTTTTCTATGATTTTTCTACATTTTACATGCTAGGTTTTAATTCTTTCAATTGTTCTTAGTTTTTTTCCTATGATTTTTCCTTTGTTTTTTTCCTAATATTTTTGTGTATATTCTACTCACTATGGTATTTTCAAAAAAATTCATAATTTTTCTTCAAATGTAGTAGAAACGTTTTAACACATCTCTTAAGCACATATGCAATCTCATGTTTTCTCTTTCTCCTCTCTAAGATTATGTTTTCCCTTTCCCATCACTTCCTCCTCATCAACCTCATGATGTCACTTTATCCTTTTTATCCCTTCATTTTTGCATTGTTTCTCCCTTTCTAATCCCTTTCTCATTTCCCCCTCCTTTTTAATGTCTTTCTTCAATCACCCCTTTTGACCAAAAAGGTAGGAGGAATTATTGGGCCCTTCAATTTATGTTTACCTTTAAGGGGTTTTGGTGACATAAACTCTATGTGAATTACATCTTATTTGCATCAACCCTAAAAAAATTCAAATTTAATACTATGTTATAATTTATAGTTCATAGCCTTTAACTATTATTCTATAATATTATAATATTATAGTAGTTTTTATAATGATATTATTATAATATAAAGATATTTAATTTTAGTTTAATTAAACATAATTAATTTTAATTCAAAATAGATTGGGATAAGATACAAATAATTACTTACAATGATCTCATTTCAATTTGGGGCTCGATTAGACCCAATTGTGAAAACACAAGGAATTTAGGTAAAATTAGAGGAAAATTTACAAATTTAATATTGTTTTCACCATTTTTAGATTTGATTAAGATCTATACCTAACCAAAAAGAAATGAAATAAAATCTACAAGGGGTTATTATGATTAATTAACTTCTATTATTAATCATTCAATGTTAGAACAACACATTAATACTTGTAATAAATGTACACGATACAATACAAGTTCAAAAATACATAGGATTGAGTGTACTTAGCTGATTACAAATGATTCTAGAATGATATTGGTGATTTGAATGATGAGTTAGGGGTACTTGGATGAGAGATTGCCTCACAACTAGAACTATGACCTGAATATGTTTTCGGGTAGGAATGTACAATAGGGACAGAGAGCACTTTCATACAATCTTAACCATTTTTTATAGTTTTAATCCTACTTAGAACTATGACTTAAAAATTTATGGGTTTTTCAATTTTATGAACCTCTTCACCACTCTCTATTGGTCACTTTCGATCGCATTATGGGGTCCTCAAAATGCTCCACTCAATATTTCAAACCCTACTTTTGGATGATAATTCCTACAAAAAAACATTTGTTGGGTCGTCTGTTTGAAGCACAATGACTAGGGGTGAATCTATCCTTTGACACTTTCATTCAATTAAAAATGCCTAATTGTAAACCTTGCTTAACCATTCATTAGTTATTCATCAATCATTCATCTTAAATATTATGCATCATGAAACATATCCATACATGAACAAGCAAATAACACAATGACACAATATATAAAGTGGGAAACCCTCAAGGGAAGAAAACCCACAAAAAAATTGTATATATTACTCAACACAAAGGTCTCATATGAATATTATACATCACAAGATATTTATTTAGTGAGGAATCAACCCCACAAGGAGAAAAACCCCTAGTTTAGTAGAGAACCAACCCTACGAGGAGGATAAAATCCCATAAGATGACCAAGCACCCACTTAGTCACCTAATATGAAGAACACTTAATGAAATTTATTCTTAACCAACCAATTGTGATGATTTTTTCAGCTCTCTTCACTCAAAACCCTCTCAAACTAATCTATATCCTTATTCTATCATGTATGCAAGAAAATGTGTTCATTAGGTCATATGACCTTATATCTTCTCCTCCTCTTCTCTTCTCACATTATCATACCTCTTCTCTAATATTTTATAGAGGCCTCTTACTTCTTCACACCTTTCCTCTTGCTCAATCATAACTCCATTCTCTCCACTAGCTCAAATGAGAAAATACAACTACCTTTATACATGACTCAAACCACAAAACCATGTAGGTTGGAACAAGACCATATGACCATGCAAGGTCAGTAAAAAAAATAGTACACACTCTAATATTTCATATAAGTTACACAAAGGAACCTTATAGGTTGGTATAATCCTTACAAACATAGACAATACAATGCTTCTCAATTAGGCCTAAAAGTTAGGTCTTCAATCCAATGGTCACATTATGATATTGAAGAGAACTCAACAACTTCACCACGAATCCATTAGCTTTGGAAAAGTAATAAACATCCTCTCATAAACATATAAAGAACAAGCACCTATGCAACCTTAACCTTCGACATGGATTACTTCATATGGCAAGCACAACCAATTAAGTCTCAAGCACCTAATTATCACTCTCTAAAAGTGAACAAATTCACATATCAAAACATGATGTCAATACTTCTCATTCATATGGGAAGATGAAACATGATCTCATATAACTCACCAACACCATGGAATACCACCAAATAGGGCATAACACACCAAACGACATCCTTCTCTAACCTCACTTAAGCATGTTGATAATGCTCAAAAATAGGTCTTCAAAAAAAAATTGGTTCATACAAAAAAACCTCTTCAAAACATATTTTACACATAAAAACAAAGGTATTGACCTAAGGAAACTCACAATACTCATATAAAATTCCAATTTAGGGTACAAGACACCAAAATACTTCCTTCACTGAAACTTCTCAAACCTGCATATAAGACTCAAGAACCAGTCTTGAGATAATCAACCTATAACACCTCCAGGGAAAATTTCACGATCTACCAACATTTGGAAAAATTCACAAGGGGCACCACCAACATTTTCATGTAATTACATTCATATCTCACACTTATAATTTCACACTTCCATACATGTTCCTACTACCTCCTTCACAAGCCTAATAGGGTTGATTAGGCCTTTAGGGATTAAGCCAAAACAAATCACTTATGATAAAACCATAAGCTCAAATGCATCATACCAGACCTTTACAATCTATCCATGCTCACATCACACTGCTAAAACATGAAAAGCATCACACACCTTCTTATACAACCATGAATGGTTTTTCCTCCGTAGGCCATTAATGGTAGGCAACTTTGGGAGAGAGGTTTCACGAAATTCTTACATAGAACTTATCCCAATATTTTCATGGACACTTAGATCACATCCCAAGATATATGATTCAATTTTTTTCACTCTCCATGAACCCTTAAAAACATACAAAGACCTACAAATAGTCACAAAATAGGGGTTTACACTAGCTTACCATCACACCCGGAGTATAGCATCAACACTAAAATGAGCTATGATGAATTATCTATGATCCAAGATCATCATACTAGCCTTCCCAAATAATTTGGAGACCAAACCCTTCATATATTTTCTATCACTCTAAACCTAGGGTTTTGCAAGGTTTAAACCTACTTAACTTATTATCAATCATTTGTAAAGCGCGGATCATAATTTTACCTCATTCCAATTAAAAAGACTCTTAACTCCATGCCTCAACATTGATGAATGGCTTAGGTCCCCATGCAGAGTTTTCACATGTGAGTGAGCATTCCAAATTGACCATCAAGCTTAGAGTGACTATTTTGAGAGCCCAAGTAAAGCTCAAAATAAATTTTATTTCTTCCTCCTTTAACCTTTTGACCTGAAACTTTGCACACACAACCTGTAATTACCTCTTCCATGATTTCCAATGTTCATTCATGCATGCATACCTATGAAATTCATCTTGATACCTAGTTTTCTCATGCTTTATTTCCTTTTCTTCTTGAAATTTATTAAATAGGACCTTGAACATGCACTAAACACATGAACCATGACCTTTTACACCTTCCAAACATGATATGAAAACTCAAAACACTCTTCACATGCCTACACTAATTTTCCTTGGCCTATTTTTCTTCATACATGATGACATGCTTACACTAGGTCTAGGACTAGGCCTAGTTAGTCTTCCTTCAACACATGCCTCACATAAAACAGATGCTCTCCATCTTGCATACTAACTAAAACCTTTATCACATATCCCGAACTGTTAGACACAATAGAAACCTCATACAACCTATGGTTATCACTCACTAGTTCATACAAAATTCCTCACATAAAATAGAATGCTCTCCAACTTGTAGACTAACTAAAACCTTTATCACATATACCCGAACCTACTAGACACCATAGAAACCTCATACAACCTATGGTTCTCACTCACTAGTTCATACAAGTTGAACCATGTACTAGATCATGCATATACACCAAGAAATTATGCCACCATGCCACTACAACACTTCATGACACCAATATACCTCATTACCAATCAACATTCACTCATTTCCCGTTATCTGACATCAATTATCATCAATTAAAACATCATGCACTCACATATGCACACCAAGACACCCTTTGACATCAATGATAATAATAATGACACATGTTTAACACTATGGATACCTCATGCACCACCAACATTGGTATTACTCGAAGAGGTATTAAATCACATGTTACTATCCACCTAACATGTGATATATATCTATAGAGAAATCAGATTTGACATCCTTCATTTGATAAAGCTTGAATTGAGTTTTTCTCTTGCCAATATACTTGAGTAAGTGACTTTGAGTGCTTGCAAATATGTGAAGAAGTCCCCTAGACCTAGTGGGACACTTCAAAATTGTAGATAGTTCCACCCTAATGAATGTGTAGAGGTATTTGTAGAGTGCAAGGATCTTTGGGTTCTTTTTGTGTTAACTTTTGTAATACGCGTACATAAGAGGGATAGGTACTAAATGGGGTGACTTTAACTTACTTATGTATTCTTCTAAAGGTGATTTAAGTTACAAAGGATGACTGAGAAGGAGTAAATGACCCAAAGAATGATGGGTAATGAAAATTTTGGTACCAAAGTAAACAATTATAAAACTATATGCTAGGGTCAAGACCATATGGACATTCCTACTAAGGTTGTATATTATTTAACCTAGAGGGGAAATCTGAAGTGTGAATTTTGGAAGATGAAAAGTGAAGTTATAGACATAAAATAACACACTTTGAGTAATTATCTAGTCCCGATTACATACTACTATTCATATGAAATTCCTAAGTAATAAAAATATTAATTAACCCATGTCTTTGGCCACCTTTCTTTTCTTTCTGTTGTTACTTTTTAAGTGTTTCACCTTTACTTGCTTAGTATGCCTTTTCATTTTTATCCCGAAACTAGCACCTAGACCGAATGATAAGTGATGCAGCCTAGAATTCACTAGTAAAATCTCGGGTGTGTTGGCACATCACTCAACCAAGATTGAGCACTCACCCTAAGCACGCAAAGGTAACACAACCCTCTTTAGGGTTGTTGTTACAGGATGTTAGACGATGAAGACTTAATGCATTGATTCATAACTAATATATCATTCTACAGTGCATGTTCAAATCTAGATTTAGAGAATAACATAATTAAAAGATAACCATGATGAAATCAAGCATGCAAGAACCAATTATACTTAGGATTTGATACTCTGATTCAGCCAATACATTCCATTACATTAAACATGATAAATTCACAAAAGCTTATTACAATAGCTAATACCATGGTTCATGTGCACATTAGATTTGGCAGCATAACCTCACAATAACTCAATTCTCACATGTCATTCTCTACTATGTAATTCATTACATATTTATAAGGGAAAATAATTTTTCTTTACCACTTATCTAATCCCAAAATAGGTCACATGTTTTTATTAGCAACGCCTGTTATAAAAATAGTCTCGCATGTAAGTGCGCTAACAATAGACTTCTTCTACTTAATCTGCAAGTAGTAAATCTATTCTCAGCCTGTACCCATGCAAATCACTTCATATCCGATCCTCAAAAATATCCAATGCATGTCACATAAGTATTTAACTAGCTTTTGTGTTCAAGACGCTATCTCCAAAAATATCTTATATACATAAAATTGGCTAAGTCCCTAATCTGCCTCTCTCCTTCATGCATAATTCTTTCCCGACCCTACCGTGTCTTTGAATGTGCTATGTTCTTCCGTGCGAATCTTCTTTATGTTTTTCACTAAGTTCCATATTTTGACTTACCAACATTACCCCACACTAGTTGCATTGCCGCCCAACAATGGTTGTCTCCAAAATGAATCAAATAATATGAATAGAAGAATAGAAATACTTTTTATGGATAAAAGAATTACTTTTACCTTGTAGCATCTTTCGCTTCAATTGGAAGAATCAATTATGGATATTCTTATTTTATTTCCACCTCTAAATTTTACTAATCATTAAGCACAACCTCTTCATTTTTTGGGATATTTATTACAATTAACTCTATCTCATCTTTTGTGATCTATCCTTTCTCATTCTCGAAAGACAAAACAATGTTGGACATCATAGTCATTCTTCCTTCTAATAATTCCATCTTTTATGCCATGAGTTTCCCAAGCTCATCTAACCTTTCCTTTGTGGTTATTTTTCTATTATAAGGGCCTTGCACTTTTCCTCGACAAGTGCTAATCATTATGCATGGCCCAAGGTCTCATATTTCATGGATTTTAGGACTTCATTGTCCTCTATAATGGTCTTGGTTCTTATAACGACTTCTGGGGCTGTACAAATATTTAGTGCTTGATCTTCTTTCTTTAGTTCCTCCTGCAAGCTTTAGATCAATGCCTCATATGATGCAATCTTCCTCATCATTAAACCCTTTTCCATCTCTTCTTCCTTCTCAAGATTATTTGGTGCTTTGGCATGCGTAGAGTTCTATCCTCGAGTACCAAATCTACCAAGGTTTATACATAATGCATTGTTGAAGGAAACATTTTGGGTACCTTAGGCTCTAAGTGCATCTTTTCTTTCATGATATTGTCCCCAATTTCCTCCGGCATGCTGATAAAAATAGTTTTCTTATTTTGTGCCAAGTCTTTTTCATGCTTTAGGTGTGATATTTATACATCCTTAGTTTTTATTTCTTCTCTTAGCACCCTAATTGTTGTAGCTTTATCCACATTTCATCGTGCCACCTCTTTTAAGACTTTTAACAAATCATTACTCACTTTTTCATCTGATATAGTAGTAGGATTTATTGTTATGTGTCTATCTTGAGGTGTCTTCTTCAACTACCTTGATAAACATGACTCCTTACATACATCAAAGTATGGTTCATCTATGTGTGTGTACATCGACCATGATATTTGTTTCCTTATGTGCATGATTTCCATATCTTCATCCATCAACTCCCACCCATACAACTCCTTGGTGTCACTGTGCTTTGAAAATGGGCACAAACAATTTTACCTATGTCCTCAATGTATCCCATGACCAATTTCATTATGCCACATCTTTTGAGACTTTTAACAAAGCATTACTCACTTGTTCATCGATATAGTAGTAGGCTTTATTGTTATGTGTCTAGCTGAGGTGTCTTCTTCAACTACCTTGATAAACATGACTCCTCACATACATCAAAGTATGGTTCATCCATGTGTGTGTGCATTGACCATGATAGTTGTTTCCTTGTGTGTATGATTTCCATATCTTCATCCATCAACTCCCACCCATACAAATCCTTTGGTGTCATTGTGCTTTGAAAATGGGCACAAACAATTTTACCCGTGTCATCATTGAAGCCTTTTTGTCTCTTCTTCCTTCTCAAGATTATTCGGTGTTGGCATGCGTAGAGGTCCATCCTTGAGTACCAAATCTACCAAGGTTTGTGCATAATGCATTGCTGAAGGAAACATTTTGGGTGCCTTAGGCTCTAAGTGCATCTTTTCTTTCATGATATTATCCCCAATTTCCTCTACCATGCTTTGATAAGAATAGTGTTATTATTCTATGCCAAGTCTTTTTCATGCTTTAGGCGTGATATTTATACATCCTTAGTTTTGATTTATTCTCTTAGCACCCTAATTGTTGCAGCTTTATCCACATTTCATCATGCCACCTCTTTCGATACTTTTAACAAAACAATACTCACTTGTTCATCCGATATAGTAGCAGGATTTATTGTTATGTGTCTATCCCGAGGTGTCTTCTTCAACTACCTTGATAAACATGACTCCTCACATACATCAAATTCTGGTTCGTCCATGTGTGTGTGCATTGACCATGATAGTTGTTTCCTTGTGTGCATGGTTTCCATATCTTCATCCATCAAATCCCACCCATACAACTCCTTTGGTGTCACTGTGCTTTGAAAATGGGCATGAAAAATTTTACCTATGTCCTCAATGTAGCCCATGACCGGTGCAACATAACCTCAACTTATTCTTTTCAATCTTGGCCCCTTAGGAACATGAGCATCAATATTTGGAGCTTGTTTTACTATGCCTTGAGAAGTATTGCACACTATCCCATCTACCTCCTTTACTCCTTCTTCTCCATCCTTAATTTCTTCATCCTTTGGTTCTTCCTCATCCTCTAGAGGTGTAGGAGATTCAGACGCACTTGTCCCTCCGACTCTTTTCCCTCTTAGTTTAGCTTCAAATTCCTTCTTCTCTTCTCAATTTGGATCTTTCGTGGAGAGAGTCGTGGTGATATGCGTATTGATTGTGGAGTGCCACCTTGGGTTCTTGTCCTCTTTAATACCCTTTTGAAGTGGCACTCTCTTTGTATTGCATCTAGATCCTCCTCTTCTCCTTCCTGCTCCTGAGGTGGCATAGTTGTGTGCTCCATTTCTACCTTGTCTGAAGGCTACCTCCTACCTCTCGTGATCTAAACCACCACTATCTTCATGGTCCTCTTTTTAATCTTCTACTTTTATTGTTTCGTGGTCTTAGGTGTTGTAACATTTTCCATTGTATGTTTACCTTTTGGTGGCCATGTGAGCACAAAATCATTCTCCACATACTTATTATTCTATAGCTTGGACTTGAGTTAAAGGTACATAAGCACTACTCCAACGTCTCCAATGGCCAAGCTTACTGACTTCATGTTTAATACATCCGAGGTAAGCCTCTCAATGTAGGGAGTCTATCCCGGATATACACGTCTTTATAAGTGTATGGTAGTCACAATATACCTTGTCTACATTGAAGCTTAGGTAGAGAGCATCTAAAAACCGGTGAGCTAATGCCTAGAAATATCAAGTTATGAGTGCATGCGGTAATTTACAGCATGGGCTCCAATCCCCATCTTTCATGGTGAATCGTGACGATGCAAAAGTACTAGTATATCACAAACTGACTTCTGTACTACCGAAGGTAACTCCTTGTGTATGCATCATTCTTCTTCAAATGTTGCGCGAAGCTTATCATACTAATTCTCTGCCCTCTGCTTGAATGGTCCACTCATTGATCCTTCACACAAGTACTTGCCAAATCTTTCCGCATGTGACTTGTTCTCCACAGGGTATTCCCATATTTTCTCGTTTGGCCCATTAGGTACCTTTGATTTCCAAAAACACCAAAGAAAATAGAACAACCCCAAAACTAATGTTCTCTCCTATGCATTCTTCTTCAATGATAGTTTCCATAATGTAACCAAATATGTTATAAGTCACTCCCTATGACATCTTCGCAATGGGTAGCCACATTGTGTTTACTTGTGACCATATTTCTTGGTCATTCAAATTTGTCACTAAGTGTCTAGCTACTTGTATGATTGGGTACTTATTTAGTTTACCAATGTCCATTTTGCATGAACCCTTGATATACCCCAACTCCTTCCTTGTCTCCAAGATTGTGGCCTTATTAGTTAAATCACCATTTAGATCTACACTGTGCCTTTCAACCTTATATCTTGTTGAGATCAACGCAGTTGTGATCCTTACCCGCATCCCGATTTCTTCATGTACCTACTCATCAACCATTGGTATAAGGGTTCATATTTACTGAAGTAAGGTAGCTCATACAATTGGTAAAATCCAATATTCTTCAATAAATTCTCCCTAGCTTCATTATACATCGACATGTCTTCATTTGTACGCTTATCTTTCTTTGTGTTTAATAACACATCCAAATCCTTATTTTCAAGTGTACGATGGTTGTAATCACTGATCTTGCTCTTTTGGATGTGAGAATCCCATTCCTGACCCATAATCACACCCTCCTGGATACTACATTTTTGAGAAATTACTCTCAGGAGTCATTTCAACCTCTACTTCCACTTTCTTCTTCCCTTTAGCTCCTGCGGTAGGTGCTTTCTTTGGTGCCATCTATAACTTGTAATCTTCTCACTTCAAATACTCACCTTTTATCTCCTGCAATGTGTAAACCCAAACCCTAGCTCGATTCAAAGCATGCCCTAGTTGAAATTATGTTCCCTAGCTCTTTTTGCAATGCCTTACTTTGCTCAAACCCTTTACAACTAGGGACACAAGCTTCCTCTGTGCACAAATCTGCTCATCACGTCTTAATTCACACTCTTCACACCTGAATACTCTTCTCACAACTCGGTCGCACTTGGCTCTTTCAAATTATCATGATTGCAATGGTAAGAATGAAATTGCATCCTGTCCTTATATAGATTTTCAAAAAGTTACTACATTTATTACTCCACCTACCAACAATCCTCTCATTAATCGACCATTTTTCATTCCTTCCATGTGGTACATCTTCACTCCTAAGCTATAACCTTCTACTATACCTTCCTACCTTCTAGCTATGAGACTTCTCTTCAAACATTCCTCTATGCACCCGAGTACCTCACCACCGTGCCTTCCTTGGTAGTTCCCATGGCCCTTTCTCATCTCGTGTTATACTTTTTCTTCATTCATCTCCACTTATGGTCCTCATTTCCAAAAACACTCTTTTTTCAATTATCCAACTTAAATAGAACCCGTATCAGCTTTTTTCCTCTCACGTGTACTTATTTTCAATAGTCCTATACCTAGATATCAATATGCACCCCACACTAAGGGTATGTATAGTCCTCTATGCATATAAATTCTTCAAATAGTAATTATCTTTTGGCACACAAACACGTTTATTACATAAAAACACCAACTAAATTGAAAAATCATAGTGACAAAGAAGGAACTACATAAAGGAAATGTAGAATTGAAAACCTAATCTAAATGGCAACACCGCCTTATTACAAACACCAAGTAGACTTATTTATATTAGGGATTCAATCTACTCCCGTTGAATTATCCGAGTAACCATATTACATTAAGTGCCTCTAATTGACAAGCACTTGTTTCAAGTATGTGAGTGACAACATATGGCCCCAACCAATGTACCTTGAGTTTTCGTAAAGGATCATAAAGGAGCACCATCTATCCAATCTCAAACTTTTTATCCCTAATGTGCCTGTCATGCCATGCTTTCTACCTGGCCTTTTCTTGTTTTTGACTCCAACGTGCTATTGCTCGTCACTCATCCAATTTGATTAAATTTTCAATTCGTTCTTCTAATGCTTTCTCATCAGCTAAACCTCCAAAGTGTGTGCAATACGCAAAGAAGGTAGCATGAATTCTATAGGAATAATTGCTTCTATGCCAAACACTAACTGAAATGGTGTGGCTTTGTTCAACCTTTTATATGTTGTTTGATATGCCCAAAGCATTGTAGATACTTTATCATCCCAATCCTTTCTTCCAACATCATATATTTTTGTCAATGTTTGGCTCAAAATTTTGTTGAAAGCCTCAGTAGTTCCATTAGCCTAAGGATGATAAGGTTTTTTCTTATAGTGTGCAATCATGAATCCATCCAATAAAATTCTAATTATCTCATTAAGAAAATGTGTACTCCTATCACTAGTCAAACTCGGCGGACATCCATACCTTGTAATAATATTTTCCCATAAAAACCTGGCAACAGTAAATGCTTTATACAATCCTTTGTAGATGTTTCTTCTGCCCACCTTGTCAGATAATCTATGCAAGTAATGATATAGCGTGATCCAGTCCTGCGCGCGTGATGGTGAAATAAGACCCATAAAACCTATAGCCCATTTTTTAAATGGTTCTGCACTATTAATATGTCGTAAAGGCATTTCATCTTATTGACCCTTTTTCCCAAGACATCGATAAAGTGATCAAAATCCTTGCAATAATCCTTATAATCTTTATACAAGGTCTCCCACCATAATACAATGCGTATAATCTTATGCGCGATGATGTCACCTACATAGTGGCCACCTACAATACCACCATGAGATTCTTCCATTATATTTATGTGCTCATGTTCCAATACACAATGGCGTAATACTTCATCTCTAGCCTAACTTGTATAGGTCACCACTAATCAACATATAGGGTGTCACACATATAGTAAGTTGTTTATTCTTCAAATATTTCATTCCTTCTAGTGTCATACCTGTTTGTAGAAAGACAACAATGTCCTCTAATTTTGATGGTGCACATTGTAACCTATATAATTATGCATCGCGCATGGTATCTTCAATGGTGTATTCTAGATAAATGATCTGGTCTAGAATTACTTTTCACTGGTTTTACCACAACTGTGAAATCAAATTCTTGAAATAAGAGCACCATATGCATATGCACCCCTATAAAACATGTTTGTTTACTAAATAATTCAATGCCATGTGATCTATATAAAATAAAAATGGTGTAGCTAGTAGGTACTGTCTGAATTTATGTAGCACATAAATCATTGATAAAGCTTTACGCTCTGTAGTTGTGTAATTCTATTCTTCAGGAGTCATCTTTCTACTAGCAAACTAGATAGGATGATCCATAACACCTTCTCTAGGCTGAGTCAATACCACGCCAATTGCCATTCTAGAAGAATCCACATGTGCATGAAATGGTTGGTCCCACGAAGGAAAATGTAGAATAGGCATGGTAGTAATTTTATCCTTTAATGTCTTGAATTCATGTTGTTGCGGTTCTCCCCAATAGAACGTACATTTTCCTTTCATTAACTCCTCCAAAGGTGTGTTAACCTTGGCATATCCTTTAATAAAATTCTTGAAATATGTTATATGACCCAAAAATCATGCACCTCACTTTAAGCGGTAGGCTATTTTAGGCCTATAATGACTAAAACCTTAGCTAGATAACCCAAGAAACCTTCCTTACAAATTATGTGTCCTAACAAAGTATTCCAAATGGTGTAGCAAATATGCACTTCTTGATGTTCAAATAGATACTCAATTGTCTACATCTTTCAAACATTAAGTGCAGATTTTCACAATGATATTTAATTAACCCATACACCGTCCAATCATCCAAATAGACCTGTAAGAAGTTGTGAATAAGTTCCTTGAATGTTTGAACAACTATGCGTGAGAATAAATAGGCACATTTTTTAGAATAAAGGCATCACAATATAGGAAAATCTACCCCATTCATCAAGAATAAGTAGTCTTTTCTAGATTCTCCTAGGAAATCCTAATCTGATGATACCCAGAGAACCCATCTGTAAATGAAAAGATTTCATGCCCTGCAAAGCCTTCTAGTATTTCCATAATGAATGGCATGGGAAAGGGATCATTCACACATGCAACATTTAGCTCCCTGTAGTCCACATAGATCCTAATCTGACCATCCTTCTTGATACTAATCACTATTGGACTAACCCATTCTAACTCATGTATGGGCTCAAGAATGTGGTTCACAAGATTGGTATTCTCTAGGTGCTGATTTCTTGGAAAGTTTTAGTAGAATTGAAACACATAGGTGCATATTGAAGAAGGAACTCACCAGGTACAGTAGAAGGACCTTCACTAGTTGAAGTAAACAAGTTTATGAGAAGATTGCTTGAATCAGAATCACAGGAAGAAGATTGATAATCCTTTATTAAAGGCTGATCTCTCTCACCAATGGATATACCCTTGCTTGATGTCTAACCTTCAACAACCTTCCAAACTTTTCTTTCCTCTAAAACTATCTTTCCTAATTCTTCAAATAGCTTTCTACTTGGGTACCTCCTGAAGAGAGATCTTCTTCCTTCCAGGTTTGTAGATTTATATGACACACTTCACTTAATGTATGATAAGGTACTAGTATTTATCAAAATATAACAGCTAGGAGTCGCCACTAAGGACTTTAACCCTAGTTTGTGCAAATACACTATGAAGATCTATCAAATGACTGCAAATATTAGCACTATGTAAAGCTTGAACAAATCTGAATTTTTTTCACTCAATTTATCAACTATTGTGTAAAGTTTGAAACAAAAAATTGGAGACACTTAAACATATCAAACTCAGAATTCTACTCTCATTCCTTGGTATAAATATGATCAAAAACTAATGCTTAGCAATGTAGTTGCACATAAAATATGTGAGAAGTATTACTAGAGATTTTGAAAAATTGAAATACTGTAAAGTGTCCCCGAAAACGGAGCCATTCGGGTGTTGATGGCTAAAAATAATATGAACTAGAAGTAGATTAACAAATTATTCTTGATATTACATTCTTCATCCCCGGTAACGGCACCATTCAGGTGTTGACATTCTCAAAATAATATGAACTAGAATCAAATTAACAAATTAGTTTGGATATTGCATTCTTCATCACTGGAAATGGCGTCACGGGTGTTGGTACCCATATTTAATCTCCTTCACAACTTGAGTTGCATCATGGATTTTACAAGACACTCAGAGGCAGATAAATGGTTTATATGTCATTTTGTAGTTGGGGAAGCAATTTATCTAACTTGTTAGCACTCAGGCTTTGAAGAAGTGGGTAGCACCTTGGAAGGATTTGATCTAATCCTCACTATTTTAGGTTGTGCCTATCAACCAAGGTAAGAGAACCTATATTGTAGCCTCTATTTTGTGAAGGAGGTGAAAATATCCTTGTACTATGCAGATTATATGGAGATGGCCTTGAGAAAACATGATCAATTTCCCATTATTCAAACTCAACAGAGATGTCACTACTAAATGATGGAAATACTTTCAAGACAAGGCTAAAGCTACAAAAGATATGGTATGATCCTGATTTTCTTTGTGCATTTTTGTAAATGGATTGTATTCCTTTGTTGACACACAATACAATGCAAGGGTATTATAGGTAGGATGAGTTAATTTGAAATGAATTTTGGGGTGGGAGATATTCAAACAAGACTAACCATAATTTGCCAAATTCTTTGAGGACCTTTACAAAAATTGAAAGACTCAGACAACAAAAATGCTTCAAAGAGGTTAAGGTGTTCCTTCAACCAGGATATGTGCATCAAATGGAAGCCCATATATGCACTCTTCCACACAATCTCTGATGATTTATCACAAAATCTTGAGTTAAATGAATCAGCAAAGCATTTAGAAATTTCTATTCTATCAGACTTAAGGTACCCCCAAAGGTTTACAATCAAATATATATCAAGGAAAGCAGAGTGAATTTAAATTTGTTTATCCCTTCATCAGATGAAAGCTCTTCTAATTCTGGAATTACAAATGCCACTAAGCTATTACCAGAATTAGATCTACATGATCAAAAGGAAATTCCAAACACTAGATTGCAACAAGAGTAAGAAACACAAATTGAAAAAATTCTGAAAGATAAGTAAATACAAATTTTACCAAGAGAGAACAAAAAATAATCTATAATGACCACATTTATCAGCAAGGGAATATTATAAGAACAATCTCAGAGCTTGTTAGTGGCTATACATCTACAACCAACCTAACATGATACAAATTTGATATAAAAGGAGTTAAAATGGTTCTCAGGTGGTTTCTCAGAGAATGGGCTTCTTCCCAAATTTTCCCATGAAAATTCTAAGTTGCTCTGACCATTTGCATGACAAATTCATGTAATATATAACTTTCACTCACTCACTCACTTTGCCCCTCAAATCTTCCCTCCAAAATTTGAATATTCAAGCACCTTTGCTTTACAATATTTCTAGAAAATGACATTTAACAAACTCACAAAAAGTTTCCAGTTGTTCTTTCAAAAGGTGAATCATTACAAAACTTTCATCATTCTTCAAAGTGGAAGCACGTTTTTCATTCCCCACGCATGTAGACCCCTTTCATTTCATTATTTCATATTTTCCTTTCCCAATTTTTTACTCTATAACTTTGGATCTAGTAATTCACATTTTCATGAATTAGAGTAAAAATTCATTTGAAATGTGCTTTAGATTCACAAATTGAGCCCCTAATTCGATCAATTCAGACCCTGTAGGCCAAAACAACACAAATTGGCAAAAAAATTGATGAAAATTGATGCAAAAATACATCTCCAAACTTCCTGGAGCTCAAATGGCGGCCAAATTGGTGAAATGCATAGCTACCATCGATCTGTTCTTATCTTTAAATCTGAGCCCTCCACGTGGTAGATCCGGGAAAAATGGGCCTCGGGGACACTTTTGACCTTTTTAAAACTTTTTGAAAATTTGTAAAATTTCTTGATTTCCTCCACCGCTCCACCTTTGTGATTTGGGTCTAACACATGGCATAATATGACTGGATACAAAGTTGTGGCTCAATTTTACACATTCTTGCATCTTTTTAGACGAAGGAAAAATTTTCAGTTTTCTCTCGTGGCTCCACCTTCCCACAAGACACGTTTCCTCATATGATTGGCTAAGGGAAAGCACTCTAATTTTAGATTTTAATCTTATTTCACCAAAGGAAATGTTTCAACATTTCCTCCGCCAGCCCGCTCCTCTACCATTGACTCCTTAGATGAATTTTGACTTTTTACCTTCAGGCACGTGGGTCCATTCAACGATTTTACCCTTTTGATAACTAGAGGCTAAAAATATAACTTGCCTTGGATGGCCCACCTCCCCACCTTTGAGCCTGCCATGTGTCATCCCTTGATTCGATGGCGTGCCATAGTCTGTTCTAATGATTTCTACCTTTTTCCAAAATGGGTGAAAATTCTAACTTTCCTTCAAGGCTCCATCTTCCACTCGTGATCTGATGCTAACACGTGTCTTCATCCCATTAGCTGTGAGTTTGCGGTCCAATTTTATACTTTAACTCTTTTTCACCAAAGGCTGAAAAGTATCAAACTCCTCTACCTTTCCATCTCCCCGCCTGCCACGTGTCCTCCTCTAGGGCCTACGGAGCTATGGGGGCAACTTGCACATTTTTCCAAAAACACAAAAACGTTAAGTTTTTAGAAATGACCCACCTATCCTTGTCTAATTACAAATGGCCACGTATGAAAAAGTAAATGAGCTAGAATTTGATGGGAAAAGGATGCCCATATGACTGTTAAAAACGTAGAAATTTCCAATGACCCCCAAAATTGATTTTTTCCTTCATGGGTGAAGAATTTTTTGATAAAAAGATAAATGGAAAGTGATTTTAGGAAATTTACGACCATGGCAAGGGATTTTTGAGGGAAAATAAGTACAAATCAAATGATTTCAAGCTCCAAAGGCTAAGAAAAATTAAAAAAATTTAGAGGCATTTGAAATGGGAAAAATTAGGGCAAAATGCAAAGTAAACCTTGGGATTCCTTCAGAACGGTGCAAAATGGAGGAAATGCGAACAACACATAACACTCAAACATAAAAACAAGTTGTTTTTGTCAAATTCAAAGTATACGAGAATTAAGAAATTGTTTTTCTCGTAAAACAGGAAAAATGCATTTCTCCTTAGCAAAATAGGGATGTTTCAAATTAGGCACCAACATTAGCTCCAGCAGGGATGGGCACTCCCAATGAGTGCCACGAGATTTGAAGTAGACCATGTGGAAAAAAATAATTGGGAAAATGGAGTCATAAGCCAAAACATCCAAAAAACCAACCGATAAACCAACAAAAAGGGTTGCCACACACAAAGGCAAACCAAAAATTGACCAAAACAACAAAAAACAGAGAAGAAACAAAAAACTATACACTATACAAGTGATATGCAAATTTTAGTTTTGGGGATCAATCCAAGAAATGCTTCAAATGTCTGCCATTAATAGGCAGCTCAAGAAATTCCCGTCTAGGTCCTTGAGGAAAAAAGTATTCTCACCAATTCTTATGTCAATTGAATATGGGCCCATCCACAAAGCATCAAATTTACCATGCTTTCCCTTATCTTCATGCCTACTATCCCACAACAACACAAGATCTCCAATATTGAAAGCTCTTGGGGTTACCTTCTTATCAAACAACTTCTTCATTCTCTCTCTGAATTTGACATGCCTCTGATGGGATGCTCTTCTTGCTTCATCAAGTTCAACAATCTGATTAATCCTTGCTTCATATGAACTGATTTCTTGATCTTCAAGTTGTTGAACAAACTGAAATGAAGACAACTGTAGATGCAAGGGTAGCAGAGCTTGTGTTCCATATACCAATTCAAATGGGCTTTTACCAGTAGCTCTTTTAGCAGTGATCCTATCATCCCAAACAACAAACTTTAGTTGTTCACCCCACTTCTTATTTAATTCCAAAGTCCTTTTAATAATTTTCAACAAGTTTTTATTGCTAGACTCAGCCTGTCCATTTCCTTGTGGATTGTAGTTAGAAGCATATGTCAACTTTATTCCATATTCTTTGCAAATTTCCACTAAAGGTCCAACCCTAAAACTCTTGGAATTATTAGCAACAATATTGATTGGCACTCCAAATCTGTAGATGATATGATTTAATATGAAGTCCATTACAACTTGTTTCATTGCATTCCTAGTGGGGATTGCTTCCACCCATTTTGTGAAGAAATCGGAGCTACCAAAATCCATTTGTGTCTAGCACTTGATGAATCAAATATTTCACCAATGAAGTACAACCCCCATTGTTTTAAAGGAGCTTTAATTGATACATGCTACAAAGGAGGGAGCCTAAAGATTTCATTCTTTCGGAGAAATGGTGACAACTCTCACATCTTCTAACCAACTGAGTTGCATCTTTAAAAAGAGTTGGCCACCAATAACCAGCCCTCAAAATCTTATGTGTAGTAACCCTCCCAGCAAAATGTCCTCCATAGACTCCCCCATGGAAATCAACAATTATTTTGGGAGCTTCATCTTCAGTCACACATCTCAAGAGGATTCCTTTAGGGTTCTTCCAAGCCAACCCAAAGTTTGTAATGATATATTTTTGAGAATCCAGCTTGAGAGCTCTTTTCTAATTTTTATTCAAATGTCCAAGGTAGCATAGGTGTCTGAGATAATAGATTACATCCTTGTACCACTCAGAGTTCAACAATTTTTCAAGAACATCTTCCCTCTCTTCTTCTACTTCATTTACTTCAGCATTCTACAAATTGCTTTCATCCATGAGCTTGGCAAGACCCAAACCTCTTACTAGCTTTGTGGTTTGAATGTCCATATCATACTCCTACAATTTGTTAACCCACCTGCATCTTTTTCTTGAAATCTCCATCTCTGATAAGACATCTTTTACCATTGTGTGAGGAACATAAGCAACAACTTTGGAACTCAAAATATAAGGTCTGAAAACCTTAGTTGCTTTCACCAATGCAAAGGCCTGCTTCTCCATGATTGTGTATTTTAACTTAGTTTCTTGCAATGCCTTACTAAAGAAGGAAATAGGTATTTTAGATCCATCATCATCCTTTTGCAACAAAACAGATGCAATGGTGTGCTCAGAAGCAAAGGAGAAGATTTGGAAAGGTTTCTTGTAATTTGGGGCTGCTAGAACAGGAGCATGCTTCAATGCTTCCTTGATTCCATCAAAAGCTTTAAGGGCAGCCTCTTCCCACTTGATATTCTGGTCCTTCTTCAACATGGAAGTGATGGGGAGAGTCAAATAAACAAAATTAGACACAAACCTTCTAATGAAATTGATTTGACCAAAGAAGGATTGGATTCCTTTCTTAGTCTTTGAACCGGATCTTCATTGATAGCTTCTATCCTTTGTGGATCAATCATAACTCCTTCTTTAAACACAATGTGACCAAGTAGTTTTTATCTTTGCAACTACAAAATGGAACTTCTTTGGATTGAGTAAAATGCCATATTCTCTACATCTGATCAACATTCTTTCCAAATGCTGCAAGTGGTCAATTCTTTTGCTAGAAAAAATAGTAATATCATCTTGATAAACAACAATAAAATCATTGATATAAACAGCAAAAGCAACATCCATGACCCTTTGAAAATTATCTCCAACATTCATTAAATGAAAGGGAATCTTGACATAAACATATGTTCCCCACGGATTAGTAAAGGAAGTTTTAATCCTCTCTGATTCTTTGACAACAACTTGGTTATAACTGGAGAAACCATCTAAAGTAGAAAGAATCTCATAACCAGTCACTAATTGTAGCATGCTCTCCATGTTTGGTAAAGGATAGTTGTCCTTTATTGATGCTCTATTTAGATTTCTGAAATCCACACAAAGTCAGATATCTCCAATCTTCTTTCTAATCGGCACTAAGTTTGCAACCCAAGAAGACTACCTTGTGGGCTGAATGATTCCTCCATCCTTCAAATTTTTCAATTCCTCTTGCATCTTGATAGAAAGGAGTGGGTTAATTGGAATTTTATTCTGTCTAAATGGTTTGGCATCTTTCTCAAGAGGGATCTTATGTTGGAATAATTCTTCTCTATATGCTTTAAGCTCGGAATAAGACAAATCTAAACAGTCTTGATATTGTTTCAATAATTGGATATAGGAATTTTTTCTTCCTTGTTTAAACCACTCCCTAGCCAAATCTTCCTTGGTTTTTCCTTTGTTCCCAAGTCATTCTCTTCAACATATCTAGATAAAAACATGTTTCTATTGATTACACAATCAGCATTTTTAAAATTTGACTCAAGAGCAACCAACCCTTTGGGGATGGTGTTAGTCTTCAATTGAATGATATCCTTTCCAAAAAAGTTTCTTTTCCATCAACATTACACACCAATGGTTCCAAATCAATATGTTGATCCAAATGTTGGTGTCCATTTTGATCTTGTAATTCTTTTACCCTAATCAACCTTTCACTCTGCTTTTCCTAAAACATTTTTACAGTTGGAAAGGATGGGATGAAATTGTTTTTTTTTTTTGTTTCCATGCCCTAGGCCATTTGAAAATCATTTTCCATGCCTAATTTTTGAATAACCACCCAAGTTTTCCATGTTCTATGCCCTAATTTTTCCAAATCTGTAGGCTATGCCATTTCTTCCCTTTTTCCAGATCATGAAAAAGGAAAATTTTGTCAAGAAATGCTCATAATCATGTTTTATCTGGTTCTAATTCGAAAAAATGTCCATCCTTGGCAAAAAAATCAATTTCTAGGGCATCCCTGGCATTTTCTATATTTTGATGGTCAGATGGGCATCATTTTCCCGTCAAATTCTTCCTCAACATGCATTGGTAACGTGGTGGGTTCTAATTGGCCGAAGGTTGGCGAAAATTGTTCTAACTTTTTGTTTTTTACTTTTTTGGCAAAATGGTGAAATTGGTTCCATGGCTCCGCCTTTTCCAAAATTGCCTACATGGCATGTTTTGATTGGCCAAGGAGAAGTGGGGAGTTGGATTTCCTTGGATATTTTTGACATTATTTTGCAAAAATTTTAAAATTCAAAAATTGGCCCGAAACCCCACAGCCAATCGGGAGTGGACATGTGTCCTAAAAAAAAAAGGGAGGAGTGGACCGATAGGGGACTTAGAGTTTTTTAGCTCTATTTTTCTAAAGTTACAAAATCATTTTTAGCCCTACTCCAATCAAAGGAGGACACATGGAAAAAAAATTGGCAGAGGGGATGTGGATGGTGGAGGTTTTTGAATTTTTTTACCTTTGGAGGTACAAAATGTTAAAGTGAAATTTTTAAGAGCGGTCCCGTGGCCAATCATAGGTGGACATGTGGCCTTGAAAAAGTAGAATGGGGAGCATATTTTGGGGTCACTTTGAAGTTTTAACTTCAAATGGATAAAAGTTAAAAATGGGATGCATCTCCTCTCCAA
Source organism: Taxus wallichiana var. yunnanensis (assembly GCA_018340775.1). NCBI lineage: Eukaryota > Viridiplantae > Streptophyta > Pinopsida > Cupressales > Taxaceae > Taxus > Taxus wallichiana. Next base: position 83,214,567 of record CM031239.1, read on the forward strand.
TCAACGATGGACATGTGACGAAGGCAGAGCGGGTCGGCGGGCTGGTGGAGGAAAAAGAGATTTTTTTCCCTTTTGCAAAAAAGACTTAGAATGGAAGATTAGAGGCGTGGCTCTACGAAAAATCAGAAGGAGACACGTGGAGGAAAAAATCGAAGGCACGGGCCCGCAGAAGAAAAATGAAATTTTTCCCTTAGTGAAAAAAGGGGTTAAGACATGAAATAAGCTCGCAAAATATTATCGATAGAGAGCATGACACATGTCAAGGGAAAATACGAGAGGTGTGGGCCCGTTGGGAAAAAATTGAATATTTTCCAAATTCTAAAATAGGGACAAAATGGATAGAATTGAGCCACGATTCCAATGAGAGCCAACATATGCCACGTGTCATCACCAAATTTCAAGGGCGAGGGGTAGAGGAAAAAGTCAATTTTTTCCTTTTTCCAAAAAAAGTTAAAAATTCAAAAAGTTAGCCCAAATTCATTCCCAATCATATTTTGACTCGTGGAGGACCCAGATTGAAGGAGAAAGAACATATCAAGGGTAATGTACATTTTCATTTTTGGCCGCCATTTTTACTCCGTAAATTGTGGAAGTGTAAATTTTGCATCATTTTTCATCAATTTTTGTTTGAATTTGTGTCCTTTATGCCTGCAAAGATCAATGCAAGTGGTTTTAGGGATTAATTTGCAGATTTGAGGTGTTTTTGAAATAAATTTTTACTCGAGGCCTATGTAAAACATGAAATATCAAACTATAAAGTTTCAAAATCAAATTTTGGAATGATAAGGATGAAGTGATGAAATGGAAGGGGTATGCATGCTTGGAGAATTAAAAATGTGCCTCCACAATGGATAATGATGAAGGATTTGTAATGATTTTCCATTTTTGAAACACTGGCAACTTTGGTTGTAAATTTGTTAAATGTCCCGTCTGTGAATATTGTTGGAATTTTATAACGAACTTAATGCTAGGCATATTCTTTTCTTGGGAAATAGGGATCAAATGTAATTCAAAGTTATATAATGCATGTTTTGAGACATGTAAAAGGTTGGAGAAACTTAGAATTTCATGGGAAAAATTTGGGAAGAAGCCCATTCTCTCGATAAACCAACCGAGAACCATTTCTAATTCCTTTTGCATCAGATTTGTATCATGTTGAGTTGGTTTCAGTTGTAAAGCCATCAACAAGCTCGAGATTTTTCTTATGACATTCCGCTACATATAAATTTGATCATTTCTAGATTATTGTGTTGTATCTTGGAAAAATTTGCATGCACTTAAGTTCCAGAATGTTTTTAATTTGTGTTTCTTGCTCCTATTGTAGTCTTGTGTTTGAAAACTCTTTTGATCATACATAGTCTTATTTCTTGTTTATAGTTTAGTGGCATCTGTAGTCTCACATTCGAAGATATTTCATTTGATAAAGAGATAAAAAATTTTAAAATAACTTTACCTTCCTTGAATTTTGAGATTTTTGTAAACCTTTGGGTGCACCTTAGGTCATGATAAAATAAAGATTTCGGATGCTTTGTTGGTTCATTTGCTTCAATATTTTGTGCCGGGTTATCAAAGATAGTGTGGAAGAGTGTAGATATGGGCCTCCATTTGGTGCACATATCTTGGTTGAAGGAGCATCTCAACCCTTTTGAAGCATTCTGCTATGTTGGTCTTACAAATTTCTTACAAAGGTCCTTAAAGAATTTTACAAATTCTAGTCGAGTCTTTGTAAAATCTCCCAACAAAAATTCATTCAGAATAACTAATCCTACCCCATAATAACCTGCATTGCATTACATGTCAACAAAAGAACACAATTCATTTATAAAAATGCACAAAGCAAATCAGGATCATACCATGTCTCTAGTAGCCTCAAACTTGTCTTGAAATCATTTCCATCATTTAGTAGTGACAACTCTGTTGAGTTTGAATAATGGAAAATTGATCATGTTTTCCCAAGGCCATCTCCATACAATATGCACATTATAAGGATATCTCCACCTCCTTCACAAAATAGAGGCTGCAATATAGGTTCTCTTACCTTGGTTGAAAGGCACAACCTAAAATAGTGAGGATTAGATAAAAATCCTTTCAAGGTGCTACCCACTTCTTCAAATCCTGAGTGCTAACAAGTCAGATAAATTACTTCCTAGCTACAAAACAACATATAAATAATTTATCTACCTATGAGTGTCTTGTAAAATCCATGATGTTGCTCAAGTTGTGAAGGAGATTAAATCTGGGTACCAACACCCAAATGGCGCTATTGTCGGGGACTTGTTCAATTCCTGGGAAATAATTTGCACTACTAAGATTGATTTGTTGATTCATTTGCCAGTCTATGTCTATTTAGCCCATCAAAACACTCAAATGACACCGTTTCTAGGGACATTATTCATTATTTCAGTATTTTATATCCTTGGTAATACTTCTTGTGTGATTTATGTGCAATTACAAATCTGAGTATCATCTCCGATCGATTTATAAGATTAGAATGAAGAGTAGAGTTCTGAGTTTTATATTCTCTTAGTTCAATATGATCCATGTGCATACATATTTGAGATATTTTAATGCATATCAAACCCTAGTAAAGTCCCTTGCAAATTATGCAAATACATTGTTGAAGGATCATTTTATAATCGAGACTTGTAAGGATTAAGTGAAGATATGAGTTACGCCTGCAATTTTAAGAGTTTCCAGCAGAGTTGCACTTCATTTGCATTTGTGATTAATAAATTCAAAGAAAGGAAGGTTTGATCTATAAAGTTTGGCAAAATTTTTAGTGCTTTGATAATTATTTGTGAGTATTTTAGTGCATTTGCACAACTAGGGTGAAATTCCTTAGTGGCAACTCCATGCTATTTTGATCTTGATAAATACTAGTGTCTTACCTTTTTGTCATTTACTTTGGTGTTTCTAATCTCTACAAAAATGGAAGGAAGAAGATCTATCTTCATTAGAGACTCTACTAAGAAGTTGTTTCAGATTTAAGAAACTCGAGTTGGAAGGGAGAAGAGTTTGGAACATTGATAAAGGTCAAACATTAGAAAAGATATATCCATTCGTGAGAGAGATCAGCCTTTGGTAGAGTATTATCAATCTTCTTCAAGTGATTATGATTCAAGCAATCCTATCATAAACTTGTTTACTTTAACTAGTGAAGGTCCTTCTTTGCTGCACTGCACAGTAAGTTCCTTCTTCAATATGCACATGTGTGTCTCAATCCTAGTAAAATTTTCCAAGAAAATCAGCACTTAGAGAATACTAGTCTTGTGAATCACATTATTGAGCCCCAAAGACCTTACACTCCTCATTAGCTTCTTTCACCCCCAAGATCACCTCCACAAAACAATATGGCTCAACCCCCACCTAGACCTCCATTTGTTGTTAACACCTTTAGTCCTATAGACTTTAGAGGAATGGATGGTTACCCAAATGTTGTCCCACAAGATGTTAGAAATAGATTTCCAAAATTCCAAGGTAATAATGTAATAATTGGTGATCAAAGCATATCAAACTTTTGTTAACATGATGGAACATTTTGAGATAGAGTTTGAGGATGTGTATGTCAAATGATTCATTCATACATTAGAAGAAGATGCTAGGGATTGGTAGAAGGATCTGCTTGACAATTCAATTGATTCTTGGATTGAGATGAAGAATGCATTTATATTACAATATGGTGACAAGATTGATCCTAGATTTCTGTTGTCTAAATTTGAGAATATCAAGAAGAATCCCAATGAATCAGTCCATGAATTTAACACAAGGTTTAAAAAAACTTTGAGAAGGCTTCCAGTTAATCTAAGGCCATGTGATAAATCTTGTTTAATCAAATATGCAGATGCATTTGATAAAAAGGCAGCCTATTACCTAAGAGACAAGAACCCTACCAATATGAGACAAGCTTTCACCATGGCACTTCAAATTGAAAACAATATCAAAGAAATTAGGAAACCTCTCAAGAGAGATGGTGTAAAGTTGATAAACCCTAAAAAACCTCAAGCTATCAAGGGTGTTGATATAGAGGAGGTTGTGAAAATTTTAGCAGGGGTTGTCAAAGAAATCTCATACAAGTTGGCAAGAGATGAGAAGGGAATTAGGAAAACTTCACAAGGTCAGCCAAGAGCACAAAACCATGACATATTTTGAATCATCCTAGAGGTGATCAAAGGGTAGATGATAGGGGAAAAGGACCCATGGGGTCTGCAAATAGACATCCTCAAGCACGTGAAGGAAGAGTGTTACCCGATCCCTTAAGCGATAGGGTTGCTACTATTGAAGAATTTGTTGATATTGATTGGTGTTATAAGTGTTTTTACCCCATCCTCCATGTGAAGTGGACCAACAAGAAGGTGAAGCTAATAATGATGATGGTACTGATGATGATATTTTCATGGTGGGTTATTCTTCAAGCTCATAAGGAGGAGCACCATCTACTAAAGTGAAAAGTGCAAGGATAGCTACAAATTTTTTGGATTACATCAAATGGGTACAAGTATTTCTTCCCCCTCATACTCTTGAAGTTTATGTAGTGCAATATTTTGAAATTCCTAACAATGACTTTTAATACTTAATAGCTTTGATGATTAAGAAGTATGATGGTGGTATTCCTTCGGAGGAAGATAGACAATTGTTGATGAATTTTGTTGTAGCTCAAGAGAAATACTATAACACTAGAAGAAAAGTTGTTAAGGGAGTTGGGCCTCATGCTAAACCTAAAACACCCTTGCTCACAAGCATTCCAAAAGAATATCCCAGGAAAGAAACACTTGCCAAAAGCTCTATTGTCCCAAGCAAAAATTACAATCCTCCTCATGCCCAAGCTACCAAGAATCCCTTGCCATCAAATGAATCTTCTTGTCTCCCTTCCAATGTTGTTTTTCCAAAGAGTGTTCCCTATGACATAGCCCAAGTATTGAGCCAAATCAAAGTGAGTGTTCCAATCATTGAGTTGCTTAGAATTCCTGAGCATAAGAAGAGAGCATTTGAGTACTTGGGGTTGAAAGAAGAGAAGACTACTCCAGGTAGAAATGTAAATGTTGTTGAGATTCCTCCTCAAATCATTGTTGACCTTGAAACACCACTAGCATTAGAGGATTTTAGAGAGACACCTGAGGTATATTTGGGGACATCCTTGGTTGATTCCCAATTAAATGTTGATCCATTCTTCACAACTTTGATCATAAAGGATAGGCTACTTCACAATTGTATGTTTGATTCCAATGCATCATGTAATGTCATGCCTCTAGAAGTCATGAATGAGTTGGATATCAAAGTGATAGCAGCCTATGGAAAATGTATTGCCATGGACTCAAGAGAAGTGCTGGTTGTTGGTTGTGTGAAGGGTTTGGTAGTGTAGCTTGCATCTTATCCCGGGAGGAATTTAAAATTGGATGTTGTGATTGTTGATTGCCATGCCAAATGGGGTATGTTATTGTCAAGAAAGTGGGTTGAAAGTGTTGGAGGGAGTGTCCAAATGGATATGTATTTTTCTACCATGTCAACCTTGTCAAGCTCTATGGAGAAAAGAAAATGTTGCATCTAATTGAGGACCCAAACAATACTTCTTACAAAGTATTATTTGCTGATGTTGATGCTGATAATTTTATTGGTTTTTCTGATGGTAAAGAACACAAGATGGATTAGCCAAAGTTCCTTGAACACGTATGTTATCCTTGGACCTTGCTATTTGATGGAGCTTGCTCCAAATTTGGAAATGGTGCTGGTGTAATTTTGATTTTTCCTAGCTTGGAAGAATTTGTTTTTTCCTTCAAGATTAATTTTGAATTTATAACAACATTGTTGAGTATGAAGCCTTTTTGTTGGGTCTAAGAATTACATGGAAGTATGGTGTCAAGGGAATTATTGCAAAGGGAGCTTCAGAGCTAGTTTTCAAACAAATAAGAAAACTTTATGCGACAAAAAATCAGCGGATGAAATAGTATAAGCATGTAGTTTGGGATCTAGTTGAGATGTTTGATTCCTTCAATATTGTGCACCATGACAGAATTTTGAATGCTACTACTGACAAGTTGGTAGTGTTGGGGTCAAGATTTGGAGATTGCACCATTTCACATTATTGTGAGTGCAATGTTGAAGTGTTAACTAGGCCAGTTGTCCCTGATAACATCAAACATTGGCAAGTGTTTAATGATGACGCTCAAGTGTAAAGGTTCCTTTGAAATCAAGGTGATTTTTTAGATCAGCATATTGATTGGGAATCAATGGTATGTGTGACTAAAGGAAGAGATACTTTGTTTTGAAAAGATATTATCCAATTGAAAACTAACACCATTCCTAGAGGTCTTGTTGCTCTTGAGTCAAATTTTAGTAATGTTGATTACATCATCAATAGAAGCATATCTCGCCTCAAAGGATGTGGAAGAGCATGACTTGGGAACAAAGGAAAAACTAAGAAAATTTTGGTTGGGTAGTAGTTTAAACAAAGAAGAAAAATAGTCCTATCTTTAATTGTTGAAACAATATTAAGACTGCCTTGCCTAGTCATATTCAGAGTTGAAGGCATATAGAGAAGACTTTTTCAGCATGAAATCCCTCTTGAGAAAAAGTTCAAACCATTCATACAGAAGAAAAGGACAATTTATCCACTCCTCTCCATGAAAATGCAAGATGAATTGAAGAAACTAAAGGAGGGAGGGATCATTCAGCCCATAAGGTATTCATCTTGGGTTGCAAACCTTGTGCTAGTCAGAAAGAAGAATGGAGATAGCAAACTTTTTGTAGACTTCAAAAATCTGAATAGAGATTAATTGAAAGATAATTATCCTTTGCCAAACATGGAGGACATGCTGCGAGCTTAGTGACTGGATCTGAATTATTGTCCACCTTGGATGGGTTCTCTAGCTATAATCGGTTTTTGTCAAGGATTCAAAAATATTTAAAACTACTTGTACCACTCCTTGGGAACATATGTTTATGTGAGAATGCCTTTTGGTATCATGAATAATGGATCTACCTTCCAAAGAGTAATGGATGTTGGTTTTTCGGTTATATAAATGACTTCATTGTAGTTTATCGTGATGAATTGATTTGTATTTTCAAGGAGCAGAAAACATCACTTGTAGCATTTATAAAGGATGTTGATCGGATGTAGAGAATTTGGAATCTCTCTCAATCCAAAGAAGTGTAACTTTTGGGTGTAAAAGGCCAAGTTTCTCTGTCATATTATTTCAAAGGTGGGTGTCATGATTGACCCGAGAGAGTAGAAGAAATCAGCAAGGTGCCAATTCCAAGAACGAAGAAGGGCATCCAATCTTGCTTTGGGAAAATCAATCTCATTAGAAGTTTCGTGTCCAATTTTGCTGAGTTGACTCTTCCTATCACATGCATGTTAAAGAAATATCAAGTTATCAAATGGAAGGAGACTACTATTCAAAGTATTTTGAAGGAATCAAGGAAGTACTTAAACATGCACACTGTCTTGTGACTCTCGAATTACAAGAAGCCTTTCCAAATATTCTCCTTTGCCTCGAAAATACTATTGAATCTATTTTTCTCTAAAAGGATGAAGATGGGGCTGAGAGGCCTATTGCCTTCTTTAGCAAGGCTTTACAAGTTGTTGAGTTAAAGGACATAATCATGGAAAAACAAGCATTTGCCTTGGTAAAAGAAATAAAGGTTTTTAGGCCTTATATTTTAAGTTCAAAAGTTGTTGCTTATGTTCCCCACACCATGTTAAAAGACATCTTATAAGAGATGGAGATCTCAAGTAAAAGATGTAGATGGGTGAAAAAAATGCAGGAGTATGGCATGGACATCCAAACCAAAAATTTGGTAAGAGGTTTGGGTCTTGCTAAGCTCATGGCTGAGAGCAACTTGTAGAATGTGGAAGTGAATGAAGTAGAGGAAGAAAGGGTAGATGTTCTTGGAAAATTGGTAAGTTCTGAATGGTACAAGGATATAATCTTTTACATTAGACACCTATACTATCCTGATCATTTAAATACAAATTAGAAAAGAGCCCTCAAGTTGGCTTCTCAAAATATATCATCACTAAATTTGGGCTAGCTTGGAAGAACCCTGAAGGTGTCCTCTTGAAGTGTGTAACTGAAGATGAAGCTCCCAAAGTAGTTTCTGATTTCCATGGGGGAGTTTGTGGAGGGCACTTTGCTGGAAGGGTTATAGTACACAAGCTTTTGAGAGATGGTTATTGGTGGCCTACTCTCTTTAAAGATGCAACCATGATGATCGAGAAAATGTGAAAGTTGTCGGCGTTTCTCGGAAGAATGAAAGCTTCAAGCTCCCTTCCTTTGCAACCTGTACCAATTGAAGCTCCTTTCAAACAGTGGGGGGTGGACTTCATTGGTGATATTTTAGACCCTTCTAGTGCTAGACATAAATGGATCCTTATAGCCATAGATTACTTCACCAAGTGGGTAGAGGAAATCCCCACCAAGAAAGCAACACACCAAGTTGTTATGGACTTCTTGTTGAATAATATCATATGCATATTTGGTGTGCCAGTCAAGATTGTTGCTAATAATGCCATGTGTTTCAGAGCTAAACCTTTGATGGTAATGTGTAAGGAGTATGGAACCAATCTGACTTATTATTCAAACTATAATCCCCAAAGAAATGGATAAACTGAGTCCAGCAATAATAATTTGTTGAAGATCATTAGAAGAACCTTGGAGTTGAACAAGAGAAAGTGGGGTGAACAACTGAAATTTGTAGTTTGGGCTGATAGGATAACTCCTAAAAGAGCTATGGGTATGAGCCCATTTGAATTGGTATATGGAGCTCAGGATTTTCTTCCCTTACATCTACAATTATCTTCATTTCAGTTTGTTCAACAATTTGAGGATTAAGAGGTCAGTCCATATGAAGCAAGGATTAATCAGATTGTGGAGCTAGATGAAGAGAGAAGAGCATCCCACCAGAGGCATGTTAGATTTAGAGAGAAGTTGAAAACCTTGTCTTGACAAGAAGGTCACTCCTAGGGCCTTCAATATTGGAGATCTGGTTTTGTTATGGGACAAAAGAAATGAAGATAAGGGAAAACATGGAAAATTTGATGCATTATAGATGGGCCCTTACTCCATTGATATTAGAATTGGTCAGAATACCTTTTTTCTCAAAGATTTAGATGGGGAATTTCTTGAACTTCCTGTTAATGGTAGGCATCTGAAGAATTTCTTGGATTAATCCCCAAATTTGAGGTATGCACAACTTGTATAGTGTCTAGTGTTTGATTTTTGCTATGTTTTTGGTGTTTTGTTAGTTTGTGGTTTGCCTTTGTGTGGCAGACCATTTTTGTCGGGTTCTCAACTATTTTTTACTGGTTTTGGCTCATGACTCCTTTTCCCATTGGATTATTTTGGCACTTAGTCTACATTGTTCTTGTGGCACTCCTTTGTGAGTGCCCATCCCCAGTGAAGCTGATGTTGGTGTCCATTTTGATCTTGCAATGCTTTTTCCCTAATTTTCCTTTCACTCTACATTTCCTGAAACATTTTTATAGTTTGAATGGATGGGATGAATTTTTTTTTCTGTTTCCATGCCCTAGGCCATTTGAAAATCATTTTCCATGCCTCATTTGTGAAGAAACACCCAAGTTTTCCATGTTCTATGCCCTAATTTTTCCAAATCTGCAGGCTATGCCATTTCTTCCCTTTTTCCGATCGTGAAAAAGGAAAAATTGATCGATTCATACTTGTATGTATTCAAAAATCCAATCCCAAGGTCGAGAAATGCTTGGAATCATGTTTTATCTGGTTCCAATTTGAAAAAATGTCCATCCTTGGTGAAAAGTTAATTTTTAGGGCATCCATGGCATTTTCTGTATTTTGACGGTCAAACAAGCGTCATTTGCTGTCAAATTCTTCCTTAGCATGCATTGGTAACGTGGCGGGTTCTAATTGGCCAAAGGTTGGTGGAAAATTGTTCTAACTTTTTGTTTTTGATTTTTGGAAAAATGGTGAAATTGGTTCCATGGCTCTGCCTTTTCCAAAATTGCCTATGTGGCATGTTTTGATTAGCCAAGGAGAAGTGGGGAGTCAGATTTCCTTGGAGATTTTTGACTTTATTTTGCAAAAAAATTTAAAAGTAAAAAACTGGCCCAAAACCCCGTAGCCAATCAGGAGTGGACACGTGTCCTAAAAATCAAAAAGGGAGGAGTGGGCCGATGGGGGACTTAGAGTTTTTTAGCTCTATTTTTCTAAAGTTACAAAATCAGTTTCAGCCCCGCTCCAATCAGAGGAGGACACGTGGAAAAAATTTGGGTAGAGGGGATGCGGATGGCGAGAGGTTTTTGAAGTTTTTGCCTTTGGAGGAAGAAAATGTTAAAGTGAAATTTTGAAGCACGGCCCTATGGCCAATCATAGGTAGACATGTGGCCTTGAAAAAGCAAAATGGGGGGCATATTTTGGGGTCACTTTGAATTTTTAACTTCAAATAGATCAAAGTTAAAAATGGGATGCATCTCCACTCCAATTAGTGATGGACACGTGGTGAAGGCAAAGTGGATCGGTGGGTCAACAAAGGCAAAAGGGAATTTTTTCCCTTTTGTAAAAAAGACTTAGAATGGAATATTTGAGGCATGGCTCTACGAAAAATCAGAAGGAGACATGTGGAGGAAAAAAATCGGAGGCGCGGAGTCTGTGGAAGAAAAATGGAAATTTTTCACTTGGCAAAAAAGGGGGTTAAGACATGATATAAGCCCATGGAATTTTAGCGATAGAGAGCATGACACGTGTCAAGGGCAAAGGTGGAGGTGCGGGCCTGCGGGGAAAAACATGATTTTTTTCCAAATTCCAAAAAAGGGGAAAAATGAGTAGAATTGAGCCACGATCCCAATGGGACCCACCATATGCCACGTGTCATCACCAAATTTCAAGGGCAGAGGGTGGAGGAAAAGTCAAATTTTTCCATTTTTCCAAAAATGCTAAAAAGTCAAAAAGTGAGCCCTGAATTCATTCCCAATCATATTTTGAGTCATGGAGGGCCCAGATTGAAGGAGAAACAAAGTAGATTAAGGGTAACTATACATTTTCATTTTTGCACCACCATTTTTTCTCCGGGAAGTGTGAATTTTGCATCATTTTTCATCGAATTTTTGGTCAATTTGCATCCTTTGTGCCTATAAAGATCAATACAAGTGGTTTTAGGGATTAATTTGTAGATTTGAGGTGTTTTTGAAATAAAGTTTTACTCGAGCCCGTGTAAAATGTGAAATATCAAACTATAAAGTTACTGAGAATCAAATTTTGGAATGATAATGATGAAATGATGAAATGGAAGGGGTGCATGCTTGGATAATGAAAAACGTGCCTCCACAATGGATAATGATGAAGGATTTGTAATGATTCACCATTTTTGAAACACCTAGCAACTTTGGTTACAAATTTGTTAAATGTCCCTATCTACGAATCATGTTGGAATTTTGTAACAAACTTGATGTTGGGCATATTATTTTCTTGGGAAAGAAGGATCAAATGTAATTGAATGTTATATAATGCATGTTTTGAGACATGCAAAATGTCGAAGAAACTTAGAATTTCATGGGAAAAATCTGGGAAGAATCCCATTCTCTGAGAAACCGCCTAAGAACCATTTCTAATTCCTTTTGCATCAGATTTGTATCATGTTGAGTTGGTTTCAGTTGTAAAGCCATCAATAAGATCTGACATTTTTCTTATAACATTCCCCTACTGATAAATTTGATCATTTCTGGATTATTTTGTGTTGTCTCTTGGCAAAATTTGAATGCACTTATGTTCCAGAATGTTTTTAATTTGTGTTTCTTGCTTCGTTGTAGTCTTGTGTTTGAAAACTCTTTTGATCATAAATGGTCTCATTTCTTATTGAAGTTTAGTGGCATCTGTAGTCTCACATTTAGAAGAGTTTTCATCTTATAAAGATGTAAATAGATTTAAATCACTTTACCTTCCTTGAATTATGAGATTGTTGTAAACCTTTGGGTGCACCTTAGGTCATGATAAAATAAAGATTCTGGATGCTTTGTTGGTTCATCTGCTGCAAGCTTTTGTGGTAGGTTATCAAATATTGTGTGGAAGAGTGCAGATCTGGGCCTCCATTTGGTGCACATATCCTGGTTGAAGGAGTATCTCAACCCTTTTGAAGCATTCTGTTGTGTGGGTCTTACAAATTTATTGCAAAGGTCCTCAAAGAATTTGGAAAATTCTAGTTAGTCTTGTCTAAAATCTCCCACCAAAAAATTTCATCCAGAATAACCAATCCTAACCCATACTACCCCTGCATTGCATTGTGTGTCAACAAAAGAACACAAAGCAAATCGGGATCATACCATGTCTCTAGCAGCATCAACCTTGTCTTGAAAGCATTTCCATCATTTAGTAGTGACAACTCTGTTGAGTTTGAATAATAGAAAATTGATCATATTTTCCCAAGTCCATCTCCATAAAATATGCATAGTATAAGGATATCTCCACCTCCTTCACAAAACATAGGCTGCAATATAGGTTCTCTTACCTTGTTTGAAAGGCACAACCCAAAATAGTGAGGATTAGATAAAAATTCTTTCAAGGTGCTACCCACTTCTTCAAATCATGAGTGCTAACAAGTCAAATAAATTGCTTCCTCGGATACAAAATGACATATAAATCATTTATCTACCTCTCGAGTGTTTTGCAAAATCCATGATGTTGATCAAGTTATGAAGGAGATTAAATCTATGTACTAACACCACAAACTCACCTTGGTTCTACAAAAACCTTTGAACGTGAGCATCATCATCAAATACTTTCCAATGTTTGATGTTATCAGGGACTGTAGGCCTAGTGAGTATTTCTACATCATATTCACAATATGGAGAAATGGTACAATTATCAAATCTAGACCCCAACATTGCCAACTTATCAAAGCAATCATATTTAAACTTCTGTCATGATGAAGAATGTTTAAGGCATCAAAAATCTCAATCAGATCCCAAACTACATGTTTGTATTATTTCATCCACATATTTTCTATTGCATACAATTTTCTAACTTTTTTGACAATCAACTCAGAATCTCCCTTTACAACAACATCTTTTACGCCATACTTCCAAGCAATACTCAGCTCTAATAGTAATGCTTCAACAATAACATACCCCACTTGCAGCCCACTTTCTTGATAATAACATACCCCATTTGGTAGGGAAATCAATAATTACACCATTGAGTTTCAAATTTTTACCCTGGATAGATTACAAGTTGCAACACCAAACCTTTGACACACCCAACAACCGGCACTTCCTAGAATCCATGATAGTACACTTTCCATACGCTACTGTTCCTTTTCTATCTAACTCATTCATAAATTCTAAAGGCATGACATTGCATGATGCCTTGGAGTCAAACGTACAATTATGTAAAGCAACCAGTCCTTGATGATCAAAGTTATGAAGAAAGGGTCAACACTCGGCTCAGATTCAACCAAGGACGTTCCCAAATAGACCTCCGATGGTTCACCAAATTCTTCTAATGTTGATGTCTTTCTTACCTCTACAATAACAAGTGGAGCCTCTATAACATTCACATTTCTCTTCACAGCATCCTTCTCCTCTTTCAATCCCAAATACTCAAGTGCTCTCTTCTTATGCTCAGGAATTCTAAGCAGCTCAACAATTGGAACACCAACCTTGATTTGGCTCAGAACTTGAGTAATGTCATAGGGAATGTATTTAGGAAAAAAACAGTAGAAGAAGGGCTGGAAATTTCATCAGATGGAACAAGGTTTTTAACATTTTGAGCATGGGGTGAAACATAAATTTTACTTGGGACAACAAGGATCTTAGCAGATTTTTCTTTCTTAGGAACTTCTTTTGGGATATTAGAAAGCAATGGGGTTTTATTCTTGGCCTAAGGCCCAACTCCCTTGATAGCCTTACTTCTTGTGTTATACTCCTTCTCTTGGGCAACCACAATGTTCATAAGTAGCTTCCTATCTTCTTCTGAGGGTATACCTCCATCATACTTCTTGATCATCAATGCCCTCAAGTACTCAAAATCATTATTGGGCAGCTCAAAGGCTTGTACATTATCAATTTCTAAAACATGAGAAGGAGGAAGAAGATGTACCCGTTGGATGCAATCCCAAAAGCTAGCAGCAGTCCGTGCACTTATCACTTTAGTAGATGTTTCTCGTTGACATGAGTGTGTAGGGAAGTCCATCATACAAGCATCATCATCCGTATTATAATAATCAACTTCCTCTTCAATATGTTGATCTCTTTCACATGGAGATGGGGTAAGAAACATATGTCACACAAGTCAATCTGATTTGCATCATCAACAACATCCACTCGGCATTTAACGAATCAAGAACAACCTTAATTTTGTTGGCTTGAGATTGTCTATTTCAAATCCCATAGGTCCTTTACCTTTGTCATCAAATCTCTACTCATTCCTATAGTGATTGCAAAATCTATCTTGTGTTTGTTACCTAGGTTGACCTTGTGAATTTTTTCCAATTCCTTTCTCAGCTCTTTACAACTTGTAGGAAATCTCTTTGACAACCCCTGCCAAAGTTTTCACCACTTTCTCCAAGTCTACACTCTTGTTTGCTTGATGCTTGTCAGGGTTTACCAATTTAACTCCATTTCTCTTAGGAGGTTTCCCAATAGCCTTGATATTGTTCTCAATTTGAAGTTCCATGGTGAAGGCCTACCTTAAATTTCTAGGATTTTTGTCCCTCAAGTAATATGTAACCTTCTTGTCAAATGCATCATAATATTTTATCAAACAAGATTCATCACATGGTCTTAAATTTATCGGCAATCTCCTCAAATTTTTATTGAACCTTGTGTTGAAGTCATGGACCGATTCATTTAGGTTCTTTTTATATTCTCAAACTCGATAAGAGGAATCTAGGATCAATTTTGTCACCATATTGCAACTCTGAATGAATTTTTCATTTCAGCCCATGAATCAATAGAATTATTTCGCAAGGCCTTATACCAATCCCTAGCATCATGCTCTAAAGTGTGCAAAAACAATTTAATGTACACATCCTCAAATCCAATTTCAAAATCCTCCATCATATTAATAAAGAGTTTCAAATGTTGATCACCTATTATGGTATTGTTCCCTTGGAACTTTGGCAATCTACTTCTAACATCCTGAGGCACATCACTAGGATAACCAACCATTCCACTAAAATTTATTGGGCCAAAGGTATTGAACACAAATGGAGGCCTAGGTGGAGGCTGAGCCATGTTGTTTGGTGGAGGTGATCTTGGGGGTGACACAAGCTGATGAGGAGTGTGAGGTATTTAGGGCTCAAGAATGTGATTCACAAGATTGGTATTCTCTTGGTGTTGATTTTCTTGGAAATTTTTCCTAGAAATTAAACACACATGTGCAGATTGAAGAAGGAACTCACCAGGTAAATCAGAAGGACCTTCACTAGTTGAACTAAAAAAGTTTATGAGAATATTTCTTGAATCAGAATCACTGGAAGAAGATTGATAATCCTTTATTAAAGGCTGATCTCTCTCACTAATGGATATACCCTTGCTTGATGTCTGACCTTCAACAACCTTCCAAACTTTTCTTTCCTCTAAAACTATCTTTCCTAATTATTGAAATAGCTTTCTACTTGGGTCCCTCCTAAAGAGAGATCTTCTTCCTTCCAGGTTTGTAGATTTATATGACACACTTCACTTAATGTATGATAAGGTACTGGTATTTATCAAAATATAACAGCCAGGAGTCACCACTAAGAATTTCACCCTATTTTGTGCAAATGCACTATGAAGATCTATCAAATGACTGCAAATATTAGCACTATGCAAAGCTTGAACAGATCTGATTTCTTTTCACTCAATTTATCAACTATTGTGAAATTTTTGAAACAAAAAATTGGAGACACTTGAACATATCAAAATCATAAATCTACTCTCATTCTTCATTATAAATCTGATCAGAAACTAATGCTCAGCAATGTAGTTGCACATAAAATACATGAGAAATATTACCAGAGATTTTGAAAAATTGAAATACTAAAAATGTCACCGTACTTGGCGCCATTTGGGTGTTTGAGGCTCAAAATAATATGAACTAGAAGCAGATTAACAAATTAGTTTGGATATTGCATTCTTCATCCCTGGAAATGGCGCCATTCGGGTGTTGACGGGCTCAAAAGAATATGAACTGGAAGAAGATTAAAAAATTAGTCTAGATATTGCATTCTTCATCCCGGAAATGGTGCCATTCGGGTGTTGGTACCTAGATTTAATCTCCTTCACAACTTGAGATTCATCATTTATTTTACAAGACATTCAGGGGTAGATAAATGGTTTATATGTCATTTTGTAGCTGAGGAAGCAATTTATCTGACTTGTTAGCACTCAGGCTTTGAAGAAGTGGGTAGCAACTTGGAAGGATTTGATCTAATCCTCACTATTTTAGGTTGTGCCTATCAAACAAGGTAAGAGAACCTATATTGTAGCCTCTGTTTTGTGGAGGTGAAAATATCCTTGTACTATGAAGATTTTATGGAGATGGACTTGAGAAAACATGATCAATTTCTCATTATTCAAACTCAACAAAATTGTCACTACTAAATGATGGAAATGCTTTCAAGACAAGGCTAAGGCTACAAAAGACATGGTATGATCTTAATTTTCTTTGTGCATTTTTGTAAATGGATTGTATTCTTTTGTTGACACAAAATACAATGCATGGGTATTATAGGTACGATGAGTTAATTTGAAATGAATTTTGGGGTGGGAGATATTCGAGACAATACTAACCGAATTTTCCAACTTCTTTGAGGACCTTTGCAAAACTTGAAAGACTCAAACAACATAAATGTTTCAAAGAGGTTAAGGTGTTCCTTTAACTAGGATATGTTCATCAAATGGAAGCCCAAATTTACACTCTTCCACACAATCTTTGATGATTTATCACAAAATCTTGAGTTAAATAAATCATCAAATCATGTAGAAATTTCTATTCTATCAGACCTAAGGTACCCCCAAAGGTTTACAATCAAATCTATATCAAGGAAAGTAGAGTGAATTTAAATTTGTTTATCCCTTCATCAGATGAAATATCTTCTAATTCTGGAATTACAAATGCCACTAAGCTATTACCAGAATTAGATCTGCATGATCAAAAGGAAATTCCAAACACCAGATTGCACTAGGAGCAAGAAACACAAATTGAAAACATTCTAAAACATAAGTAAATGCAACTTTTACCAAGAGATAACACAAAATAATCTAGAATGACCAAATTTATCAATAGGGAATGTTATAAGAAAAAACTCGAGCTTGTTAGTGGCTATACATCCGCAACCAACCTAACATGATACAAATTTTATACAAAAGGAGTTAAAATGGTTCTCATGTGGGTTCTCAGAGAATGGGATTCTTCCCATATTTTCCCATGAAAATTCTAAGTTTCTCTAACCATTTGCATGAAAAATTCATGCAATATATAAATTTCACTCACTCACTCACTTTTCCCCTCAAATATTTCCTCCAAAAGTGGAATATTCGAAGCACCTTTGCTTTACAAAATTTCTGGAAAATGACATTTAACAAACTCACAAAAAGTTTTGAGTTGTTCTTTCAAAAGGTGAATCATTACAAAACTTCATCATTATTCAAAGTGGAAGCATGTTTTTCATTCCTCACACATGTAGACCCCTTTCATTTTATTATTTCATCTTTTCCTTTCCCAAATTTTTACTCTAAAACTATGGATCTGGTAATTCACATTTTTCACGAATTAGAGTAAAAATTCATTTGGAATGTGCTTTGGATTCACAAATTGAGCCCCAATTCGATCAATTCGGATCCCGAGCCAAAATGGCACGAATTGGTAAAAACTTCGATGAAAATTTATGCAAAAACACATCTCCAAACTTCCTGGAGCTTAAATGGTGGCCAAATTGGTGAAATGCATAGCTACCATCGATCTATTCTTATCTTTAAATCTGAGCCCTCCACGTGGTAGATCCAAGTAAAAATGGGCCTCGGGGACACTTTTTATGTTTTTACAACTTTTTAAACATTTTCAATATTTCTTGATTTCCTCCACAACTCTACCTTTGCGATTTGGGTCTGAAAAATTACGTAATATGATTGGATATGGAGTCACGGATCAATTTTACACATTCTGCATCTTTTTAGACAAAGGAAAAATTATCAACTTTCCTCCGCAGCTCCGTCGTCTTGTAAGAAACGTGTCCTCATATGATTGGCTGAGGGGAAGCAATCTAATTTTAAATTTTAATCTTATTTTTCCAAAGGAAATGTTTCAACATTTCCTCCATCATCCACTCCTCTGCCATTGACTCCTTAGATGAACTTTGAATTTTTACCTTCAAGCTCGTGGGTCCATTCAACGATTTTACCCTTTTGATAACTAGAGGCTAAAAATATAACTTGCCTCCGATAGCCCACCACCCCGCCTCTGAGCCTACCACGTGTCATCCATTGAGTCAATGGTAGGTTGTTGTCCATTTTGATGATTTTCTCCTTTTTCCAAAATGGGTGAAAATTCTAACTTTCCTCCGAGGCTCCATCTTCCGCTCTGTGCTTTGATGTTGACACATGTCTTCATCCCATTGGCTGCGAGTTTGCGGTCCAATTTTATACTTTAACTCTTTTTCACCAAAGGCTAAAAAGTATCAAACTCCTCCACCTTTCCATCTCCCTGCCTGCCACATGTCCTCCTCTAGGGCCTGCAGAGTTGTGGGGGCAACTTGCACATTTTTCCAAAAACACAAAAATGTTAAGTTTTTAGAAATGACCCACCAATCCTTGTCCAATTACAAATGGCCACGTATGCAAAAGTAAATGAGCTAGAATTTGACAGAAAAGGATGCCTATATGACCATAAAAAAATGTAGAAATTACAGTGACCCCCAAAATCAATTTTTTGTTCATGGGTGAAGAATTTTTCGATCAAAAGGTAAATGGAAAATGATTTTAGGAAATTTACAACCATGGCAAGGGATTTTTGAGGGAAAATAAGTACAAATTGAATGATTTCAAGCTCCAAAGGCTGAGAATAAATAAAAATGGTAGAGGCATTTGAAACGGGAAAAATTAGGGCAAAACATAAAGTAAACACCGGGGATTCCTTTAGAATGGTGAAAAATGGAGGAAATGTGAACAACACATAGTACTCAAACACAAAAACAAGTCATTTGTTGTCAAATTCAAAGTATATAAGAATCCCAAAACCATTTTTCTCATAAATAGGGCACAAACACATTTCTCCTTCTCAAAACAGGATGCTTCAAATTGGGCACCAACAACGCCCTACAGTGAATGATTTATATCTAGATTTTCTACTTCTTCATCATCCACTAGGTAGACCATTTTTCCTTTTTCTTTCTTAAGGAAAGTGCACTGAAGTAGTGTGGCATCAGCCTCTATTTCTTCAACAAAATGTGCTACTGAGTTTCTGTCATCCAATAACTCCTGAAGGAGTTCCTCAGCCTTGGCACTATCTCCAATAGTTAGCGCTTTATGAATTATAATGCTTCTTTCACCGGAGGCTTGGTAAAGAAGAAGTCAAAAGTTTGAGTCATTCCTACAATTAAATCCTACCAATTTTTAGACTCTCTATGGAGTTCTGCATATACATATCAAACATGTGCACAACCTTATAAAGTGGAATAAAACTTGTGCACCCAGAGTGAAGGTGGTAAAGCTTCTGTCCCTCTATCTAGAGTATCTCACACTACTAAACATGGTGTTGAACATGTTGATTACCATGATAAGTGCATATTTGAGTAGGTGCATTTCTCTTGAAGAACCTAGTGGCAAGAGAAATCCTAATTTCATTCCATCCTACAAGATTATCCTTGTGGACCACCCACCAACGCGTTGTTGTCCCGCATAGGGTATATGCTAGCATATTCCTTCTTTCCAATGGGTCTATCCATTGTTCTTCCATGGCACGTAGGAACACCATAGGGTATCCTTCTCTAGTGTAACAAGGTACCGAGTTGTTACCTATTCTCCTGATATAACGTGGTTTGTTGACCCTAGGAAATATGTGCTTTACCTCGCACCTTACTAACTCATAAGTGCTATGAGCCCAATTATCACAAGAAATACTTGTAGTATCACTAATAGAATGTGCATCCTCCCATTGAATGATTCCTTCTTTACATGGATCAAGCACCTCTAGATCCTAGATGACACATACATAAATATTATTTAGGTCTTCTTCACTCAAGGGCTCAAAGATAGGGTGCAGATTTGCCATCTATTAAAGGGATAATAACTCTTTCCTTGTTGTTTTCAAAAATGATATAACCCTTGTTGAACCAAATATCAACATTATTTTCATAGCACCAAGGATGCCCCAATAGATTCAAGAATCTATCTAACTCTTCCAGCACTAAAAGCACAAAATCTCATGTGAACTTAGCTCCTTGTATGGTAATAGATGCATCTTTTAAAAATCCAATAGAGTGGCCTTAGTCCGATTAGCCATGAACAATAAATTTGAGGGTGGCTCCAATGGGGCTCCCCATTTGTACCCATGCATATAAGGTAAGAACATTGAATTTCACACATGTATCAATCAATATATTACTTAATAGCCACCCATCCACAACAACATTCGAGTTATTTCCTTGTCATAATCTAGGCTATGAGGAGGAATATTTGCATGTAGTTTCTGCCATCCAGTCATAGTACTCTCATGTGGAGTGTTTCCTTTTAACAAATTCCCCAAAAATGGAATGATATTCTCTTGGCACAACATTTTGCACACTTCTCTCAAGTCATCGATATCGGTTTAGATCGTCTCGATTTTTTTTTGCTCCACCTTTCGTGATTATTCCTTTAAATATTGTATTTTACCCTAAATATTCCTGAGTACCTCTATAGTTTCCTAGTAAACCTCCTTTTGATGGGTGGGATCTAGGTACCGTGCATATAGAACCTCCTCCTTAGTGATGGTAGGATTCTGCTACAATGCTTCTTTGGCGCACGCCGCTTGGCCATGCGGTAGTGATCCTTAATTACAACACCTTAAATTCTGGTTCCAACTTGGGCATCCACTGATTTTTCATAGTGCATTGTATCCTAACCATCCCTAAAACTTTGTTTTATTATTTATGTTACTTGATAAGATGCTCATACAGGTCTGAGCATTCCTCATAACTATGATTATTTCCACAGAAAGATCATGTAATATTCTAAGGACATTCACACATGTAGTGGTCAGGGGATCCACATGTATAACATGTTCTATGAGGGAACTCACCTCTTCTGCCACCATGACCTCATCCTCTGAATCCATCACAGTATCCTTGACCTCTGCCACGACCTCCTTCAAAACGCCCTTCATTCCGATCATAGCACGCCTGATTGTGATCCCAATCCTGATGTTCATTCTTTCCTTTAGAGTTATCTAAAACTCCTATCTGATGTACACCGATGTCTATAACATCATGGGTCTAACCAATCAGCTGGAAATATTCCGTGTCATGAGTCATGGACCTATAAATTTTGCGGTGGTAAGAAATATTCTTCCTTATTGTGCATTGTAGTAATGGGCAGCAACTAGCATCATGGTTTAGATGGCATATCTCACAGTCCAATAACAATGAGCACATGAATCTATGGGGAAAACTATACTTTTTGTGACCTTCCACTTCACAATCCATACACCAAATCCCTATGTACATCTCATGTGCTGAATTTTCCCTCCTGAGTTTCTCCAATTGCTTTTCCATAGCTACGATCTATACTTCTAAAAATGGGCTTACCCCGGTGTATATACTTCTAAGCGCCTCGGCGCGTAAAGTTGATTCAAGTGCTTTGTGTGGATCGATGTATGTCTTATTTGATAACACCCTTCTAAAAGGTATTATTAGGCCTCCAATGAACCATTGTGCATGATATCTTACATGAATATCATAAGAAAGCTTGGATAATAGTGTTTTGAAAAAAGCATCATAATCTCTGAAACTCTCAGTAGTGCCTTGCTTAATATCCTTGAGCACACTTATACTCTTCTACTCAAACTCAGGGATGTGAAACTCTTTAAGGAAAGCATCTTTTAAAGTTGTATAGTCTATGCAAGTCTGATTAGGGTCAAAATTTCTGTACCAGCTATGTGCGCACCCTTGTAACATAGTAGCAAATTGGCTTGCCCTACGCTCAGAAGCCATGATTCCTTTTGCATGCCACATTATTTCACACATGTGTATGTGTTCAATAGCATCTTCTATGCCCCTATACTCTGGAAGACGAAGATACATCTCCATGTAAATATTATGGGGTTGGTGTGGACCTTTCCCACCTGATCCAAAACCTCATGTGTTTCCTTTGCCTCCAGAACCACTAGATCCGTCGAACTAGAGCCACCTATGCCTCCTGATCCTAAACCTGTAGCTAGGGTCAGACCAGAAGATGTACTCCCATGTGTCCCAACAATAGTACTAAACTGCACCCTAACAGATCTATGAAGTGTTATTACTCCTAGAAGATAGTCTAAAAATCTATGCACGTGAATTTTGTGTGGATGATACACACGAAAAGGTACTCCCATATAACAATGAAGCCATTTATGCTACCATCGATGTGCTTCTTATATGACTCACTCCTACTCTCCCACTACTTGAATTAGCTTGTTGATTGTTTGTTGTACTAGATACTAGAAGACCAAGCGCAAGGGCAATATTGCGAGGTGGATTCGGATATGCGTTTGTAGCCCAGTGTCGTCTCTATTGGCATGCTTCTACATGAGGCCGAGGAGGGTTCCCTATCATGCTTTCCCAAATGGGGTATTTCTTGATGCTCGGGTTCCACGTATTCTACGAACTTCAAACCCTTCCCAAACTATCTCTCTCCACAATGCCATTTTCTCTACAACATCCCACTACTTCTCTATCTCCCTCTCGTGTGCCTCATTATACTTAATCTACCTTTCCTCTCTTTTCCTTTCTCGTCGATAGATCTGCCATCTTTACCAAACCTTCTCCTCTCCTCACGCATGGTGGGGTTTAGTTTTCCATTAGTTTTTTCTCCAAGTTCAAGGTTACCATTAGAATTTTGATCGCTAGTGGAATGCCTTACAGGTAAGTTCCCCTGGGATATCATAAAAATTGGAATTCAGCTACCTCTAGGCATGAATAAGTGGAAATTGAGTACTCCAAGATATAGCTATTCAAAACACCATGGAACCATGTATCCACAGCACGAGTCCAAATCAGATCAGCATCATAAAGGGTCTAAAATTCTTCCTATGTCTAGAAAAGGGTAAGATGCCTCCAATTCCATTTAGACACATAAGCAACCAGCCAGTCATACATTTCTATCCAAAAGATAGTGAAGAAGATCACGTACAAATAGTCATACAACTTCTCGCTCCATAACGTGCATGCGTCAAACCGAGATCTGGTGTTGAAATTCCGCATGTATGCTTCTTCCGTGTCGTGTATCCACTCCTCAACACTTATTAGGGTCAACTAGTATGTCTTCATCATGAATCATCCTAAAAATAATTTAAAAAGAGGTCCCGATAATAGAAACAATGATGCAGCCTAGAATTCACCAATAAAATCCCAAGCAAGCTGGCACATCACTCACCCTAGACTAAGCTCTCACCCGAAGCACGCAAAGGTACGGGCCCTCTTTATGGTTGATGTTGTAGGATGTTAGCACGACAAATACTTAATGCATTCAGATCCATAACTAATATATCATTCTACATTGCATGTTCAGATCTAGATCTAGAGAATAACAAAATTAAAAGATAACCATGATGAAATCAAGCATGAAATAACTAATTATACTCAAGATTTGATCTTTGTGATTCAAAAATACATTCCATTGCATTAAACATGATAAATACACATAAGCCTATTAGAATAGCTAATACCATAGTTCATGTGTGCATCGATTTGATAGTAAAACCTCACAATAACTCGGTTCTCACATGCCATTCTCTACTATGTAGTTCATTATATATTTATGAGGGTGGGGAATTGTCCTTCACCGCTTATCTAATGAAAGAATAGGTCACATAATTTTATTAGCCACAAATTTGTTACAATAATAGCCTCACATGAAAGTGCACTAACAATAGAGTTATTCTAGTTAATTGTCGGTGGTAAATATATTCTCATCCTGTACCCATGCAAAGCACTTCATAGTTGATCCTCCAAAAATAGTCAATTCTTGTCATGTAAGTCTTTAACCAATTTGTGTGTTTTTCATGCTATGTAGTCATTTTTATCCCTATTACAAAAGAAAGGGTCCCCATGCACACCGGCTTATCACCGGTGGGCACCGGGTGCTCACCCGAGGTACACACAGTGCCGAGTCTCTCTTTTATGTGATTTTATTGGGAAACATCATCTATGATCCATGTTTAAGAGATTTAAAAGGAAGTAAGACATACAAGCACCATAGAGCTCAGAATGACTTCTAGATCCTTGCAGTCATTCTAGACAGAAAGAGATTAACAGATTATATAACTTATACCAAAATAGAAAGAAGTTGTACAAGCATCCATACTTAATCATAAACATAAATGAAAAATAAATATGAGAAAGATGTATGCATCAGAATCATCAATGTTCATATTCATGTAAGATGATAACCTCATTACATTCATGGAGCCATTATAGAATGTTATAGAGAAGCAAACCTTGATCATGCATTATATACGGACTCATATGGATAGGATATTAAAAGAATATTATAATCCCCATACCCTTAATACATCCTTCCCTAAGCATAATTACCGGAACTAACGAGTTCTTACAATATTTCTGCAAGCTCCACCCTCTATCTATTTCTCTCTCTCTTTAATTTTGTAGGCACTTGTATATATAGGATTTTTAGACAACAAACTCATCCTCCAGTGGCCTCAGATCTAATGCCAAGTGTTTTAATGTGGTCCTCCATGCAAGCATGCTTCTCTATGCCCGAGCTTTATACTTTTTACCATGACGTACTTCTATAAGATTCTACCGTAGGAATGCTCCTTCCTGGGCCAACCTGTCACTGGGTAGCACCTTATCCACTCTGCATGTGCAGTTGGGTCATGATTTTCATGTGTTCTACCCAAAACGCCCAATATGGCTAAGTCCTAAACCCTTGGTTCTGTCTGCGCGTGCCACGGGTTTCCTTAAAGCCTTCCTTAAACCTTTACCTTAGTACTTTATCCTTGCCCACCTTTCTTCAACTAGGCCTTGTGCGCCTATGTGCTTTTATACTTAGCCAATATTTTAGGGGCCCAACATCACCCCACACTACGTATGTTCTCCGTTTGTGGGAACAATTCTCCAGTGAAAAGAAAGAATACAGTAGACTTACGCCCTAGGACAAGAATAAGGGGATGAAGAAATAGGGAAAGAATAAAGAATGGGGAAGTGATGGAATCACTGCAATAAGCTAGGAAAATCCTTTTGCAAGTTGGCCTCCAACTTGTTCTAGGCATAAAATTCATTCTATGCTCTCTTACGGATGTCGCCGACCACGGTGGTCACCTCCTAAAAATTTAGTCCCTGGCCTTGTGTGTTTATGGTGTTAGCAACTTTCTCTAACTCTTTGCCTACATCATCCAGTGCATCCATTCTTCATGTAATCTATGGGTATAGTTCCTTCAACCAATTTTTAATTGAACCCCTTAAGGTTTCAATGGATTCAGATTTCTTTTCAACCTCGAAAAGGATTCTATCCCTTTCTATCCTATTTCCCTTATTCTTTTCTTGAAACTCCTTGAGTTTTGCTTCATGAGTGGTGACCAAGATGCCTACCACTTTGTCTCTATCTGCGCAATTGTTGTATGTGGCCTCAATAGTCTGGGAAGTAACTTTTATATCAGCAAGAACCTTGTTGTACTCAGCTATGAATGCCATGACTTTCAATTTATCTTCTTTCTCCAAGCGCGTGGCCACTTCTTCTACAGATTCCAAGGCTAACGACTACCTCTCCATGGTGAGGACTCTTGTTAAATCCTCCAGGAATCCCAAGGTAGATCCATACTACGCACAAGAGGCACTAGGTCCGAGTCTTCAATACTATAACATTATTAATAGACTCCACCTTTTTGTATACCATGCACACCTTAGCCTTCTCGTATTTTAACTCACACTACAACTGGGCACTGATTAGTTTCTCTTGACTTAGCTCCTTTTCCCTTACAGCTAGCTCTTCCTCTTTCTTCTTTAGGTCCTCCTCCAGATCTTTGATTCTATCATTCTACCCGAAGAGTCTAGCTTCGACCTCAACAGAGACCTTGTTGAGTGCATTGCATAGTTGTTCATCCAAGAGCTACTGAACAGTTCACCACTGGGTTGTCTTCTCTTGGTCTTGGTAATGTTATTATTGCCCGTGGCTTACTTCAAATTTTGGCTCATCAAGATGGGACTCAATTTCCCATGAGAGCATCTTCCTTATCCATGGGTATGCAACCTCCTTGTCAAAATATGACATTGCCACAAGCTCCTCTTGGAATTATGCTTTGGAACCACACCTAAAACATATTTTTGGGGTCATCAATATAACCCATCCCTGGCCTCTCCTCCCCTATACGTCTTCCTCCCATGCACGTGCCCTTAGGAGTACTTATAGTTAAAATGGGGCCTTTGGTGCTGCCTTGGTCCTTTTCTATGCTCTCCTCCTTATCCTTGTTCACCACCGGCTCAGCACTAAGTTCCAACTTCTCCTCCACTAAGGTCTCAATGCTCTTTTTTATTCTCTCTACCACCTTGGTTATCTATTCTAGCATAAGGCTTGGAGCCTTCTACGTCTGTGTGCTATCCTCCTCACTTCTCATGTCCTGGGTGCCTCCCCCTTCCTGGCTATCCTTGCACCACATGAAGAGGAACCCTTGTTCCTCTTCTCTTTCTTCTTCTTGAATCATGCACGTTGAAAATAGGTGGCCCTTGATCTTTTTCAGGTTCATCTTCCCCACTAACATCTTCTTCACTATCTTCTTCTTCACCTATGTATTTCTCCAAACTCCCAATTTCTTCTGAGGTGGTCTCCTCTTCTATCCTCTGCTTCTTCCTAACCCGAGGATTTTGGTGTAGGTGACTTTGTTTCTTCTTCTCCTAAGGACTCCTTGTCGACTAATTTTCTCGGCTCTTGAGTCTTTTCTTTGACTATGGACCTATTCTTGCATGAATACATACTTGTTCTAGCACTTGTCCTGGGGAACCTATTACATATGTATCCACCACACTTGCTATTTTCTTCTCTGGCTCCTTTTCCTCCCATTTGGGCACGGGTTTCTTCTTTCCAGTTATATCCTCAGGGATAGAAACCTCATTTTCTAGATATGTGCTCTTCTTAGATTTGGGTCTTATGCAAAGGTATACACACACCACAGATCCTCCTATAATGGGAAAATTCATGGGCCTTGTCATTTGAACTTAATGAAACATGTACCTCTCCATGTACACATGCTTGTCAAGGTAGACCAACCCTTTGCACATTTCCCTATGGTCCTAGTCCAGATTACCAAGGTCTAGTTTCAACTTCTTGGATTCTTTGAACCTATTTACTCCCGCTTGGAAGTATTGAGCTATGAAGGAAAAGGGGAGCTTGCACCATGGGCTCCATGTCTCATCCATTAGTCTGAATCTACCTAGGTAGAAATACTGGTACATAACAAATTCAGCTTCTCCCTTGGTGGCCACTTGTATCTATTCAAGAATCCTCCATTCTGCCTCGAACGTGTTCCTCAGGTGCATATACCATTTCTCCAGGCATGCCTTGTGCACAGTCATCATAGAGTCATAGGTGTATTTTTCAAATCTCTTTGCGGGCAAAGGGTCCTCAGCAGGTACTCCCACATGAATTTTTTTGATGCATCAGGTACTCCAATCTCTAAAAACACAATGGTTAGCAGGACATTACCGAAAAGGATCCTATCACCTTCCTTCACGTAGCTAACAATATCATCCGTGATAAACGTAAACAAGTTATAGATGGTGCCCTCTGAGATTTTCCTGCAAACATGTAACCATGGCTTATTGACCTGGGTCCATCTCTCTTGTCCATTTAAATTTTTCACTAGATGCACGGCCATCTTCATTACCGGGTCCTCGATGTATGTGATATTATAGTACCTTGACCCCTTTTTGTATGCGTAGGTGGTGATAGTCTCCTTAATTTCCTCTTTATCACTTAGGTTGTCTTCCAAACCATCTCATTCATAAAAGAGGCCTATGAAATGTGAAATGAGATGAGGGGTAATGCAAATCTTGCACCCTGTGAAATGGAAGTAGTTTTCACATACACGTGACATCAGCCATTGATATAGGCACTCAGGCTTCCTGAAGTAGGGAAACTCAAAGAGTTGCAATAACCCTGTCTTCTCCAACTTGACCTTCACATCATCTTTATAGATGGTAAAACCCTCTAGTGTCCTTTTATTTGTCGGGCACACTAACTATAGTGCCATATCCTTCTCGATTCTGCTTGTACAATGATTATAGTTATTTATAGACATGTTTCTTATATGGGACTCCCACTCCTTTCCTAATAACACTCCATCTGGGTACTACATTTCTGCATACCACTCTTCATTTGTGTGTGCGTCAGTTTCTTGTTATTTTCCCTTTCCCTTTCCCTTTCCCTTCTTGGGTGTGCTAATGGGTTTCTTGGGTACCATTTTCTAGGTCCTCTTACTACTTCAATCACTTCTTATTACTCTATTCTTCCACTCTCTCCCACCTTAGATATTGAATTTGTGAAGAAAAATCCTTAAACCCGTGCCCTAGTTCTTTAAACCCTAACTGGGATAATCCCTTCACAAGATGACGCCTTCTCACAAATTTTCTTACGCCCGTGAAATCCCTTCCTTCTGGTTCGTAGATCCAAACTAGTTACTCACACTCAATCTCTTCAAATTTTTCTTCACATGGATTAGTTTTTGGAAGCCCTAGTTTGCAAATATGCAAAAAGCACTTCTTTCTCCTTATACACAAAGTGAATAATGAAATTCCTTGAACCTTTATTTATAGTTTTTCCTTTTTAAGCATTAAATTCTACTTCACCTACCACCGTACTTTTCACATTTAATGCAGATTTTTCAAACAAAGTCTGACTTTAGCACTTTTAATCACGTGCCCAACCCTACGTGGACAATCTTCTAACCTTCTAGCGTGCAACCAATCTATCTAGAAAGGACACTCTTACGTGTGTGTTACCAATTCTAAAGGCACTTCTTATGTCCCTGATTTTTGCTCTCGCCTACCTTGTGTTACTTATGCACTTTTTCCTCCTTTGTGCGTGGGATATGAAAGTAGCCTTATCTTGACACCAACCATCCTTTCCACCCTTTCTTTCCATGCAGCTCCTTCAACAAGGCCATTCAACTGGGCTTTTCAACACAAACTTCCCTAGAACTTTACCCATGCTCTCCTTCACATCACTCCAACCCACACTAAAACGATATGTGGTCCTCTGTGCACTCAAAAATCCTCAAAGTAATAAGGTTACCAAAGTGTCAAAGGCACAAAACAAAACAACAACACAAAAGGGAAACACAAGAAAATAAATGCATAAAGGAAATTCTAAATAAACTAGAAAAATTACCTTATTTACAAACACCAAGAAGACTTATTTATAGTAGGACTTCAACCTACTTCCATTTAAGTTTCTAGGCAATTTCATTCCATCCAAAGGCAGAATCGCGGCATGTGTCCAAATCAAGGATTACAAGATTTTTAGGGACCTAACCAATGGACCTTCAACTTCCCGAGGATGGCACATAAACTTAGAATCATACAAGAAGACCATCTGTCCAACCTCGACTTCTTGATTTCGATGTGGCAAGCGTGCCATGATATTTACATTTCTTTTTCTATTGTTTAGCTCCACCTGGAAAGTGATCATATTTCATCCAACTTCATTAGTTCATCAATTTGTCTTCCAGCGCTTTCTCATCATCCAACCCTCTTGAGCGGGCTATTCGCAGAGAAGGTAACATGAATTCAACTGGAAAAACAACTTCCACGCCAAACACCAATTGAAATTGTGTGGCTTTGTTCAACCTTTTATAAGTTGTCTTGTAAGCCCATAATATGGTTGATACCTTGTCATCCCAATTTTGTCTTCCAACATCACAATTTTTTGTTAGAGTATGACTCAGTATTTTGTTAAATACTTTCACGGTTCCATTTGCTTGTGGGTGATAAGGGGTAGCCTTGTGATGAGCTACCATGAACTCCACTAATAGGATCCTCATGGTCTCATTCAAGAAATGTGTACCCCTATTGCTGGTTAAAATTAAAGGACATCCAAACCTCGTGATAATGTTCTCCCACAAAATCTTGTCATTGTGGTTCAGCTTTGTGAGTCTTTAGTCTGGGCTGCCTCTCGCCCACCTTATCAAATAGTCCATGCAAGTTATTACATATCCCGATCCATTCCTACGTGTTTCTGGGTGCAATAGGTCCTACAAAGTCTATTGCCCATTTCTCAAAAGGTTCGGGACCAGGGATAGGGTGCAAAGGCATTTCATCTCTCTTTTCTTACTTGCAATGTGTTGAAAATGGTCACCCGCTTTACAATAGTCCTTGCAATTATTATACAGAGTTTCCCATCACAATCCTACCGTTAAAATTTTACGTGCATTGGTGTCACCTGCATAATGTCCACCCGCACTTCCCCATGTGTTTCCTCTATGATGGCAAGGTGCTCATGCTCTAGTACACACCTACACAAAACTTCATCGTTCCTAGCTTGTATAAGTCCCCACCGATCAACATGTACGGGCGTGATGCGTATGGCTAGTTGATTTCTTTCTAATGCCTTCATCCCTTCTAGTTCCACACCTTCCTTTAGGAATACATCAATATCCTCCAAATATGAGGGTGCACGCCACAACATAAACAATTATACGTCTTGCATAGTCTCTTTAATACTCTACATGTCCTCCTTTGAATCAATTTTTGATAGATGATCATGTCCATAATTTTTATTTCTAGGCTTCACAACTACCGTAAAATCAAACTCTTGAAATAATAGCACCCATCGACATATGTTCCCTTGTAGAATGGGATTTCTCACCAAGTAATTTAACACCATGTGCTCGGATGTAAAATACAAAGGGTGTTACCAGCAGATATTGTTTGAACTTGAAAAGCGCATAGATCATTGAAAATTCTTTGCACTTAGTCATGGTGTAATTCTACTCTACTGGTGTCAACTTCCTACTTGCAAAACACAGAGGATGATCAACAATTCATTCACCCGGTTGTGAAAGCACTTCTCTAATGGTGGTTCCTAAGGCATCTACATGAACATGGAAGGGCTTGTCCCAAGAGGGAAAACGTAATATAGGCACGGTGACAAGCCTATCCTTTAATGTGTCAAACACCTTCTATTGCACCTCTCCCTAATAGAAGGCACTTTTATGTCTAAGAAATTCTTCTAGAGGCACAGAAATCTTGGCATACCCCTTGATGAAATTCTTGTAATAACCCGTATGTCCAAGAAATCCATGCCCTGGACTCTCGCTAGTAGGCTCCCCCAATCCCACAATAACTACAACCTTGGCAGGATCTACTAACAAGCCCTCCTTACTTATGATATGCCCAAATAATGTCTTAAAGGGTGTAACAAAGACACACTTTTTAATGTTGAGGGATATCCTTAACTGCTGACACCTCTCAAACATCATCCTCAAATTATCACGATGGTATTTCACTAGCCCATACATTGTCCAATCATCCGAGATAAACTGAATAAATTTGTGAATGAAGTCTTGGAATGCTTGAACCACTATGTGTGAGAAAACAACAAGCACATTCTTTAACCCAAAGGGAATGACCGTGTATGTAAAACTTCCCCATTCAGTGGTGAAATTTATCTTCTCCTGGTCTTCTTTTGTAATTCGAGACTTGGTGTTACCACGAAAATCCATTCGTAAAGGAATAGATTTTGCATCCAAAGTGACTCCCTCCAAAATTCTATCGGTGAATGGGGTTGGAAAAGGATTGATGACACACACCGCATTCATCTCCCTATAATCCACACAAATCCTAATCCACCCATCCTTCTTGATGCTCATTACCATTGGACTTATCCATTCTGATTCTTCCAAAACTTCAATTATCCAAAAAGCTATCATTTTGTCTATCTCTTCCTTTAACTTTATGTGTAAATTGGGATTGATCCAAAGAGGGTATCTTCTTGACCGAGTAGAAATTGTCCTTCAACTTTATCCTCATCTCCCCCAAGGAATGGTGGATGCCTTTGAGCTCATGGTACCCGCGCAGAATAAATCCTCAAATTCATGTAAAAGATCAATGATCTTAGAGAGATCCTTCTTCAACTTGTAATCTCCAATAATAGCTTCCTTAGGTTCTTCTCCTGAGTTGATGTTAACCTTCTTTGTCTTCAAGGGCTCATGGTAGGTGTGCATGTGAGCATCAGCAAAGTGACCACTACCTCGCATGTCCCTATAGAATGGTTAAAATTGAATCTCTCTACTTCCTCCCAGCAAAGTAACATATACTAATTTCCCTTTTTCCTTTCCAAGCACACACGCTCAAGATGGATCTCTTCTACTTATTCTACCTCTTCTTCAAAGTTCACCTATAAACCTAGTCCACCTAGCAATTCCAATAGTCTATCTTCTACCATGGTACTATCCCCCATGGTAAGGTGCTTAACAACCTGAAATTCCTTATCAACTGATGGCTTGGTACTTTGGTACTCAAATGTTTGAATGAGGTCAGCTGTTAGCTCTTTCCAATTTCCTATTTGGCGGTGTGTCTCAAAATGTATGTACCATGCGTGTGCATAACCCTACAGTGTATAATATAACTTGTGTACCTAGAGGGATGGTGGAAAATCTTCCACACCTTCTCTCCAAACCTTCTCATAAGCTTGGATGTGGAAAGAGGTGAGTTCCTTACCATGGTAGTCCTTGATGGTGGTGGGCACATTGCTTCTAGAAAACCTAACAGAGAGAGAAATTCTCACCTCGTGCCATTCCAAAAGGCTCTCTTGATGTGTAGCCCACCACCGTGCCACTGTGCCAAGTAGGACATAACTTAACATCCCCCTCCATTCCTTCTCCTCCTTCCACTGAGCTTCCATCTCCTATAAAAATATCTCAGGGAAGGCCCCTCTTGAATACTTAGGTAGCTCTTTTCCTCCTAGGCACCGAACTATACGTGCCTTTGTTACTTTTGTTACCAATCCTCTCAAATGTTGTCCAATCAATTCATAAGTCCCATGCACCCAATTATCACATGCTAGGCTGGTGGTGTCGATTCATTGACCGAGCATCCTTAAACTGAATAAATTTTTCGGTAGGATGGATTATCTCTAGATCCTTGATTGAGCACACATATATCCTATCCAGGACCTCTTCTCCCAAAGGTTCAATATAGGGTGTTGAATTCCCATCAACCAGGGGTATAATGACCTATTCCTCCTTATTTTCAAAGCTGATGTACCCCTTGTTGAACCGAAGGTCCATATTGTTCTTGTAACACCATGGGCGCCTAAGTAGTCTTTGGGAAATTATTTTCCTCGGTGAGTGCCAAGA
The DNA here is from genome assembly GCA_018340775.1 of Taxus wallichiana var. yunnanensis. Classification (NCBI taxonomy): domain Eukaryota; kingdom Viridiplantae; phylum Streptophyta; class Pinopsida; order Cupressales; family Taxaceae; genus Taxus; species Taxus wallichiana. The sequence goes on from CM031239.1 coordinate 83,248,052, forward strand.
CTTTGAAGTACCCAAGTAAACTTAGTTCCCTAGATAGTGATAACGACATCCTTTAAGACATCGATGGGCATTGCCTTCATTTTATTTGCTATATAAAACACATTCAAAGATGGTTGTAATGGAATCCTTCCCATCTAATGCCAAGCATCTAGTGTGAGAACATTGACCTCTATGCCTATTTCAATGAGGATATTACTAAGGAACCATCCATCTACAATCGCATCTAATGTGATCTCTTTGTCATAGTCAAGGATGTGAGGGGGAAGGTTTGCATGCAAGACCTACCTCTCACACTCTTCTCCAAAATGTGGTACCCTCTCCCTCAACCATGCTCCTAGCAAGGGAATAACATTCTCTTGCGTTAGCATTTTACATACTTCCTTGACTTCATCCATGTCATCTCTTGGTGCCTCGACCTTCCTCCTTTGCTCCTCCCTCCTAGACTACTCCTTTAGACACTGGATTTCTCCTTGTAAACTACGAATGGCATCCATTGTATCTTGATACACTTCCTTTTGATGTGTAGGGTCTGGGTACTTCCCATGAACTACTACCTCTCTTGAAACTAGGGTCCTCTACCTTTGTATTTCCTTTGCATGTTTAGACTCTGCTCTTGTTGTTAATAAAATAGGTTCCAAGCCTACATCACGTGTCACCGCGACATCCATTGTGTGTCTATCTTCTTAATGCTTACCATTGCAATTACATTGTCTTTCCATTGTTGCTGATTCATGTGCTTAAATAACTCAGGGCACTCTTCATACTTGTGTTTCTTCCTGCACCACAAACACCACAATAGGTCTAGGTATTCTTGCTTATAATGTTCTATAGACCCACAATTAAAACAAGTTCCACATGGGGACTCACTTCTTCCTCCCTTGTGGTTACCATGACCATGGAATCCTCCACAAAATCTCCTTCTATGTGTGCCTCCATCTACGCGCTCCTCATAGAGGTGATCATCACTCTTAGAATTATTGACAATGCCGGTCAAGGCGTACCTCATGATCAATGGCGTCATAGATCTGATTGATGAGCCTATAGTCCTTAGA